>JAJQOW010000015.1:7955172-8360221 GCA_037975125.1 Latrodectus hesperus | reverse complement strand
TGTACATAAAATCTATTGAGAAAATTTATTTTCAAAAATATTTTTAAATAAATTTGTGTAAACAAAACTTGATTCCCTCTTGGGTTTTATCCTGCCATACAGAGTTTGGTGGATTTAGCGAGATTGATGATATTCGGAGACGCTTGAGAGGGCGTATGTTGTATTGTGCGAGATTCTTTTATAGTTTTAGTAATCCTTGAGCTTATGCTGTTTTTTATTTTTATTAAGTTTGATTTTAAAGGGTTGTATAATGTGTGAAATTTTGTTTATTTTCTCACAATTTAAAAGTTAATTAGATGTTATAATTTTGCAACATTACTTAGTTTTTAAAATTTGGAATGGGAGAGAACTTGATTACATGAGTACTTTTATTTTGTGTTATTCTATTTAATTTGCTTATTTTATGCTGCTCACTTTACAGTAAAATATGTATTATTTAATTATAATGTAGAAATATTTGAGAGGTTTCTTGTTGGATTGTATTACTCGATTAACTAAAATTAATAACATTTTATTTTAACATGGTGTGCCCAATTAATTAGAAACCTATGCAAATACCTGTTCTTTGTTAATTAGAAATAAGAGTTTTCGTGTAAATGTATCTTATCTGCATTATTAATTTCAATATATTGCAAAGTTGTTAATACCTACTTGTTTTGATTTTATACAATGTATTTTAAATTTTTAAAGTGTTTGTATTCTTTTGGTTAATTAAAAGAAAATTTTAAAAATGGTTATGATTATATTTTACTATCCAGTTACAAATAATAGTATTGATTTTTAGCGATTAATACTTGTTTTGTAATATATAAGTTTTGTAAAGTATTGGCAGTTATGCTTGTAACCTTTATGATATTCTCTATGGTAAGAACTACAAATCTGAAGTATTTTATATTTGAAATCTATAATAGCACAAAATTGTAATGTTCAAAACTAGAGATTAAGCAGGATCGGGATTTTGAAAATTAATATTTTACCACAAATCTCACCAAATGTGTTACATAAACCAAGACTTTACCTAAATGTAGTTACAAAAGTTAATTTGTCTCTTTGATATGATAGCATTTTGTCCTTTGGTAGAGAATAAATACACTGTCATCAAAATAAATATCGCAAAATTTTTCAGTTATTTTATGTAGTTAAATTGATTTTTTAATATGTCTGTTAAGTTTCTGCAAACAGTATAAATATGGGAATATCATTCAAGTGTCATTCATTACACCAAAATTATGAATTTATTTTAAGAATGATAATTCAACATTTTTCATTGAGACAATTGTATCTTTAAATAAATGTTAATTTTCATAGACATATTTTATTCTTTTAATTTATGATAATCCACAATTGTAAACTTTTCATATTTAAGTTCTTTATTTTCAATTATTTATAAATTCTTGCATTTACTTAGAAAAATTCTTTCAGTTTATGAAAATATATATATAATAATAAAATATTAGCACTTCTGTAAATATTTACAACTTCTTTATTTATATTTCAGTCAAACTTGAAAACCAAGATAAGCTAAAGCACAGTGATTTCATTCCTTATATGACAAACAAGTATAAACTTTCAGCATTTGTGCAAATGGAGGTGACAATTCTGACTTTCTTCAATTGGGATATTCTGTTTCCAACAGCTGCTCACTTTACAGAATATTACTTGCTTTATGCCGTCAATGCAAATGATCTTTTGAATGGGAAACCTGTAACTTGTTACAAGCAGTTTGAAATATTTGTGAAGAAATATATAGATTACTTCTTGGATGTGGTCATCCGGGGTAAATTTTTTTTAAACAAGTTTCTCTTTGAAAATATATAATACTAATATTAAGTATATACATGTCCATATATTAAAATTATATAAATTTCTGTAATTTCATTGTTACATTGTAAGTACGATGAGGGGATATTAAACTTATTAACCACTGGTAAAGCTCAGGGTCCTCTCACGTCATTATTTTCCATGTTACATTGTAAGTGTAATGCAATATATGTGTGTGTGTGTGTTTGTTTTTGTTTCACAAGTAGTTTTTATTTATTCTTGTTTTAATTTGATTATAATTATTGTTTTGATTTTGTTTAAAGAACTTGCATGGAACATCTGGTATGAATAACTACCTTATTTACTTAGCTATTAATTTGGAATACCAGATCTTAATTTTTCCATCACTTTTTAGAATGATTTGCAGGAAGGTATCATTTAACAATGTAACCACACAGGCTATCTTCATGTGGTCACTTATGTTTAGTCTCATGATGGAACTGTAAGGATCTATTTTTCTTCTGAATTGTGTAATATTAAAACTCTAAAGAAGAGTTAACTTTTTATTTCAAATGTTGCTAATGTAATTATTCTTTAAGTGAAAATTATTTACCATTTTATTGACTTTGAAAATAAGTTCGCTTTTATTAATCTGCAAAATATAATGTATAAAATTATTTTTATTGAAATAATCTTTTCATTTGTATTCATTTCTTTGAATTTCTTTCAAAACATTTGTTAAATAAATCTATCATCTATATAAGCTGAATTTATCAAAAATTTATTTTAACTTAAAATATTGATGCTAGGCTGGCTTAGATTTTATTCTGAAAACATTAAAGCTAAGCTGGCTCCTTAATGGTTAACATTCTTGACTTCAATTCAACAATTTATTGATGTAAATCCTACCTAATATTTATTGTTGCTCGGAATTAACTTTAAAATGTAGGTCCCAGTCTAATTAGCCCTCTAGTACCAAAAACGACCATTGAGTGACAAACAGATAAACTTAACTAATAAAGCATTTATATTTTTTATATTAAACTTTAAGTAAAACAACTTTTTTATTTTCTCGAAAAATTCAAGTATTTATTTCTATCTTGGAAATAGGAATACATTTTTTTTTCTTAGAAAGCCTTTGAGTTAGAGCATAAACAATTTTTTTTCAAAGTATATTAAAAGTTGCAAATTTTTTGTCTATTTATCTGTAGATATATTGTTACTAATAAAAAAGGATGAATTATATACACCTTACTAGGTAAGTAAATTGGTCATAATTGAAAAGAAACAATTTCAACCAAAATGTGCTATTGGAAAAGGATATCTTTTGAGAATTGTAACTAGGTCCGATAATTCAATTTATAGAATATGCTGTAGAGAGAACTGCTTATGCTAGCTTTAAATTATCTTTCCCTTTATGGCTCCTTTATGAAATCTTCAATTTTATAATTTGATTTTTGTTTATTTACATGTACGCTTTGATCTGTATTATATGCACTATTTTAGAGTCCAATTTTCTATATAAAAACTTAATATCATAATTTTTTTGTGTATTTATGTAAAAAGTATATAATGTATCAAGGCTAAACATTTAGGAAAAATTTATTGCCCATAAGATTCTTGTATTTATCTGCATCTTTTACTGAACTTCTTTAAATTCTTGTAAGCAACACCATTAATTGAGAAGAGCAATTGAACTCGCATTCGCTGAAAAACAATTACTTTGCTTTTTGCTTAATTGTTTTTGTTGATTCTTCTGAAGGGCACTTAAATCACAATGTTAATTACAAGTTTGTGAGAACTTGTAGTTGACAAATTAGTAGCTTGAAAGATTTCTATTAAAATAGTGACTTTTAATTTGGTTGAGATCTACTAAATAATTTTTTTTTCTTTTTCCAAATGGTATTTGACTTTTGTGGTATATATAGGAAGTATGATTCTACATCTAGACTTTCCAGAAAGTTATTAGTCATTTGTTGTTCGTGGTTAATCCATTTTCTACTTGCTAATTATTAATAACTTCTCAGTGAAAATGTTTAAATCAACTAGCCAATCTGCATTATAGTTTAAACTTGGTAAATAATGGATTTAATATCATGGTAAAAATATTAGTTGAGTAATATTCACAATGTTGGAGCTAATTACAAAATATACTCTTCAAAGTGTGGACCAATAAGAATTTACCAATTAAATTTGTATGTTCTTCCTGAACAGATTTTAAATCCTGTTATTTTTATATATTCCCATGTAGTTTTTGTACTTAATATAAAAAATTATTATATTTAAAGTGTGTTTTCATTTTTCTGTGTTTTTATAATATGTGTCTGTGTTTCTGTTTATAGTTATTAAATATGTTTTATAAATTATTTTAGTTGTGTTTCATAATATGTCTAAATATCAGGCATACTTTTTATTGATTTAATTTATTCATTGAAGTTGTTGATTGGATTTTAATTTTGAACTTATGTGCTGAATAATTGATCAGTAAAAATGTTTTATTACTGATGTGATTTTTGTTTAAAAACTTTTTTATTCATTTAAAGATTTTGAAAATTGATAACTTTGATTTATGTTAAATTTGAGCAAAACTTTTAAAATGTTTTAAAGCTGGATTTTTTTATATTGTTTCCTATAAATTTGCATTATATGTTGCTTTTACACATGTATAAATGTAATTTTAATATATAAATCATTTCTTGTAGCACTAGTATCGAAATTTTCTAAAATCTTTTATGGTTTTGGTTTTTGAAATTTATATAAATATATAAGATTTAATTTAAATAAGATACACATCAGAATTTATATATAGATACATATACTTTTCACAAATAAAATATTGATGAAAATATATTTATTAGTTTAATAGCAGAAATTATATAAAACATCAATGAAATTATCTTCTCCCAAAAAAGATTTAGATGAACTTATGTATAAAAAGTAAAGTATTAGTATCAAATTGAAAAGTTTTACAGAATAAGATTCAAATTTTATACTTTAATTGTGTTTATCATCACTGTCATTGAAAAGAGAGCCAAAAATGGGGTGTGTCTTATATGTCAATTCTCAGTTTTTGATTGCATTTGTTTCTAAAAGTTTCCTACATTCATAGATGCACATTTTTTGCATCTTGTTTTCTTGCAGAGAGTGGGAATATTACAGTTATGCAAAGCTCAGTGAATGTGTATGCTTTACATAACCGCAAAGCATTCACAGAATCATCCACAATCACAGTTGGGTTAATTTAAACTTTTTAATTTTTGTGAACAATTTTTAAATGATAAATTTCTCCTGTTCAATTTTTTTTAATTTATCGGCTATTTATGGCTTAAAAAGGATATTACTATAATATAACATACAGGCTGTTTAATTACATATGCTAAAAAACATGAAAGCAACAGTACGATGGAAAGACATTTCAACCACCCCAACTGAGAAAGTGATAAGAATTCAGAATTGGAAAGAGAATCTAATAAAGCAACTTACAATAAGCATTACCTGCTTAGGGGAACTGCTCTATGCCTTCAACTTAAATCAGCTGATACTTGAATTTTAGATTACAGAAAACCAGGACTTTTTTTTTCAATGTCTACAAAAATGATTGTTCAGCAAGTGAAAGTGACTGATATTGAAATTTCCAATTTCACTGGATCAACTTTATGTTGTTTAAGATTCATGAAGTAAAACCAGCTATATGTATGCAGATTAAATATTGCAGAATATGCCAGATGAATATAAATTAGAAGAGAACAGTGGTTAAATAATTTCAGAAATGTGTTATTAATAAATAATTGGTTGATATTTAAGACAATATATTTTGTGAGGGCTCTGATGCCGATTTAGAAGAGGTTTGAAGTGACTTCATTTAGCCTTGCAGATGAGTATTTGGAATTTGAGGAAGATTAAGTGTTCTTTCCCAGTTACGTTGGGTATTTGCAGAAATTATTGCTTTATATTTATATTATTTTATATTTAAAATTCTGAAACTTCATTATAATTTAAATTTTTATCTTTCAGCTGTGTGTGTTATGCTGGCAAATACGGTACTTTTAAACAAAAAGCACAATGTTTATTGCTGTTCATTTTCCCAAAATATTTGAAATGTTGACTAACATTAGTTAAATTAAATCTTAAAAATAAAAATATTCAATAAATTTTTTTAACAGTTTAAAAATTAAAATTGTAATATTAAAATATATTTGTTTGTTGTTTTATATTATGAAAAAATGAATAATAATTCTTAATTTATTTTACTCTTGAGAGTGATTATATATATATATATATATATATATATATATATATATATATATATATATATATATATATATATATATATATATATATATATATATATATATTAGAATGTTTTTGCCATAAGAAAATATCGTTTCAAAGTATAGTTTTTTATATTTTTGTGCTGAATAAAATGTATTAATGTGATAAAAACTGTAAAATGTTTTTTGCATGTATAAACTTTTATTTTTAAGTGTAGTGTTTTTCATTATGATATTTGTAAGTAAAACTTATAACTCAATAAATTCAGTTAATTTTGTTGTTCATATAAAGATGTATATTGCTTTTTTTTTTAAATATTTTAATACTTTCATTATTTTTAAATTTTGTCTATTTAAATTTTATAATGCAATGTAACTCAAAACTTCAATGGGCAATTGAAAATGATAAAATTTCTTTTACATGAAAATATTTTCTGTTTTGTAAAAATGAGCTTAGTGCTCTTATAGAATATTCATGTTATACTGTTCAATTAGTTCCTAAAATAAATATCAAAATATTTTAATGTCTATTTTAAACTCATTTTGGAATTGAAGTTTTCTTTTGATTATTTAATTGAGACTGTTCCAAATTCAATATATATTACATATTTTAGTATTCTTTGAATCGTTGGTTTTTAAATAGGTATGTACTAATTTAAGTTTTTAGGGATAAATATGTGATGAAATGAACTTGAAATAAACTAAATGCAGAAAACTGTAATTTTTAAAGTGTTATATTTTATTGAATTGATAAAAAATTTTAATATGTGTTTCAATTTTAGATCCTGAATACCTTGCATTTAGTCCTTCTTTAGTAGCTGCCTCTTGTATTGCTTCAACAAGACGCTGTATGTTGATAGACCCTATTTGGCCTGAGACGTTAAAGAATATTACATATTATAGTTATTCTCAAATACAGCCCTGCATGGATCTTTTAATGAAGTTAGCATTTTTTACAAATTTTTTTTTGTAAAGTATTTATTACCTTATGTGTTGTATACTTTTAGATTGTATTTTTGTAAAGAATCGATTTTTAAAATGTTCATTCTGCTTTTCTGCTAATTATTGAATTAATGACTGTTTTTCTAATACATATTTAGTGCCTAGCTGGAAGCCTAATATTTAGCATTTTGGTTGTTGGATTTGATTTCCAACCTAGGGCTTGTTTGTAGTGGGTTGGAATCCTTTTTAAACTAGGTTTGGTCTAATTAGTTATTGTGCAAAAAAGGACAATTGAGGATAAACAAACCAAACCTAAAAAAAAATATATGAACCTGCTAGCTAAATTTTTACAAGATTTTTATAAATTTGTATCTAAAATTTAATGAATAATTTCATAACATACTTTAGCAAACATGCACATTTAAATAAATTTTTGTGACCTTCTAAAAACTACTAAAATTGCAAATTTTATATTTGTTTGTATTTAAAAATATAAAGGTAACAATATTTTAATTCCATTCTCTTCTTATTATGGCAGTCTTTATTGCATTACATCAAGACTTCAAAAGTGTTGAAGTTTGTTCTGCATTTTTAGTCTGTTATTTTTGCTATTTTTCAAGAGAAAATTCTTATTGTTAGGGTTTAAAGTCACTTTCTGTTAGATGTCATCAAAATGATTAAAACTATGTCCTTCAATTCAATAGTTTGTGTATTTAATTTCTACCTGCACATAATATATTTGTATTGGTTTGGTATCCACTTTCAATTATATAAGTCTAATTAGCTCTTGTATACCATACATAACCATTGAGTAACAGACTAAACATTTTTTCTATACTTAATAGGTACTGATATTTGTACAAGTTTATTATATTTAATGTATGATCCATTAAAAATTCACACACACATATTTCTATTAATGGATATTTCCTTAAAATTCATATTTCATTAAGGATAAAATGCAGCACTTTGTAATGTGTATTCTATTTACATTTATTTAATTAAAATATTTCTTCAAAGAACTTTATTTTTGCACTCATTTGATCACAGCATATTTTTAATGTTAATTGAAATGAGGATTTTTTATAACATTGCTTTAGAATGATAAAATAATGAAATTCAGCTTCGTGATACTTTTTTTATTATGATAAATATGGCATTCAAAGAACACTTCTTAATTATTGTTTTTCAAGTAACAGTCTGAAAGATTTACATGAAAACACTTTTTTTTCAGTGCTCTTGATAAAGATATGCTAGCTGAAAATAAAACTTCTGGTAAGATTAAAGATTCACCTGAGTGCTCAAAGTTAAAGAATTAAGGGAAGATAAAAGATTCACCTGAGTATGTAATGAATAAGAATGAAATAATTGATAACACAACATAAATTGTGTGTGCACTAGTGTGAAAAAAGATGTTATTTTGCTCATTGTTTAATTAATCACATATTTTCCCACACTATCTGTGATAGCAATGTGATTGTTACTGGAGTTAAGAACATAATTATAGATGTCTTAAATTCTTTAACACTATTTGATAATGTGCTGTATTTTTTATGGAATTTTTATTTTGTGTGCCAAAATAATATACATTTTACTAAACAATGAAGTACAAATAATAAAAAATATGTTGTTTGAATTATTGTTGCAAAGTTCCTATTTTATAACTATTTACATATGAAAATGCCAATAACATATATGTACATACATTGTGATTACAAGAGCATGTGATTTTTTATTTGTGTCTGATATATGTAGAATGAATTGATAATATATTTGTGTAACAGTTTTAAGCTATTGTAAATTGTTTTCTGTTACACATTAATTTTTTTATGTTTAAATATTCTGAATCAAGATCTGAAATATACCTTTATATTTTTCTTCAGTGTATATCTTAAAACATGACTTTATTTTTTACTCTTGTTATTTTGCACTTTATTGCACTGAATATTTTTCTTGATTAAATATACACCTAGAATAAAATTAAGAATATAATTAACTATATTTTAAATGCCTAGATCGCCTATTGTGTTTATAATTATTAATAATATATCTAAATTAATCAAGGAAGTGTCTAAATCTGTAAAAATCTTTCTTTTAAAATAGTTATATTTTTGATTTCAATTATATTTTAATTGTATAAGGAATAATTGATATCTCTATGTAAATAAAGTTAACTATATTGATTATTGAAAAGGATAATGCAAAAAAGAGTATTATATTGATCATTCAAAGGGGCCAATTTTTAATGTTGTGATGAATTTTCTGTGCTTCATTATCATTCCATTTTATTTGTTTTTCTTCAGTTAGAACTTTATTTGTATTTTTCTATAAATTATCAAAATATTTTCTTTACAAATTTTAAAAGCTTTCATTATTATAACTGTTGCTATTCTTATTTTTTTATATTAAATTTTTTTGTAATGTGAAAAATGTAATAAGTGTTAAAAAAAAGTCTACTTAACAAATTTGAAATTTTTTAAAAGTAATTTAACATATTGTAATATTTTGTTAGTCACCTATTATATAATAGTATGTAATAACATATTTTCATTTAGAAAAGATTGCATTATATTTTTCTTTATAAAATTTCTTTTATCTTTAAGCATTTTATAAGTAAAATAAAATAGCAGTTATCAGTTTAAAATACCTGATAAATTAACTGTTCTTTTATATTACTTTAACAAATTAAAAAAAAATGATTATGAAATGATCTCATATTTATGAAATGTTTATAAATTTTAATTTGAAAACGAAATATTCTGAATAAAAATATTGGTAAAAGTTGAAATTTTTATCATATTATTCAACGATTCAGTTAAGAATGCACTTTATACTTTAAATACTCTGTGTCTCAAATAGAGTTGCATAAATATGAAGAGTTAACCTCTCCTAGTCTTGATTAATTTTTAAGAAATTTATATTGTAGATATTTTTAATTTACTTCCTATTAATTTCTAACGTAAATTATTTTTGTTTAACTGAATAAAAATATCAAGTATGTTTTGTGAGATGTGAACTTTTTTACCTCCAAGGAGCTAGTCAAATATTATATTAGTAAATCGATCTCATTTATAATACCTTAAATACAAAAACTTTAGTTCATTTTATATATATTTGTTGTAATTGATATTATGTATTTCTTAAGTTTTTAGTTTTATAATCTGTTATTGAACAAACTTTTCATAATACAAGTCATTAAGCATTTGCTATATTGTAATAATACAGATATCTTTTTTAATATCAAATGTTATATAATCATGAATGATTTATGTATGTCAGCTAGATTAAGTGTTACACACTTATATAAAAATAATTTTATAATAAAATGGTTTCACAAAATTTTTCAGAAGGATTTCATTTTACATCTAATTTGAAATGAAATAAGGATAAGTTATCTGATTAGCAAAGTAACTTTTTATGTATGTACATTTTCATAAGTTTAACAGTTCTGATAGCTGTGCTTCATAATAAAATTTGTATATACAAAAAAATAATATAGAAGCAGCTAAAAGTAAACATTAAATGCTTTGTATAGTAAAACATACATGAAAACTTTTGATTATTTTTTATGACTTAGTTTCAAAAATCTAATGTTATTGCATAATATCTATTTAAAAATTTATTAAAAGCTCTGAAATTGTTCAGATTTTTAAAAAAAAATAATTGTATTCAGAAATATTTTTCTATGAAAGTTTAGTAGAATATTTTTATATCTAATATGTATAATTTTATGTAATATAAATGAATGTGAAATATTTTCTCAAATATAATTGGTTACATGCATAAGTTTTCATACTAAACCAAAAATAATGAAAATCTAACTAATATCCTTGTTTCTTTAAGAATAAGTTAAAAAAAAAGTATTATAATTATGGAATTTAATGAAAGCATTACTTTGTCCAAAATTTAAATGACATATGTAATTTGACTGTAATATATATATATATATATATATATATATATATATATATATATATATATACATATATGCATGCATATTTATAGAAATAAAAATTTAATGACGTATACCGAATGTGCCTTGATAATTTTGTACATGCTTTTGAAGAAATATTTTGTGGTGATTATATTGAACTGACATTTTGTAAATTATTTATAATAATGTATTTGTATTGAAGTAGATTGAATAAATTCGTATCATTTGATAAAAAAGGGGTGCATTTAATTTTCACCTTAAAAGATTATGGAAAATTTATTTTTTATATTGCCAATATATTTTTGAGTTATGTACATATATGTGACTTTTGTCACAGATACATTTTGCATTACATATAAGTAAATATCCAACCTTCGTACATGATACTTTTTTTTGTAAACAAATATTTCATTATTATATTCCGTGTTTTTTAAATCTCTGGCACCATGTATTTTGTTAGTTCAATATGCTAACAGTAATTCATGATTTGGAGTAAATTTCAACAAATATTGTAAATAAAGCCCACTAGTTTCATTAGCAAATTTTCAATGTGTGTAAAAGTAATGCTGTTCATTATTAAAATAAAATATCAGTTTTTTTCTGTTAATTCATAATGAGAAATGGTTCTTCATCAATATTATCTAAAAACTTTTTACCTAATCATATGTTCATAATTTTGTTTATCCTAATATATTTCTTTGAAATTTAATTTATTTCCACATCAATGTGTTACATAATTATTTTATTTTCTAAATTTGAGATTGTATTCATTACCATTTAAATTCTTTTATTTCACACTTTAATTCACTGTCATTCAATAAGTATTTGTAGTCTTTATTTACAGGATTTATATAACTATTTTGTGATTGACATGGAAGATTGCGATTGATATACTTTTATAACTTATATGTATAGGTTTTTATACATGAAAAGCTTGTAATTGGATACATACATTTTAGCTTGTTTTCAGTCATTCATTTTAATGTAAAATAACTAAATGCATTAAAAAAACTCAGTATTTATAAAATGACAAATATGCAGCTTTCCATTGTAATCTCTGTAATTTGAGAACGTGATACAATAAAAAATTCTTACCTTCAAATGCATCTAATTATAGCCTAAAAATGCATGTATGCCTTCAGTGGATCCCATTGTATGTTGGAGTATATGGTAACTAAATAGCGGATTTACTCGCCTAGAATAGTTGTGATCTTCCGATGTTGTGTTGTTTATGACACTTAGGCAAGCCAAGCTCGCTATGCCTTTGGCAGTGCGCATTAAGTCAATAGAGAGTGTCTTTCGTTTGGGTCAGAGCTCCATAAGGGTGAAAGTATGACTGCTCTTTTTAAGGTGCCTCATAATTTTGAACCACGGTCAGGTGACGAGGCCACGCCTGAGCTGGCACCCTCTCCACATCCACGCCACACCAGCGGAAGGACTTTGGACGTCACAGATTAACGTGGACACGTCCCCAGCCAACGGAGTTCTAACAACCCAGTGAAGGAGAGTACACCGTGGTCACCCTCCCAACCACTGCCCGTGGTAAAATGATGCTTTACTTTGCTGAGTTTGCGGGAAGCTACTGAGCCACTGGAGCTCTTGATCTTCCGATAAAAAATTTAAATGGGCTTATTCCCTCGGAAATAAATACACTCCTTTAACAAGCAGCATTTGCTCCCTGTATAGTATCTTCTACTGGTTCACCATTGGCATGCTGCCTACAGTTTAGGTGTGCTTCTGTCACATAGTGGACCTCGGCCACGCCAAAATTTAGAATTGGCCACCTAAAATGTTTGTGGTTCTTGAATGAGGAGAGGAATTTCTCATCTTGTTCCTGTTTTCTCTCTGCTAGTCCTGTTCGCCTTTTTAATAGTCTTGGCGCCTCCTAGAGGCAACTGTGGGATGAGCAGGATCCGGCAGTTCGAGCTTTTTTGACTTAGTGTAGATTTTCCTATACCAAAGGGATAAATAACATCTGATTATAAAATTTTTCCCCCTGTAACCGAAAATTGATTTCTTTAGGTTTAGGAAAATGTGGTATTCCAACATACTTAACACAATCTAAGAGATTATTTTCAAGCATCATCATGATTGGGAGCGATTATATTTTCCTTTTATCCGAAATATACCAGAAAGTTCGCTTGATATGTTTTGAAAGTTGAAATCACCCTTTAACGTAATAACAACATCAAAAATTTTATTCTAGGTGAAAAATGCACCGTACATATTTTCGTGTTGTATTTATTGAGGGTAATCTGGCGCATTATCATTTTTTAAGAGAAAAAGGTAACTTCTTATAGCTCAAATAATTTTTGACGCCTGAAACAAATTTTGGAGAACATTTGAAAAGTGTGGTAATAAGCCGAGCCCCTTTTTGACTATGAAATAAATGGAAAGTTATTCATATTTATTACATTAAATAAGCTTGGCATTTTAACAGCAAATAGTTTCAATATATCGAGGGTGGCCTAAACGTCAACCGCGAAGACATTTTAGGTATTCCGCGCGACTATCCTGATAATGACCTCGGGTATTAACAATTTATGACTTATGACATAGAATTAATGAATTATTTAAAATAAAAATTTACTACAGTTTACGCTTTAAAACATAAAACAAACTATGCAAAGTAATGAAATGAATTTGCCATTTTATAGTGGAGAATTAAATAGAAACGACTTGACAAAGTGGGGTGCTTAGATTATATTGAGTAGCCGGCGCGGTGAGTCGACTAATCTACCAGTCACAGCCGCCTGTTTAGTTTCAGTTATAAGTTAATCGTCCCTATTACATAAGAGTTGCCCAGATTTCGGTTTGAGCAACTCCCGTAGACTTAACATTACGTGACGTCACAGCTTAAAATTTGAGCAACTCGTTCTTTTCGTCCAATGAATGCTTGAGATTTCTTTCAGGTTTGCTGTAAGAAAATAACAGCTTTACTAGATTTAATAATAGATCCCTTTTTTGGCTAACATTTGAAAGGTTGCCATATTTTACTCAGGTGTCCACATTTCATAATGAGTTCTTATTTGGAAATTTAATTTGTAGCCAAATTTTATTTACTATACGCCATCTTGCTTATTGTGAAGCTTTACTTTTAAGATGGGGAAAGATAATCTTTGCCGACGTGAAAATCAATGCTAATACATAAGTAACACATTTTTGTGTGGATAATTTATTCTTAAATAAAAAGACTAAGAATTTGAAAGAAAAAATAATTTCAGAATGAAGCTTCAATTTAAACATGAAATTCTACAAACACCACACAAAATTGTATACATTGTATTGTAAGATTTTCCTATACAAAAATAATTTCTTAACATCAATGTTTATAAAAAATTAATGATTAACTATTGATATATTAAAAAAAGAAACTCAAATTACTATTTTAAAAGTTGAGGAAATGCACAAAAATTATATTTTTTAAAAAATAAATATTAGTTATGAATTTGAATTTATAATTTATTTTTAAAATGAAGAAATCAACTATTTCTCTTTTTTATTAAAGTAAATATTGTGGCATATTAAAATAAGATGCATTTTTAAACTAATTATTTATTACCTTTAAACAAACACACCACATAAAAGCAGAGATTCTTTACACTATCTTTATTTACATGCAGTTTCTTAAACTAAAATCTTCAATAAAATGACAAGTATATTTTAAATGAATATATATATTTATGTTTTGTGGGAAAAAATGAAGAAAAGATATAATTGATAGCATTTTTGTGATGACATTATATGAATAGTTTGTTTCATATTACATTTTCAAATTGAAAAAAATGTTATGAAATTTGTATGAAACTAAAAGAATGAAGTGCTATTTAGCCTCATAGCTGATAATCTTGCAATTGAAGGTAGAATCTTGCAATTCTTGCAGTAGTGAATGCAATTAGTCTTTATTGTTCATTTCAATGATTAGTTAATTGCTTTACATTGGAAGTCAAAATACTCTCTATATTGACCATGATGTGAATTAAATTATTTTGAAAATATAGCAATCATCTATATATTTTTTATACTTACTTTCACATTATTTGTATTTACATCGCAAATAGGAATAAATACAAGATTTCTATTTTAATCAAATATTGTGTATTTAATTTCATTATTAAAATTGTAACTTTTTAACACATAAAATTGTAACACAGCCTTTTTTTAATTTGATTTTTAACTAGTTTTACTATAATCTATAATATGTTAAAAATGCTTAATCATAAAAAAATTGAAAAAGGTTTGAAATTATTAAAATTTTATATTGATTTTTTTCAATTTAATAAACAATATATACAGGAATATTATTTTAATGTTTATTTAAATAGAAATTTTATCTTATATTAAAATCATTTCATTATTTTATTTGTACACTCCAGTATTTTAATCATTATAGGAATTTATTTTTAAGTCTAATTTACATACTGTCAAAAGTAAATGGAGTTAGTTGTAAGATTGCAATATATTTTGGATGAGTATATGAACATTATGTTAGTGTGTTTCAGGGAAAAAATGTATAAAAGAATTTAATTATATGAAGAATAATAATTAAATCTTATAAATATGTATTTGTAAATAACAGACCAAAATGCTTGTGCCTTCAACATTTAATTATAATGCATTAACTTGCTAAAAAGAAAAACAGGAAATTAATGTAATGAAAAAATAAAAGTAAAATTAACACTAAATATTTTTATATGGCATATTTATTTCGACTGAAGATTCAGTTTAAATATGCAAATGTAAGTTCAATACAAACTGTAAACATTGTAAAATGACAAAACAATCTCATGTATTGAATAACTAACAAAACTTTAAATGAAATTAACGTTTGAAAACTCAGTAAATTTAATAAATATTGAAATTGGAACACTTCTCATCTACTTTGCTGTAAAAATTAAAAACAATTTTTATTATCTGAGTTTTTAACTATCTATTAAATTTATTATGTGTTTCATCTATAATATTGAAAAAGTATACAAAAAAGACAAAAAAAAAATTTAATCTTCATCAAATGAGTTTATTAAATTGATTATTTCTAGCTGAAGAGCATTTCTTTTTTGTTTGTTTTTAATACCGACAATTCTGCTAGATTGAAATGGAATACAATAATTAAAACCAATCACTTATTTCCATGTTATTACTTCCACTTGGCGAAAAAAAAGACAAAACATGATCCGTGTTTAAAATCATTGGCGATATGAATTGCTCGAGTTGCTGCTGCATGCACAAAAATGTTGCTCATTCTCGGCAACTTATAACGCCAATAACTTTCATTTGGCATGAAACTTGGCGAAAATAAAATGATTTACAATTTTCAACTGCGCAGCTGTGAAAAAAATCTGTAATATTATTGGGCGGATAGAACGAGTTGCTCAAATTTTTAGCTATGACGTCACGTAATGTTAAGTCTATGGGAGTTGCTCAAACTGAAATCTGGGCAACTCTAATGTAATAGGGGCTTTACGTTGCAAATCGCTCGCTTTTTCTATGCACTGATACGATAATTTGTTGTTTCAACAACCCTTCCAAAATGATTCAGCCAGGTACCAGTGCTAAGAAAAGTAAAACATAGCATTATCGCAATGAGTGGGGAGATGATTTTTTTTTGTTATGGTGAAGGAGAAATGTGTTTGTCTCATATGTAACTCAAGTGTAGCACTACCAAAAAAAAAAAAAAAAAAGGAAATGTCGTAGGACGTTTTAGAACCATACACTTAAAATACGCTACAGACTTACAAATCGGCAGTGAACTTTGAAAAGTTAAAGTGAATGAATTAAAGTCGAATTTACATTTAAAGCAATCGTTATTTACGAGACCAGGCACCAAAGCTAAATCAGTAACATTGGCGTGGTTTAAAATTACAGATGTTTTGCTAACGTGAAAAAAACCATTCTAAGATGGAGAATTGATAAAAGAAGCTTTCTGTAAAGCGGAAGAATTGCTTTTCTACGATTTTAAAAACAAATCTGAAATAATATCGTCAATAAATAATATTTCTTTGTCCCGTAACACTGATGTGAAGGACTGAAGCTATGAATAATAATTTGGAGGATTTATTAAATGACGATTTAAAAGCTTGTAAGTTTCTTTCACTTCAATTTGATGAATCCACGGATATTAGTGACATTGCACAGTTATGCATTTTAGCGAGAATGGTTTTCGAAGATATATGACTTCAAAAGAAGAGTTATTAACTATAATTCCATTGAAAGGACAAACGAGAGGCCAAGATATCTACCATTCATTTAAAAACTTTATTGATAAGACAGGATTTCCAATATATAAATTGGTCTCTATTGCAACAGATGGAGCTCCAGCAATGGTCAGGAATCTAATTGTTTTTATTGCCTTGTGCTATGATGAAGAAATTCCCATATATTTTTACCAGCTATCATTGCATTATCCATCAACAGGTATTGTGTTCAAAAATACTAAAGTATAATGATATAATACAAAATTGCTTTTAAAAATGTTAATTCAATTCGTTCAAGAAGTCTTCAGGGACGACAATTTCGGGCGCTTTTGGAAGAAACTGAATCAGAGTACGGAAATCTCTTATTGCACACAGACGTGAGGTGGCTAGGCAGTGGTGATTTTTTAAAAAAGATTTCTTATTCTGTTACCAGAAATGAAAAATTTTCTACAATTGAAAGGAGAGCACATTACTGAATTAGAAGATGAGAAATAGCTCATGAAACTAGCTTTTCTCTGCAATATCACTACAAAACTTAACGAATTAAACCTAAATCTACAAGAAAAGAATATATATTTGACTGATATGATAAGCGCGTTTAAAACTTTCAAAGAAACAATAAAAAGGTATGCGTCTCAATTAAGAAAACATGAATTGAGAAACTTCAAAAGCATGGAGGAAAGGAGCATCCATAATCCAAACCGAGACTTCGAAGATTTCGCCGAACACCTAGATGTTTTGTTTTGAGAACTTGAAAGAAGATTCGCTGACTTAATTACGTTGGAAGAAATACTCAATTTTATGATTTTTCCATTTAATGAAAATCTCAACATTGATGGAGTATCTGAAAAAATAGGACATTTAATGAATACTACATCAGTCACGGTCGAAGAAGAAATTATTAAATTAAAATGCGATATACACACACTCACTTCCAAAAGTTCAGCACGAAGATTTAAAATGCAAAAAAATCAAAAAATACTGCTTTGATTGACAACAAATTCGGCAGGGAAGTAGCATATATATATATTCATGTAAAAAATAAAATCAATAATTATATACAGAAATGAAAACAATATTAAATTTTTGTAAGTTATCAGATAATGACATACTGGAGATTAAAACAGAATTATGTATAAAGTGAAAATAAACAGCATAAAATGAAAAAAAGAACATTAATAGGGTATACGATCCCCCCTCATCTGTATGCAAAGTTTACACCTTGTGACCATGCTTTCAATTAGGTGGTCAAACACCGCAAAATTAAGCAATAGCCATTCTTCTTGTAGAGTAGTTTCCAGCTCAATAAGAGTGGCTGGTGGTGGGAAACGTGAAGATACAGCACGGGCCAGAGCATCCCAAAGATTTTCAATGGGAACACATTTATCAGCACTTGCAATCAACTTCTGTAACCCTTCATAAAGCTTATAAGACTGCCTTATTTTGCATATTTCTTGACATGAAAGCGCGATTGGCTTTTACCTAACAAATTTGCATACTTCCATCTACCTCTGCAGCGATTTGCAGGGGTGTTTGTGCTTTGGGGAAACCCCGGAATTCCGGGGATTTTGAACTTCGATACCCGGAAATTCCGGGGATCGTCGTTCAAAAGGAAGTAGGAATAATAATGAATTATTTATTTTGATCTGGGTAATTTTGTTTGCTTTGAAAGCAGAAAACGCAATAATTAGGTCATTCAATACTTCATAATTGTTATTTTCCATTTCTCCCCCCCCCCTTCTCGAAACTCCAAAATGTCGGTAGTAAGTCCGTAAAAGTTTCCGGGGATTTTTTGGGGTCCCACAAACACCCCTGGATTTGCATCCTTATCAATTCAAATTGGATTCCGGAAATGTAGCATTTTCCTCTCCGTGCTTAACTTTTGGAAATGAGTGTATTTCTTAAATCCAGAGCATCTAGTACGATACTGATTTTTGGAAATTAATTTCCGAGGAAACGTTTCCAAATATTTACTAATTGATTTTGTATTCGAAATCATACTTTGGATCGACGTATCTTTGCGAATATGCTTTTTCATCCATAAACGCCATAAAAACCAAACATCGATCGCGTTTAACAGATAAACATTTAATTTCGTGTTTACGCATTGCAATAAGCTCATACCAGCCACAATATGATAAACAAACGAAGTGAATAAGAAGATCAATTTTTGATATATATATATATATATATATATATATATATATATATATATATATATATATATATATATATATATATATATATATATATATATATATATATATATATATATATATATAAATGAATACTTTGATTATTTTCGTCAGTAAATTTTTATTTTGTAAATTTTAATATTAAGTTTTTTTTTAATAATTTACCATTTTTCTTGTAACCGAAAATAAATATATGAATATGTACGTTCTGTTGATTTAGCTTTGCCATTGATATACCACCTTCGATTTTTTAAATGTGGAGTAGACCACGGATCCCAAAAGTTTGGCCATCCCTGCAGTATAGGATTGCCTAAAGCGCTGCCGAAAAGAACTATTAAATTATTTTTTCACGCATATTTTACGACGATTAGTCGATTTGTGAGCTTTAACCAAATGTGTTCCTATTGGTGCTTTATTCTATCTAAAATAATTCAAACTTAGTATTGAATCCAGTGTATAGAATCAACTGAAGTAAATAACTGATTCTCTTGATTTACTTCACAAATCATGAAAGAACTTTATTTGTAACTGCATTGGTATCGATTGGAATCTGATTTTGAATTGTAAATATAAAATCACCCGAGGACGAATTTTAAAGAGAGCAAGGGCGCTCCGTGGCTGAGTGGTCTAAAGCATCACCGCTAATCGCTTGAGAGCGTAGGAGTGTGGGTTCGATTCCCACCATGGCCCTGGGTGTTTTCTTCGTTATTCTTCTGTGGTTGTACATCTGTCATTGTGCTATTTGTCCTATTATCGACGAAGACTTACAAGCGGATCTCAAGAATCAAGCATACAAGTCTGAATATATGTAATGTAATAAATAAATAAATAAAGAGAGCAATTGAATGGTGGTCATGGAATTAGTTAACGAGTAATAAAATTGCAAAGCGAAGTTGCTATGCAGAATCTTTTATTAAAGCATAACACAAATATGAATTAAGAACAATAATCAAAGGTATTATTAAAGTTGGTTCATATAGCTAACATTTTCGAAGAGGGGCTGATTTGTTTTGGAATTCGTGTTAGAGTGAACTACAAATTATACAAATCAGGAACCATTAAAGTTGATCCATCACTAAAGATTGATTCAATGTATACAAATCCAGGAATTTATAAGGTGAAAATATATTCGAAACTGTAATTTCTATCAAAATATATTATAGATAAAAATTAAAATTCACATATCAGTGAATTTTTAATATAATTTGTGTTTTTGAACTCATAACCATGAACTTTAAAACGGCTGCATTTCTGACAAAAAGGATTGAAATTTATCTAATGAACTGGTGGATCATTTCTAGAGATAGAATTAATGATGTTTTTTAATTTTATTACTTTGCTAAGAATTATGACGAAGTTTGTAAAAGTTAAGCTAAAGATAGCTCAGCTCAAAAACAGAACAAAGAAGCAGATTGTGTTTGAGCTTGAAAAATTGTTTGCAAAATAAAAAAAGGCTTTCGGAAATGCTGTTAACGTTAATATCTCTAATTGAGAAAAGTCCGAATCTTGTGATTTCCAATAGCTTAAGCAGAAATATGTGAAATAGCGATATATGTTTTCGATGAACGTTTAGAAGAAATTAGCTAACTCAAGTCTTGTGGGAGCTTCAAAATATTCATAGCCGGGAGGGGGTGGGGTGTACCGGGGAATACAGGCAAAGTACGTACGGAGAGTAATCTCTTGGAAAGGTCAACCAAGACGTGAAGGTCATTCCATTATGCCGAGTTAAGGCCTGCAAGTAAAGGAATAAAAACTTTTGTCCAAAAGGCTCGTCTTTTTGAAAAACAAGAGAAGCTGTTCTCATCCTCTTCCATATGGTTTTGTTGACTACTAAAAGTAATGCTGCATCATCTGTCGCGCAGAATAATAGGAACGCGTTAAGGATTTAATTAGAAGGCTCAATTAAAAAATATATAATATACTCTCCTTAAAAATCATGAAAATCCTACAATACAGTAAATTTTAGATATTGAGAATACCTATGATATACAAATTTTATAATCCAAGAAAGGAAGCAAAAAATGATTTGAAAATTAAAAATCGAAAAGATGGCAAAACGTTTTTTAAATTTGTTTCATCTATGAGAGGAAAAATACGACCTCATAAAAAACTATTAAGGTATATGGAAAGATCCTAACATCAAACAGAAACGTAGCTAAGACTTTCAGCAAAATGTTTTGAAAAATTTGTAACTTTAAACCAACCATGTTCCGGAAAGGAGATTTTCTTACAATGAATCGCCTGGCATTGTTGCTTATGGAGAATGAACAGGCAGATAAACTTGCAAAAGAGAAGCATCACTCATCTCGCTTTCTAATTTAAGAAATATTAAATCATTCAAATGGCAAAGAATTTTTAGTCACTAAAAAATTTCAAACAGTTAAACAAAATAAATCGCGGGAAGAACTTAAGGTCTTGTCTGCAAAATTTTAACGTCTAGTCTACTAAAAAATATTTCTAGAGCTATTGAAGCCTTGTCTTATTGTTTACTGACTGGACACAATTATTTGCAGACACACTAGCTCCGACCCAAATCTGTGGATACTGTCTTTGCACAAAATGTTTCATTGTATTTTGTGTAAAGACAGTATTGACATGAATGTCAGAGATCTCTGGGATTGTTCTGTTCTCAATGATCTTGGCGATTCTCATTTAAGCCCTTCTCCCCTCCTAGAGATACTTCATTTTTATAATGAAAAAATTCATGTGCTCGAAAGAGCCAACTGGGGAACGTAATTAAAAAAGTACCCAATGGATGTCACTACTTGTAGGTATAATTTGTCTAATTTCATTTGGTAAGTGTTAACATTGTTCGCGCTCATTGTTTTATGAATAGTGCGATTTGTATTTTTAATTGAATTAAAATAAATTTACTTCGTACAATCAATTCTTCTTTGCTTCCACGCAAATTTATTTACGATCCGTCGAGCAAGAGTTCTATGGAATTTGATTTGAAGAAAAGATTGTCCAAAAACGCATAAGAGAAATTTCTTCGTCAAATTATAAAATAGTTAAGGATTTGCTCAAAGAAACATATTAAAAGAGTTTAGGTAACTAGTGTTTATTATATTAAAAATTATCACCGCGCAACAAAGTACTCTTCTAGTTCAATTTTACATAATGAACGCATATGATGTTTAAATATTTTAAATTAAAGAATGTGTATATTAAACGATTAATGTATTTGCAAATAGTTGAAAAATTCGATAACAATTCTCGGATGTTGTATGAACATCAATTAAATGGTTATGAATTATAAACTTAACTAATTTACTCTCTGATTTAGATGATCAAATGAATTCCATCTTAAAAATGAAGAACATTACAGATGAAGAAAAATCAGCTTTATACCTTCAGGTACTGCAGAAATTTGTTAAGTTCCCTAACCCCGCAGAAAACAATAAAGAAAAAAAGATGGAGATGAATCGAAAGGAAGAAGAGGCTCACCCATCGGAGACAAACTTTGCATCAGTTGGAGAAAATTTTCTAAAAAATGTAGATTGATATTGAGAGGAAACCTTTATACAAGAAATTATCAGTACTGTGTTCCGAAGAAATGAAAAGATGCTGCTAGAGAAGCTATAGATTTTATCAAGAAGCAGAAGAAGGAAGTTTTATGGAACGAATCAAAAGAATTAATTCTGAAGGGTGTAACCACATTGAAGATTGTAATATTGTGAATATTATGGATATGTGTTGTTGCTAGAAGAAACACTTCGTTCATTCAGACTCAAATCAACTTGAGAAAAGAGGGAATGTAAGAAAAGATTTACAGGACCAACTTTATTTTCTTAAGTTAAAGTTTCCCCGTCACTTTTTAAAATTTTTGCTTTCATATGTATTAATGTTTGAGAAAGATCAAGATAATCCTCTCCATTACTAGAAACCAAAAATTCAATGGGTGCTCCATCTGTAACATTTGCGATGACATGAAACTCAATCCAGTGTCCTATTTCAATAACTGTTTGAGTAGGAGGAGGATTGAATAAATTAAATTCTGATTTTACACACTCGGGAGAATCCTTCAGAATAAATGCCATTATATTTCTTTTTCGTTAGAAGATCAAAGCTGTCACGTCCTGTTACCTTCCTCACTTTAGAGAAAATGAAACGGGGGTTTGCTTTTTCTTCTTTCTTTTATGTACCTTCCCTCTTCCATGCATGTCATGTGCCTTATTTATAACCATTTTTGCTAATTTCCGACCAGTTTTTTTGCTTCTATTTTTTGTTTATTTCTTAAAATTCGTCTAACATATCCTTAGCAATGTTAGTATTAGTTTTCAGAACTTCTTTTCCAATAGACTTAAAGCCACTAGTCAAAAATGGTAGCGCTGAACGATATAAGTTTTTAAACCAACCGCCAATACTTTACCCTTTATGAAATGATTGTCCACGATAAAAAGTTAAATCATTTTCTGTTTGATTAGCGTAATAATCACTGAAAGCGTTTGAGCAACATTCGTAAGGAATGAGCATCTTTACAATTTCATCTCGATTACAAAACTGGATTAATTTTAAGAAACACTGAGCCTATATAATTTTCTTCATTATAAAATGTTAAATTGCAATTACCCTTCCTCGTTCAAAAGATAGTAGTTCTTCAGAATGTAGTCGAAGTACCATTTCAACAGTTTAAAATTGTCTTCTAATACGGGAATATAATGTGGTCTTGTGTAGTGCGCTGTAACAAATTCACCATATTTTCCTTCAACCTTTACGATTCTTAAAAGAGGGGCTTGAACATTTCATATAATTTGAGGCTCTACGATATCACAATATACATAAATAACATGAAATAAAGATTTAGGATCAGCTACAAATGGGCTCTCTATTGTACCGGTGTACTGAACTGTATTGAATCCTAACAAACTTGATAGTCCTTCATAAAAAAGCACTTTAGCTTTTCCTTCGGTTTTTATTTTCACTCTTTTTTGCGAGTGGATAATGATGAAATTCAATTCTATTTTTGTGCGACGCCAAAGTCATAGCTTTTAGAAGATCTGGAATTGTTTCATGACGTCCTGGGGTACTCGCCTTCCTATCATTGTCCCGTTACCAAGATCAAAACCAAATAAATTGTTATTTTGACCAACATTGTTCCATGTATGTGGATAAATTAAATCCAACTGAGTCTAACTTCCCACTCATCGGAGCTTAAATTAATAGAAGGTAACTGAGTTATGAAATGTGAAATCTTATTTTCAGGGAAGTAAAGCTTAGAGATATCACTAATTAGTGTCACGTAGAATAATTTTATAGTAAGCAGGTTCTTTATATTGTTTTGTTATTACTAATCCTGGCATTAAACTTTTCAGGATAGCCTTCAAATTTTACAATATATTCAGTTTTTCCTTTTCTCTTTCTTCTTTGTAATATATTTTCAATTGGATAGAAACCTGAGTCAGCAACTTTTTGCAGTTCTTTATAGAATGTTCTTTTAATACTTCTCCTTTCATAAATCTCTTAACTTATAAACTACTGGAAAACGAAGTACAATTTCATGAACTGTAAATATTTCTCTTGTCCAATTCTGCTCATATCCTCTTTCACAAATAACAATTTTTCTTTACTTATTCTAACAGTGTCTCCTATTTTGAATGTTGCTTTATTAGATTTATTTACCATAAAGATAGTTTCAAACTTTTCATTCTCTTTGGTGACTGATATTGGCACCATGTTAATGCTTCGATGCCAAGTGTGATTATAACTGCTTGTAAGTTTATCATTTACATCAATGTTCCGTTTTGTAACGTAATGTAACGTTTGGTGTTTATTTCAATGAAATACTTCCACAATTTTGATTTCAAAGTACGATTGAACGTTCAACAACAGAAGCTTTTGTATGATATTTGTAGTAAAAAAAATGAATTTTTATACTCTTCAGATAATTTTGTAAAAGTTTATTGGTAAATTCTTTCTCAAAATCAGTTTGCAGTATTTTTTTAGACCTTTCTAAAAATATTTTTTTAAAGCCAATAAAATTTCTTAGATTTTTTTGTCTTCAGTGGAATAACCCAAGCACACTTAGCAAATACATCGATACAAGTAAGTAAATATTTATAAGCGTCGTTTTGAAAGGTGTTAGCGATTGTAAATCAACTAAATTTGCTTAAATTGATTATTATACCACTAACAAAATTTTTACTTCTCATGAACTTGCGTCTAGCTGGTTTATGTAAAGTGTATGAATCTTTTGATTCTAACCACTTTTTTTTATATCAGTTCGTTTTACTTGACCGTTTAATGCACGATAAATCGAATTTATATCTCTGAAGTTTGCTGGTTTCTCTGGTTTACGATAAAATTTTTTAAAAGACATTGAAATCTGTTATGTTGTGAATAGTAAAAAATAAAATTAAATGTTTACTTGGTGAAAAATATAACACAAGTGATTTAAAAGTTCAAATTTTACATTTATATATTTACATGCAAAATGATTTCACAAATATATATATATATATATATATATATATATATATATATATATATATATATACATATAAAACACTAAGAATATTAAGCATTATTTTGAAAATAACAAATTTTAATTGAATGAAATGATTTCTAAAAAGTATGAAAAGGTGTTTACATAAAAAACGAACACACACAAAGAATCATAATAATCAAACATTTTTATTTAAAATAATCTAATGGGTAAGAGGTCAAATGCAAAATACAAATCTTTTGTATTTTTCAACAACAATGATATATTTAAATTACCAATAAATGAATCATTAATATAGTTGACAATTTGAATGTTAGGTTGAACAAATTCTTTAGCTAATTCTACTAAGTCTATATTTAAAATTGCTAAATCACCAACGGAGGATAGCCTATCTTCATGGTTGTAAGTAATACATTCATGCCCGAGTTGGTTCCCTAATGCATCTTGACAACCATTACATTTAAAAACAAATTTCCAATATTTTTCTCCAAATGAGTCTTAACAAATTCCATTAAAGAAGTAGTTAACACAATTTCTGCATCACAGTTCTGAATATCCTTGACATTTGAAGGTGTCGTTTTCGAGACTTCTTCTAAAAATTTTTGCGGTAGAACTTCATCGAACATCAGTGTGATAACATCCGATGTGATATCTTTACGAATTTCAATTAGTTTGGCCAGTTCACTTTCTTTCAGCACACACACACACACCAGGAGCGAATTGCCTGGAAAGATCTGTATGTAAAAAGAAGCGTTGAAACCTGATGAATGGTACATCGTTGGTGAAAACTTTGCACACAGACAATGAGTTTTATAATCTGAATTTCACCTTTGTAGAAAGACACATCTGATTTTAGGCTGTTAGCAAGAGACTGCCACAAAAAGCTGCTAAGTGTTACTCCCTTTTTCGTAGGAACGAGTCTATTATTCTCGTTAGATGTATATTCTCTTAGATGAACTCGTACAGCACCAGCAAAGTTCGAAATTACAGTATAGTTCTTAGCCCCAAGATGATAGTGATACTTGGAAGAGGATTGGATGGAATTGATGGATCAGGCTTTGTTTCCTTGTTAAATTAAACCCTTTTAACTGGAGTTGAAAAATTAACAGCAACTCGCTTCATACAGTAAGAAATTGATGTAAGAAAACCTTACTTCAACAAGATAAGTGTAAAGAATAACTATGAGGAAAAATAATTCGTTTCACCTGAATTTCATATTTTCGCTTATTGCTTGATGAAAAACGAGTCAATAGTTCATTGATTTGTGCAAAGCACGCAGAATAATAAAATGATAGTAAGTCGGTTAAAGAAAAAATATATGTATATTTAAACACCTACAAAAAGGTCCTAAAATTGGAATGCATGAGAAAAAAATGTGGAATGTAATTGTCATAAACAGCGATACATATTGTGCTTTTCGGGTATTGGGAAAAATATTTTTTAAAGTAAACTTTTCTTAGTTTCTTTCGATTCAACTATTATCACAATGTATTCCAATTCAGAATATATTCTTATTCATATTTTGAATCATTTAATAGTACCATGCAGTTGCATGGTTGAAAAAAGTTTTCAATATTTAATACTTGTATTCATTTCCTTTTCACATATTGTTACAATAGGTGATTTTCCAAATGCATAGTTCAATAGGAACTCATAAAATTTTATTATCTTCTTCTAAAATTATATCAATTTGGATGGAGAAGATGTGTAAAATAGATCGGTATTTATGCGTTAGATTATTTTTGAAATATCAATGAAAAACATATTTTCAAGAAAGATAGTTTACAATAGCCAAATTTTAATTTTGTTCGAAATTGAATAGAGGATTCCAATAACTCTTTCTCGTTCGATAGAAGAAAAATTTCTTTAACAATTTTAATAACAGAATTTAAACCAATCGGTTTTTGTTGTACACCTGGCCGGTTTAATGAAATACAATAGGCGAAAATAAGTAAAAATCGAAGTCGTTAAACTTTGAAAAAGTTGCTAGTTCAAAAATTAAGAAACCTGGTTTTCGTTATAATTCAATAAGCATTTAATAAATTGAAAAAAATTAAAGGAAAGTGAAACTATATTATTTGTGAATTCTTCCCCAATATTCCTCACATATAAAGAGTTCAATATTATTAGCAAATGTAGGATAATGTCCATGAATTTTCATTACAAAATTTTGTGTTAATTTGGTAATGAATAGTTAATAAATATATCAACGCATAAACATTTCATAAAATTAAGCATTTTTTAAGAATATAGAAATTATCAAAAAAATTCTTCGTACTGATTTTACTTAAATATTAGAAGTTTTGAAAATAATTCAATCCATAATATTTTAAAATAATTAGTAAATATCACCACATACACAAATGAATAAAAATATGTAAATGAGCATGAAGTAATTCCTACTTATAAAATATAAATGTGAGAAAATAATGACTTTTAATAATGAAATTTGAAGAATTCTATTTGAAAGGAGGTAATTTTTCCTTAATTATAGACGATATAGGAGAAATAGTAGTGCAATAGAAAAGTTCATTACTATTTCGTTGATTTGAATAATAAAAAAATGTAATATTCATATAAAAATTATATATAATTTCTGTTCATCGCTTTGCAAGGGGCAACATGGTTCGTGTTATTTTTGTTTGGTAACAGTGCAATTTGCATTTTTAATTACATCACACATAAAATAAATTTTCTTTCTACTGTCCATTATATTGTTTTCACGCAAATTTTGTTTGTACGTAAACTCAATAAGAGTTATTCAAAATTTCATTACTCTTCGATCTATCTCTAAAACAAGACAACTAAAGCATGCATTCCTCTGTTGGCTTTGGTCTCACAGAAACACGTCATCCGAATATATTCCACACAAGCTTAATTAGATGTAGACCAGAAGAGCATTCTGGCCATTCCATATACTGTATTGATTCAACAGCATGCATGTTTTCGGCGAAAAGAATTGTACGAGCCGTATCATTATTTTGCATTAAAAGAAAGCATTCTCCAACATTTGCAACTAATAACCAGGCAAGAAAAATCAATATCTAATCTTTACATCTTTTAATTGTCAAATTTCCATTCTGAATGATGGTATAAGGTTTGCACATATTCACCTTTGACGATTGCAACTCGTGCCACTACACCCAAAATGTCATCGTTTTTGATTGTTCATCTTCATATCGAAAAATACGTCCTTTATGTTTTTTACAAAATCATTTTACAATATCAATAATCAGCATCTGCATTCTTATGTCCACAATGCACGATGGAATAAACATCATTGATTGTATATGCATAGACATCATATTTTCTAATGAAACCTATTTCGCATTGTTTAGTTTCACATTCTTCGTCTTGTTACTGAAAAAAAATTGTCGTTCTATATTGTTTGATTTGTTTGTCATTCAACACATGAGAACTAATTAGACAAGGACATTCTAAAATTTAAAGTAGATTCCGAATCACTAAAATTAACCATAACCAAGTCAGGATTCGAAGCCACGAGCTGTTGAGTCGATGCACAAAACGTTAATTGTTCGGCTGATAGCTCAGCATCTCTTCTTGTGAGTAATGTTACCTATTTTATCTTTATGAGGTGTTAACGGGATGTACCGGTTATCATTTGTTATGGTAATTCAATATGATTTGTTTCTTGGAAGCGACTACAAAATTCTGAAATTACTCTTCGAGCCACTCCAACAGCATTTGATAAACTTCATTATGTTTTCTGTGATTCAAGTAATCGATTGGTTGGTTGGTTGAGTTTTCTGGTGCAAGGTCCAGATAAGGACAAGCTGCGCCTCAAGTAATCGAAGAAAGCATTTACATAACTTGGTTAAATCATAACTTCTACTTTTTTAGAGCCATGTGAAGAATAAGACTCTTTCATTCACAATAGTTGTTTTATTATACTTTAAGGTTTAAAAAGTTTTATACTTACTGATTTTTTTATGAAGTGAAATTTTAATTGCTTATTAATTTCACAGTAAGAGTAAACTTAGAGCAATAGGAAAACATAATAATTTTAGCACATCTATCAGTGGTAATTATTGAACCACTTTTTTTAATTAACTACATATATCTGTAATATACAGAATTCACTTTAGTATTCTGTATGTTTCCTTTTTCCAGAGTTCTAAAAACAAAGAGATCCTAACATATACCAAAATTATATTGATCTCAAAATGAACTAAATCAAAACTTAGTTTAGAGACCCCATGAGGACAGATTTGAAAAATTTCCGAGATTAACATATGGGACTAATTCAAGTAGGTGGGAAGCACATTAGAGACAATTACGATCTAGAAATTACAGCAGAATGTCTCAATAATATCATGAGATTCCTACAACAACTGTCCCATTTGTACATAGAAAGCAAAACCAAATTGTCTTTGGTGGAATAACTCTCTCCCTATTGAATTGAAAAATGTTAAGAAACTTTTTAATACAGGAAAGAAAAATAGTAAATGGGATAGTTACAGTAAGCCCTAAGCAATTATATCAAACACTGGGATTCTACTGGTTTGACTGGGGAGTCTACAAAGTTTGGTCTACTTGTGTATCACAGATGTTACAACCTCCGCACCTACTGCAATATTGGAGATTATTTTATATCACATTCTCAGGAGATCATTTGCAGCACTGCTGGAATGATTGCGTACAGAATGATGTAGATGAAGGAATGGTGTGACAAACCCACTGCTAAATGTCACATCAATATTACCAGAAAAATTCATGAATCTATTCTAATAATATCTTCACATATCATGGAAATGATTTACTTATTTTATGGATTATTTGGGGTAACTTTCCCTACTAGGGCAGAATGAATAAATTAATTACAATATCTGCGACCTTACTTTATCTACTTCAGATAATTCAAAGACAATTCTTATTTTTGTGATAGTCAAGCAGCTTTATTGCACTTTTAAACGAACTGGCAATTAGGAACTAGTTAACCTTGTATTGGTGCCAGAGCAAGTAGGTGTTGGAGGTAATGAAAAAGCTGAAAAATTTGCAAAGCAAGGATAGTCATCTAATCCAATTGGTGCAAAGCCTTTTTATGACACCAATTTTAAAACTGTTATAAAAGTTCTCTGTAAATGATAAAACAAGATGAATAAAACCTAGCTTGAAACTTCTGCAGAATGACACCCCTAGGTGTCAAAGATACAAGCAAATATGGAATTCATTACTTGGCATTATTATTTCAAACAACTTCATATAATTGGACATTCTCAACAAAAACATGTGTACAGAAAATAACACAAGAGTAATAAATGACGAATCATACTGTATATGAATCTAATGCCTTTGCTTTACTTGATTAACTACTATAGGTACTCTTGGTTACACTTCAGCATCAGGGCTGCAGTGGTCTGGTTGGTAATGGCGTCGTTCTCGTTATCGGAAGGAAGTGAGTTTGAATCCAGGTGTAGTGATCCCTTTCTCACACCCTTAATTAGTTACGGAAATGGCATTTCCCTTCTCAGCCCAACTAGCAAGGGGTGAATAAATTCCCACGCTTCGAGGATGGACACACAGTTCGAATAGGAATGCATTCCGACCCCCTTTTCCTCTTGGGGCCCAGCAGGCGCGCCGGGCCACGTCATAGTCCAGTGGAGGAGGGAGAAAGATCGACCCCAGCCACTTGGTACGCGAACGTCTTATGTTGTAGGAAGATATAATAAACGTTCCTTGAATTAAAGTCTTGTGATTCTGTTCTCACACCGAACACCACCACCAAATCCCGAAACAGGGTTAAACAAAGATCCATCATGTTTACTAAAGGCAACTGTAGCATGTTCAATATGTAGTGGTTGCAATGTTCTCTAAGTGAAATGATATCTCTGTAGTTGAAGGTCAGGTATTAGGGGGTGTTTTGATTTAAAACACCCCTTAATAGTTCAATGGGAGTCTTCATAATTTACCTTGCCTCTAAATTATGAAGACTCCCATTGAACTAGTAGAATGCAGATCTGGACTAGGTACAGCGAAGTAAGCTGGTGCAATCTCAATTCCATTAAGGACCTTTCTGACTTCATAAGCAAATTGGGAGACCCTAATAGATAGAGCTATATTCTTTTGGATATAGAGCTTGGTACACAGTGCTTTTAGCAAAGCTACTTTGACTGTCAAATCCAATTTGAAAGAAGCCAAAACTAGATCAACACACTTTACATGAAAAGTATTTTAATTATGGCCACACTATGAATATTTGAAATGTTCACAAGTGAGTTCAGTTTGATTACTGCTCTAAAATATTGTTCATCATTAACATACATTTAATTTAGCAGTATGGTACAATTAAGAAGTTTGGTGATGAAGGTGCTCAACTAACTACTGGAATTAAGATCTGAGCCCACCTGCACAGATACTGATTTCTTTACTTCACTATGTTAAAAAACCATGAGGGAGTTATCTTGTATTAGTCTAGTTAATCTATAAGGAAAATTCAATATTCTATGATATTCTGTGGCATTGTATATAAGTGATTGGAGTGTAGAGGAGAATCAAACCAAGCAGAAATAAGTAGTTTATCTTCTTTATAATTCATTTTGATTTTGAATTCTCTTAGCCATAGTATCTTCTCAATAAGGAAATACTACAAATTTATTATATTGCATCACATTACATATGACATATGTGCACGTAAGTATTAAATACATTTATAATAGTAGTTACATTTATACATCATTTTTTTATTAAATATTAAATTTATTAATGAATATTTTTTATTTCAATATTTCATTAAAAATGAAGAAAGAAATTTTGAAATTCTTTATAATTAAGTAATTATTATTATTTTTTTTTTTTACATTTTATACTAAATTTGAATGAGGTACAAGAAAAATGATAAATTCTGTATTATACAATAGCTTTATATTTTTTGGCATTCTAATAAGTCTTTATAAGAAACTAATAAACAGACATTTAAATTTGTTATATAGTTAAATTAGAGCTCTCTAAATTAGTAGAACTGTCCATGTTAGATATAAAATTAGTTACTATATTTTCTACTTGTGAAACCAGATCCACTTCTTTCTCTTGGCAATTAGTAGAAATTAGGTTATTAGTAGTAGCTATTTCATCTAATTTTTCTAATATTTCAGAAGAAATATAACTTCGATATGTACTATTGCGAAGCTAAAAAATAAATAAATAAATATCAATGTTATTCTAAATTTATTTCAAATTTAATTAAAATAGTGATAAAAATACCTTTTTCAAACTTTGAATTTGATCTTTATTTAATGTGCAATCTTGGTGTATTACTTTTTCAGTAAACTGTTTTATAACTCCGATTAATGATACATTTTCTTTATGAAAGTTAAAACTCTAAAAATAAAAAATAAGCACAGTTTAAATCTATTTAGATTATAAAAAAGAAAATCTAAGGAAAAATCAAAAAAATCCTACGTACATACATTAATTTAAAAATTAACACATTTTAATTACATAATGAATTGAGCACATTCAAATCTCTACTAAGTACACAGATGCAGTAGACTGTGATGATTGTTTATAAAAAAAATATCTAATACTACCATTCTACATTTAAAATGAATGAAAAGAATTTTTATTAAAAGTTTTTCTGATTTCTATTCCAAACTTTTTACTGAAAATATTCAGTATAATAAAATTGTCTAGCATGCAAAATTTTCAGATTTAATGTTCTCTATGACTCTATACCGTTAAACCACCCAGATGATGCAATATACACTCACTTCCAAAAGTTAAGCAAGAAGAAGTAAAATGCAAAAAAATCAACAAATACTGCTTTAATTGACACAAAATTTGGCAGGAAAGTAGCATATATATTTATGCATAAAATATAATCAATAATTATATACAGAAATGAAAACAATATTAAATTTTTGTAGGTTATCAGATAATGACATACTGGAGATTTAAAGAGAATTATGTATAAAGTGAAAATAAACAGCATAAAATGAAAAAAAGGACATAGGACATGTGATCCCATCTCATCTGTAAATAAAGTTTACACATTGTGACCATGGTTTCAATTAGGTGAACAACCACCGCAATAGCCATTTTTCTTGTAGAGCAGTTTCCAGCTCAATAAGATTGGCTGCAGGTGGGAAACATGAGCACGGGCGAGAGCATCCCAAAAATTATCAATGGGATTAAGGTCGGGCGAATATGCCAGCCACGCCATTCGCGCAATCCCTTCACTCTTCAGGTAATCATCGATGATGTTAGCTCTATGAGGATGTGCATTATCGTCCATTAAAACAAAAGTTGGACCAACTGCTGCAGCGTATAATTTCAAAATGGGTTCTAGGACTTCATCTCGATACCTGATAACTGTCACATAATCCCGTTTAAAAATGTACAGGTCGGTGCGGTATCCTAATGAAATCCTCTACCCACACCATAATGCTTCCGCCTCGGAATGCGTGATGTTCGGTGATGTTTTGGGGCTGATTGCGTGTTCCTTGTTCACGCCATATCCTTATACGCTTGTCATGACTCCAGAGCAAATCTTGGCACATCAGTAAACATGACATTGCCCCAGTCAGGCACAGTCCAATTTACATGTTCCTGGCACCACATTAATTGTGCCCCTCTTGATTAGACGGATAGACAAACACAAACGCAAGGTACAGTCCACTCATATGTAATCTTCGGCGTACAGTAGCTCTAGATAACACCGTACCAATGGACGCTGTAACAATAGATGTCACACATGATGGGTTCACTCTGTGATTCCGTTTGGCTAAAATTGGAATATATCGATCTTCCGCGGGGTTTGTAACCATTGGACGACCGGCTACGGGCCTTCATACAACTGTCTGTGTGGTTTGGAATTGTTTCCATAAACGTGAAATAATAGAATGATGAACGCCGAAGAAAAGAGCAACATCTGAGATCGACTGTCCTGCTTCAATGCGCGCCACAGCACGCCAGCGCTCAGAATCTTCCATTCGTCTTCTGTAAGTCATAGAAACACGTATGTCTCGAAAACAAATTGTATGAAAGTTCTCTATCTCAGCACTTACAACCAACTTCTGTGACCCTTCATTTAGCTGGTATCTTATAAGGTCCCTTTTTGCATATTTCTTGACATGAAAGAGCGATTGGTTGTTACCTAACATATTTGCATACTTCCCTCTACCTCTGCAGTGATTAACCTCCTCTTCAATTCTGATTGGCATCCGGAAATTAGCATTTTCCTCTTCGTGCTTAACTTTTGGAAGTGAGTGTATCTTTGCAATCTTGTTTTCTGTAAGATATTTACTTTTTCGTATATTTTGTATTTAAATATATACATCTGACTAATACTAATAGAAAGTTGATTTTTGTACTTATTCTTGTTTAAATATCCACTTATTCTTGTTTAAATATTTAATATTATCTTTTCCTTACAATTATAAATTTTTTGTAACATGATATTGGGAGAAAGCACTATAATATATATTTGGCAAAAGGACTTCCTGCTAAATTTATTTTTTGTTCTTAGAAATCTTCAATAACCGAACTGAAACTGCAGAAATGAATCATAAGAAATTTGAACTTTGGTCTCCTAAGAAAAGAAGGTATAGCAGAAAAATATTTTTTTTCAAATTGATAACACTATTTGTATGCCTATTAAATAATTAGAAATTTAATAAAAAATATAAATAATAAGTTATAAAAATTCTTCAAAAATAAATTTTAAATAAAAATACCTTTTTAAATATAATTCTTAAGTAATAATTCTAAAATAAAACTTAAAATGAAATTACAAATAAAGAATAAATATGAAATATTTTATCCTTAACTTACTTTTTTTTTAACATCAACACAATGCATCAATTTCAAATCACAAATGTTTCATGAAATTTTTCATTATATACATTTTGAAACATTTGAAGGATTATTAGATATTTCAACTTTCATTTCAATAATCATAATTATATAAAAAGAAATTACTATAATAAATAGCAAAATTTTTCATTCATTAAGTTAACATGTTATTCTATTAAAAAATAAATGTAATGAGCATATGAAAAAAAGAAAAACTTTTGTTTCTACTTTTATGGAGATTTCTCCATAAAAATAGAAACAAATAAAAACAATAATAATTCTTCATTCAAATAAAAATAATAAATCTTTATATAGAAGATATTTTCAAAACCAGATTTTGATTTACTTGTATATTTAGCGGATTTTCAGTCAATTAAAAACACAACTATACCAAATTACTAAAACCAATAAATTAACATGGCATGAATTAACTTTATTATTGCTCAGTATAAAAATATATCTGAACATGAAGTAAAATATAAATTAGAAATTATTAAGATGTGGAAAAATATTTTTACATTTATTAATATTGTTATTTTTTTTTTATGCACAAAAAATAAATGTAAAATTTTTTTTTAAAGAAAAGTGTCACAGTTAGGCTAGAATAGGCCCTAATATTCAGCCAAATCAAACTGATTGAAAGATTCATTTAATAACATTTCTCTCTCTAGTCCTGTAGGTTGTATCATCGCGTCACTAGGTGGAATGGGGGAAGTACCTCTGGAATTTATTCTCTTGGTAGGGCCACCCAAGGTGTGAAGGCCATTCCACTTTACCCAGCTAAACACTAACAGGCAAACGAGCCGAGTCAGTCCTTTGCCTCTAATGCTCAGATTTTTGGACTAATAGAGGCTGCCTTTTCCCTCCGTGTATGAGTTATGTCATAAGCTCATAGATCTCATCTAGCAAAGGCTGGACACTGAGATTAGCAATAACAACAAAAATATTAAACTCATACTGACTTTCAAGTTTATTTTATGATATTAAAGCAAATAATTTTCCTAAAAGTAGCATTTATTTAAAATTTAAAAAAATTAATTTATTAAATAAGCCTGAATTAAAAGTCAGAGAAATTTGAAATCATAAAGTTTATACTATAGTATTAAATTAAAAAATTCTAACTATATTGGTTAGTGAAAATATTTCTTGTTTTAAACTTTTACAAATATAATACAGATTTTGTGAATTGAAAATTGTGTGGATGTAAGTGAAAAGAATAGCATTTGGAAGTTTTGTATTGTTTATTTAAAAGTTTACCTCTTCAAATAGAAACCATGTATCAGCATTTATATCTTCTAATTTTGATTCTAAAAGAACTCTTAACCAAGGTTGTAACATAAGATGTTGCTCTAGAAAAAATTCAGCAATTATGATAAACACTTTTTTTTAAAAAGTGATTGAAAAAAATAGTTAAAAGTGTTGTAAAGAAAGTTTTTCAAAGCACAATGGATTATTTTTTCATTTTCATTTAATGTATAAAAAAATTCATTCACTTTTTCCTTATTATATAAAAAAATAACATATAATCTAACTTTCAACCAATTGTCATAAGCATTTTACATCTACTGTGAACAAAAAATAAATCATTTTCCATACATACACTCATACTTTGGAATATTCGCACTGCATACATATACCAGTGTAATTGCTTGGGATTTTTCCACATCTTTTTGGAGACACATAATTGCCATTTACTGTCTAAGAAAAATCAGCAAATGTATGTTATGATTTATAACCCTGGAACCAGGGGGTACGCGTACCTTCCTAGGGCTTGAGCAGCCACCAGGCGCGTCGGCAGGTGGTGGATCGCTGAATGTCCTGTAGGAATGACAGGATAGCCTTGAATATAGAATCAGAGGCCGCGAACCAGCTCCCGTAAACCTTGGTGTTAAGCGACCCGTGCCTAGAGTTATTTGGCACCGCGGTAATAGTGTCTTAACGGAGCCTCTAGTTGCCTGGCGAACTTCTAGAGTAATTTGCCTTGCCCAGTAACTCAGGCAATGCTGGGTGGACTCATATTACCTGAGCTTATTAATTGTTATCTTGTGGCTGAAAAGACAAAAGAAATAACAAACCTTTCTGCATTTGCAGGTGAAGCCTCTGAAGTAGACCTTGCTGAAAAAGACAAGGGAACTCAGAGGCATTCTAGTAAAGGGGCAGTAATGAATCCTTCATTTAAGGTAGAAATGACCTCCAAACCATCTTCTTCTGGTGAAAGTAAGGAAGCTATCGCTAGCAAGACTGACTTTCTGACCAGATGGGACTGTTTCAGCAAGACCCTATCTGCTGGAAATGTCATATGCAAAAGGAAACGGCAGAGCATATAATTTACAAATGTGAGGCTCTTGCCCTCCCTAGATTAACTTCTTTAGGCATCATCCATACTAGAGAGTTACACATAGACTCCATTAAAGTGTTATCGGACTTTATTAATAAAGTGGGTGACCCGAGCAACTGGAACTAGGAAACATTGGGTTTGGAGTTAATGGTACAAAATGCTGATAAAAGCAGAGGTGCCCAATGACATACAAATCCAACTTTAAGAAGAAGAAGAAGAAGAATGATTTATAATACTTTTTAGCAGAAATACTGCACATTATTAATAGAAATATTATAAATCGATTTCCCATTTCCATCTGTGGGATTCTTTATAATCTTCAATGCTTAATAAATTCTGTTCTGGGAAATGAATCACAGTAAAATATATATAAAACAGATGACAATTTATTCTGTTTTTTCTTAAGACAGATTTTGTATAAAAGCCATGAACAAATTATAGTAATAATAAGAGATAAATCATGCTGCTGAAAGGGAAATTAGATTGCTTTATTAATGATGACAATCAATCATGCTTATTTTTCTTGTAAGTAATATTTACTTTACCATATTTTCCTTTGTATCATTCATTTGTCTCAAATATTATATTATTGTTCTACAGCTATTATATGAAGAAATTTCAAATTTAAAAGTGTATTATTGGACACTAAAATTGCTACACCAAGAATTGCAAACAATAAAATGATATTTACTGGAGAAATATATTACATTAGAAATAGCAAGAAATTTAAATTTTCGAGCATAGATTCTGAGAAATTAGAGCCTCTGACAGCAATAACACAAATGATGATGTAGTTTCAATGAGATATTACAATTCATGTATAGAAATGGAATATAGTGATAAGGTAAGCACTTGTCAAATACTGACTGGATGTTTTCTTTTAGTAAGTGATATGGAGAATCTGCTGACCAAAGCAATTTTTGTACAAAAGAACGTTCATACAATATTGGTTGCAAACATACATAGTTGTGCAGGTAAACCCTGGATTCTATCTAAAAGTTAACAGGCTTGGAATACTAATCTCTCTCTGAGTGCCTCATAATTTTGAACCACAGTCAAGAAACAAGATCACACTTGAACTGACATCCTCCTCTCCATGCCATGCTAGCAGGACTTTGGATGTTACAGAATAATGTGGACACACCCTTAACCCACAGAGTTCTAGCAACTCAATAAGGGAGAATGTGGTCACTGATTTAATTGCAATCCATGACAAATGGTGCTTCACTTTGTTGATCTTACAAATAAAATAACAAAGACACATATTAAATCCAACCTTTTTGCATAAATATAATAAGATGAAAGGTTAAAATGGAAAATATTAAAGTTTTGATTGAGTAGGAATAATTAATAATGTGCATTTGAAATAGTACCAATCAGATGCTTTAAAAAGTTAAACAAAAATTTTAAATCATTTAAATATCCAGCATGTATTATCTTCTAAGATTTTTAATAGACAGTAAGCCCATATTCTTGTCATTAGGGAAAAAATCTGGGAAAGTTTTCAAATACCCACTCAATTGATGTGTGTGTGTGAGAGAGCATGTAAAACACAGGAAAACAATTCTTCAACTGATACTAGGATCAAAATTTTGAATTTCTACTTTGTGCAATGTATATCTGCAATTAGACCATAGATTCTGATCTTTAAAATATTGAATTTTTAAATGAAAACGTATTTGATTAAAGTTGTTGCAAATAATATTAATATCTAATGTACACTATCTGCAAGAATTCAACATAAGATGGTAGCCCCAAAAAAGTGTAAGACAAGTAATTCTGAAAACATCCAATCTAACAAACAAATACTCAAAGAGCAGAAACACAATATTCATTTCTTGTTCAAAAGTGTATAGCTTTAAACTTAAATTGATTTTCATTATAAAAAAGTTGTCACATTGCTAAGCCATAGTAATCATGAAATTCGAATTCAATATATCATGAAAAAGATTATTGAATGATCTTAAAAAAAGGAAGGAAATTTTATTGTTGCAACTATTATGAAAAAATACAGCTACTGCAGTTGAATCAATTTGTGCTTGAGGTATTCATGCAATTTACATGATGCAACTAATATTCTTCAGACATAAATGTTATTGATTCGTTTTTTAATAATGAATTTAAAAAATTCGACAGTCAGATTCCAGAAAAATCGGACAGTCAAAACAGGTATTACAATCAAAATTAAAATGAAAACAAATTGCTTAATATCGAATAAAATATAATACAATATTTTCGTTTTGTTGAAAGTAGACAGAAGAAAGTTGACAAAGCTGAAACATACCATTCAGTTAACAGTACATCAAAATTTTCTTATTATCTGGCATCAAAATTTGATTTAAAATTTAGATGTAACAATAGAAACCAGTAAATATATTTTTCTTGAGAAATGATTACACCTCTTTGTAAATTAACTTTTCTAGAATTCTGAATTGAAGGCTTAATTTTATAAGATTTGATCATAAACAATATTTCTTAAAATTAAATTTTATGATGAAACTTTTTTCATATCGCGAGCAAATTTAATAAATACTATAAAATATTTTATCACAATGCTGATTTTCATAAAAGCATCAAATTATTTGTAATTTTTGTAATTATTTGTAAAAGAAAAATATTTATTGAGATTTGGTATGTTTGAATATAGGTTTTTAATTTGGAATAACTATAAAGATATTTTCATTTTTAAATTAAAAATCCACAATTTTTATTTATGCAAAAATTTTTTGATCTTTTGACAGTCAAAATAATAGATTATTGGAATCATTTTTATTAAATAAAATATCTCACTTTTTGTATCATTATTAACACATTATTTGTAAAAAATTATTATTATTCATCATTTTTATTAATCATAGCTATTAAAAGCATTTCATTTAATTAATAATTTCATCAATAATTCTCACTTAAAATAACAAATAAGTATGCATATAATGTAAAAATACTTGACTGTATATGGAGTTCAAATTGTTTGAAAATAAAGTTTGCCATTAATTTAAATTATTTATTTAAATTTGTAAGGAACTCATTAAATGCAATAACTTTTTTTATCAACAATAGTTACCAAGTGAAACATCAGTTTTTGCAATATACTTCATTAACTTCACGTAACTTGAAAAAGCAATTTTATCAACAATTGGATTTCCCTGGAATAAAATTTTTTAATTAAAAGTTATTGGTAAGGAAAAGTTACTTTTTTTATGAAGTTTAAAAATGTAAATTCTAGGAAAATGAATGCTGCAAAAGTTCAAATTTTTTTAAATGTAAAATGATTAAAAGTGTAACTAATTTAAGAATTAGATTTTTTTTAATTAATTTTGAATATATTTTACTTAAAGTTACTATTATTAAATCCTAAAAGCTTAGCAATGTAGATCAGTCTTGAATTTTAAAATCACATCCCTTTAAGTAGCAACCCTTAAGTGATGTTTCTTTTAAAATTTAAAATATATCAAAATTTCTTATTGTTTCTGAATAAAACTAAAACTTTTGACAGTCATTCTTTATCTGTAACCATTTTCATTGTTGGCAGGCCAGATAAGTATAATTATTATTATTTATATTAAAAGACAATAAAAGTAAACAAAGATATTGTTTTAAAATATAAACAAGGTAAAAGTAGTGAATAATATTTACATTTTTGGATATGCTAGTAATATGTTTGAATATGCAAAATATACTAATAAATTTATGCAAACAATCTTTCTTTGTGATGTAAAAATATATCATTTTTTAAAAATAATTTTTCACATTAACTACATTAATTTCTTAGTTGATTTTAAAATTTTATTTATTAAAAAAATGCATTCATATTTATGCATTTATGGGTTAAAAGTGGGGTGTTTATTTAAATTAAAGAATTTAATTTATTATGTAATTAATTTCTAGCTATAAAGAAACCATATATTTACATTACGTTGATCATCAAACATTTATAAAGAGCGTAATGATTAATAACAAAGCTATTGTTATATATATTTAAACGGATAACACACAAATTTTTATATATAACTCAAAATACTGGAAAACTTCGATGAATAATGTTTGTCCTTTAACAAAAGAACAAATATAAATGTTTTAATATGAGCATTCAAAACGCGTAGATTAAAATAAAACTTAGAAAATGGTTTCTTTTAAAGTATTTTATAAGTCTATACTTAAATAAATTTAAAAATTACCCTATCTAATGATATATACTTAAATTTCTCTCATTTTAAAACTTTTCATTTTTAAGATCCGAAATTATGTTTTAAATTTAAAGATATATAAAAATTAACCATGGAGAGAAGTTTCCAAATTTTTCAGTAGCATGAAACATGTATATTTTTCAAAATGATTAAAAGTTACTAAATAATTTAGACTTACATATTATTTGCAGCACTAAATTTAATAAGATTTCACAATGCATAGAAAAAAATCACTTCTTACTTATGATTTCTTTTTTCCTTTATAATAAATACTTAAAAAAGTAAACATTTTCATATTCATGTATTTAAAGCATATTTATTTAATGTGTTAAAATTGAAATAACTTATAAGTAAGAGTCAGAAATCAATTGGTTTATATTAACTAATGTTTTAATGTCTACATCATTTTTCAATATTATAGAATATTTATGTCTTTAATAGTTTTCAATATTTTATTTAATTATATAATGTACAATTTTAAAAAACTTTAGTAATACAGCTTCAAAAATTTCCTGAAATAGTATCTTAGTATCTTTTCCTAATTTGAGTATTTGAATAATTCCAGATTTCTTGCTTGGCTGCATGGCATACCAGTTTACACAGTGAAATTTAATGCATACTTAAAATCTGTCATCATTTCTATATGACAGTAAATTAAGGACACAATCTTGATTAGATGCATTTTGACTGAAAAAGGAAAAAGCTGAATTCCAGAAATGACGACAAGAGAAGATAAAACAAAATCAAATTTTAATATAATCCATTGAATAAGACTGAGATAAAAAGTTGAGTGTATGTTGAAAAAAATATAAAACTTGAATCTAATGATAAAATTGAATTTCTTAACTCTAAGAAACGATGCGGTCCATCAACCAGTAGTCATGGTTCACAAGAGATTTTAATTAAGAATAAAGATTCATTTATTTGTATACTTGATTCTAGACCAGAGATAGCGAACCTATGATCTGTGGGTCAGACATTGATGTGTGCAATATTTTAAACTAACCCACAATTGTCAGGTAAAGATTTGTTTGTTTATGTGGGTTTATTTAGATTTTCTAATTTGTGTGGATAATTTATATTCTATTTGCATTTTTTTAAGCACTGCATTGAAGCAATTTAAATGATATCTATAACCTTCAGTTTGATAATTATAGTTCTGAAGCTATGCAAGTAATGAGAAATAAAGCAAATGTGTTTACAAAATATAAAATAAAGTGTAAAATTTTACTCATATTTTGTCCGTTTAAAAATAATCAATAAACCAAAGCAAATAGCACTATTTAGAGCACTTTATTTAGATGAAATGCTTTTTTGTAAAAAAATTGACCCACATCTCAAAAAGGTTTGTCAATTTTGTTCTAGACTATCTATTTGAAAACTTACTGTTTGGCGGAAAAATACCGGATATATATAAAATGGAAATTTGTAGGAATCCTAATCAATATATAAGAGGAAGAACTAAACAAAAGATGTTGTATTCTCTAATGAAAGTCCAATTTTTTATGGTATGTACAATATTTCTTTTATTATCATTTGTCACTACATAATTCCAATAAGAAAAAAAGGAAAAAGAAGAAAAAATAAATAGAAATGCGACAAAATAAAAACAATATTACATGGTTAAGTTTCAATCAGTAAGGAAGATAAAGTTTTTAATTTTTTAAAAATTTTTTGAATAATATTAGAATGACAAAATAACTCAGTTATAAATAGAATAAATGGATATTGTTTTGATCACTTAAATTGATATTATCTCTATAGAAGAGTTACCTTAAGTGTCCTATAATTCAATTTTGGGAATGTTATAACTTTGTGAATGTTTGAACTTTTGATTTAAAAAAGAGAGAGATTTGGTTTATTTTCAACACAATGATAACTTTTTTAGCATGAAGACCTAATTAGATTAAGACCTACACACTTTACAGTAGTTAGGGATAGGAATTGAATACGTTATAAGCATTTCAAAAATTATTTCAATCAGCTGTAAGAAATTAAAATTTTGAAAAAGTAATAGTTCTATATAATAGTTCTACATTTCTATATGTTACAGACCAAATACTACATTTTTTTAATCTAATATCAAATAAGTACATTTATCAATAAAAACGTGATTTTGTACATAAAATTATAAATATTTAAATACTATGAAACAATAAATAAGGACAAACAATTGAAAAAACTAATATCATCAAATGTTTATTCAGATTTATTTATCTTTTAATTTTAGCAATTTTCTCATCAAGAAACTGACAGTGCTTTATTTCTAGTTACAATCTAACTTAAAGGATACAAATGCAAAAAATCTAAAGTAAAATTTAAGACTCACCAAAACAACAGTATTTTGTAAATAGAACACTAAAATTCGAAGATCCTTTCTTGTCAAAGTTCCATCAGAAGCAACTGTTTCTATGGAGCAAATTTGAAGAAATCCACTCTTAAAATCTGTTTCTAATAGTTGATTAATCAATTCTAAAGCTAATACTTTGGTATCTTCAGTATTCATCCATTGCAATATTTTAGTTAGTGGCAACATAATGTGAGTACTGCTCTAAAAATGATAATAAAAAAATAAGATTTAAAAAAATGACAGTAAAGATAAATTATTTTTCAATTTTAATTTGATGTAGTTTTAAAATGACAAAATACAATTTAAATTATAGGATTTTGCTATTTTATTACATTCAATTAATATTTTACTGATTTTGATGTACATCTTATTTTATGAAAAATAACACTTGAATACAAAATACTTTATAAATATAACAAGAAAAAAGCAAAATATCAGAAAGTAGTCAATGAAAATTTTAAATGATCAAACCTGTAAGGTGGCTTTAACTTGATGTTTTAAGATGGTCACAAGTAATGTTAGAGCATACACTTCAAAAGTTTTAATGACATAAAAACATTTGAGCAAGAAACTTGATAAATTTTTAGTCCCAGTAACAACATGCCAATCTAAAAAATCCATATAGTTTAGGTTAATTTTTCCTAATACATAATATTAAACAAAATTCAATTATATTAACAGAAATAACTAAATTATAGCATAAAATATGAAAGAAATTTTATAAAAAATGTGGCATTATAGTAATTGTGATGAAATAAGATAAAAATATTTGAATACCAATAAATTTATAATGGAATTTACACCCAGTGAAACTTTACAAGAGCTACCTACTTTACACACAAGAACAATTCTACTTAAATTTAACTTTTAAGTCACAATACAACTAATACACAGATACAACTAATGCTAGAAATTATTTAAAAATAAAATATCATTGATTTATTTAAATTATAGAATAATTAATAACATACACACATTATTAACATTATGGCTGAAATCTTTATAAAAATTTGTAAGATTAGTTGGATATTAAATTTTGATTTCTTCAGACAGCTTTTAACCGATAATTTGCTTAAATTCTGGAAATGATAATTTGGAATAAATAATTTAATTTATCAAGTGTATGGCTGCAATTGATTAGATAATATCTAAGATTATTATCATTCCTCTCATCTTCAGTTTAAGAATTAGAGAATGTGAAAAAGTTGGTGCAAAATTATTTAAAGCTTATTCAAATTACTCAAGATTTAAGCTGGTTTCATTCAATGATTGAATTTAGTTTTCAAGTATTGTGATTGAAAATTTATAGTAAATGGTATGGCAACTAACAAGGTATTCATTATAAAGATCTGAATCTTGCAGGCAGTTATCATACATTTTAAAACATAAATAACTTATTTTTTGAATGATTCTGAACAATTTATTGATTTGAGTCATTGATTTGATTGAAATCATTGATTTGAGAATATCAACTATAGTATATAATTAGAACACTTATTTTCAAAGTATTTCTTAATTTTATAATCCAAAAGCAAAGTTTAACCATAGAAGTTATAAAAAAGCAATTAAACATTTAGTGATTCCTTTCCAACTTTATTATGCATGTCTAATATAGGTATTTTTTTAAATTTTACTTTTCTCCTTTTTCCAAACATAAGCTTAAGAGTTACTTATATATATAAGAAATTCCATCTTTTTTCTTTCTTTCTGCTTTCCCAATTCATACTTATGTTTTCGAATTTCCCATTTAACCAAAATGTTTACAGCCAAAAGCACAAACAGAAGACAAACATTACATATTTTTATTTTCCAATTTTTATCTTTTTTATTCTTTTGATTACAAAAACATGCTATTTGAAAATAGAGCACAATTTTATTCCTACTGTAAATTTTTTTTTTAATTTCTCTTTAAAAATACAGAAAACAGAAATAACATATCTCTAACATCATACACACATCAATCTACATTTTATCCTTCACCTGATAAGCAGAAAGATGATAGAGTAGATATAACATTTACTCAGTTTTACAAATATAAAATTACTAGTACTTAAGTTTTCAATTCTGAAATACTACCATTATATCTCTAATTTTTTGTTTCATTAAAAATACACTGTAATCTTTTGTTTTGAGACATCATCATTTTTAACAAAGCTTTGATGATACCTAAAAATTTGGGCCAGTATATTTACTTAACTAAAACAAGAGTACTTTCTAAATTTTAAAAAATATCACTTAAAATATTGATAAATTTATTCACTTTTTTTCTATGATTAAAGAATATTGTTATCTTTCTTAAATAGCTTACCTATTAATGTAGTTTGATAACTTTTAAACAATTTGCAACTAATAACAGACTCACTGTCACTTCAATAATCAAAAATTATTTTTATAATGCAAGATTAATACTTCCAAGACAGAATAATTTTTTATCAAACAATTTTCATAATAATTGAAATATTCGAGGCAAGGAATGGAACAAATATAACTATAAAAATTATCACCATTAATTTTTTTTTCAGAGAACAATTTATTACTAATGGAATTGAGGAAGAAAACTGATTGAATTTTAAATTATTAGTTGTGTTGGTAGTTAATATTTGGTTTTAAATATTTAGTATGTATGCTAAAAACTTAGTGCATTAGAAAATTTGATCATTAAGAAAGGTATTATATACAAATGGTCGCCAAGAGAAGTTTCAATGTAATACCTAAGCTAAAATATGAAAATATTAAGCAAGGACAAATATTTATAAAAAGTCATAATATTATTAGGATTGCATTGACAAAACAAACTCAATTTTTTTATTTCTGTTCTCCACAGGTACATAATTATAGATTTGGTACTTTCTAAGTAGATTCAATAATAACTATTAATTTAGAAGAAATTTTACTAATAATTAAACAGGAAGGAGAATAGTTATTAACAAAATGGCTGAAAAACATTAAATATTTGTAATATAAGCAACTAAAAATCAATATAATATAGTATATGCATAACTTAACAGTTAATAAAAAATATATATAATTAATTTAGAATACTTTAGAAATTCCACAAAATAAAATGATGCAACTTACAAGAGAATATTTTAAATGTCTTCTGAGAGTTTAAAAAAATCATAAGAGTGTTTATTTGCAGAACTCATGAGTATAACTTCATTTTTGTAATATTAAAAAAGTGAGAATGACATTAATTATCTTGAACTTTTAATGAATACTGATTTTTTTGTTTTGTTCTAAACATGGCTATTCTAAAGTTTCTTTTCATAATAATGAAAAATGAATGCTTTGAAATTGTTTTCATATATTTCCAAAATCTTTACATGTAGCATGTTTTCTCATGAAGAATAATATATCAATTTCATGTTATGATTTTTTATTTTTGAATCGTGCCATTTTATTTCCCACCTTTCAAATATAAAGTTCAGATTATTAAAAAATTATCATTTTTATTTTATTGAATTATAAAAATATAGAAATTTAGATAGATGAAAAAATTTATTATTACTATAATTAAAACCAAAATAGTTCAAAAGTTATTAGGGAATTATGTACATATGTTATTTATTTTCTGAACAGACAAACCATAAAACACATGTAGAATAAAAAATATAAGTATACAAATTCTATATATTTATATATTCTTCTGGACAATACAGCCTACGGGTGGTCAAGGTTGATTTGATGATTCCAGTTTCTTTTATATAATTTTTATATCATTCTCAATGGTATCAAGCCTTTTAATTGATTTTTTAGCTGATGGGTTTGGTAAATTTGGAAGTTTTTTTTTATATCTAGTTAGGAATTTAATTTTTTTTAATTGGATTTGTCCTTATTACTGTACAAATGTTCCAGCCATTGAAACATAAGGTTTTTATGAACATGACAATGGTAGATTTGCCATAATTTTCAATAGATTTCATGAATCAAAATTGATTTTTATACATCATTATCACAAACTGCACTATCTATTTTCATTACAATTTTACATTAGCAGAGTTATGAGAAAAATATCTTTTACTAAATATACTTTGATCTTTTTTCCTAATCAATTATGAAAACATTATTTGATTATTGACCAAATGATATTTATATTGCGTTTTCAATTGTATAAACGTTCAGGTTTTCAAGATTTGCTTTGATTATTTTATTTTCAATTAATTTAGTCACTATCAAGAAATATTGCTAATAAATTGTTATGCAGTATTACTGTTACTTACATGAAAAAAATTTTTAACTTTATTATAAGCAGAAATTAATAAATTTTAAATATTCTTTTAAGTCTAAAGCAAATGATATTAAATTAATCAAGAATTCTATCATTATAATTAAGATTTACAATTTACAACTTTATATTTTATTTAATAAAAAATTAATAATAAAATACTGAAAACGAAGATCATTACTTTAACATAAATTAAACAATTATGTATTGGGAATCATCTCCACAATATTAATTATGTATTTTGAATGTAAAATTCAGACAAGTATTTTATTAACTAGATGCATGTAATAACATTTAAAGTTTTTCTTAAATTTACACACTAATTAAAAAATTCTTAAAATAACATTCAAAACTGTAACATTATAGTTACTTTTAGAATCTTCACAAGAAGTTTCTACACAATAATTAAGAAACTTAAGACATGTTATACAAACAGATGTTTTCTCAACATTCTCTCTGCAACAAAAGTTTGTAACTGTAAAGTGGAAAATAAAAATATTAATATATGTTATAAAAATAAACTATATATAAAAAAATTAAATATTTCCTAAATAATGGGTCATATAACAGGTGTTCAATAAATTTAATATAAGTGGGATGCAAAAATACTAAATTATTTTTTCAATACATTAAAATTTAAATTAATTTTTAATATATTTTCTTCCCAGGATTATCTTTACCTTTCCTCCATTGATTTTTTATAAGCAAAACAAAATTAGTCAAAATGTATTTTGAAGTAAAAATAAAAGGATGTACACAAGTATTTGAAATAATACTTAGAAAAATAATTGCTAATAAAAGTAAAATTTGTACTAATGTATCTGCAATAAAACTTCCCAATAAATATTTTTTTCAAATGCCAGGTGATACAAAATTTTCATTTTTTCAGCAGTACAAGGAGTGAAAGTAATGGCGACATTGTTTGTAATGAGTCATCAGTAATTGTGCCATTGTGATCTCAAAAGTGGTTTTTCTTTGTTAAGAAGTACAGAATAAGCAAAAGATGGCAACACTTAACCTATCGCCCTCAGAGGTATCATTTCACTTGAAGTGCATTGTGACTACGATATATTTATTTTGCATACCCCAGCCACTATTAGAGATTATGATGAATCCTCAGTAGAATCGGGATTCAAACTCATTTAGCATTTCTCCATATCGGTTAATTTGAGACAAAATACTTGAAAAGAACTGAAATTTGGTTTCATTTGTCATGCAATGGTCCTTCCTTTTTGCATACAAAGATTAATTAGATCAGGAAACACAGTTTAAAGTGGATTCCAAATGACTACACACATCCAAGCTCAATATGGGATTCAAAGCCACAAACTATTGGAAAGAAGTTAAGAGAGCTAACCATTTGGCTGTTAAATCTCAAAAGAAGAAGAATTACCCAATTCACTCTCTACAAGCAGAGGTTTAATGAATTATGAGATTGTCCAAAAACTTCTATTGGATTTATCATTCTGAAGCTGATTTTCAGCAGTTACAACTCTTCTTTAGTTGCCTTTTTTAAATTGTCAAATCTGCTTCATTACTATTAGGATAGCCTATGTACTTTTAATTACACATTCACACCCTTTCATGACATTTATATGCCTATCAATTGCTGATCTTCAATAAATGGGAATCATCCAGGTAAATATTCTCTTCTTTTTATTTTGCCTTTTCTCCCATTTTTAATTTATTCTATACATTCTATCACATATTGTATCTGCAATGCTTATCAGGAGAAAAAACTGCTTTTATTCCTTTTTCATATTAAGCTGAAACATAGAGGCAGAAAACATCACTAAGGAGTGTGGTTGCAATAAAAGAAAATGAGTGGAGTAACCAGTAGAATGGACTTTGGGATTAAACCAAGTTTCAGCATATCAGAAAAAGGCAATTCAGAGCAGAATGAAATATAATAAGGAGAAAACTAATTATAAACTAGAAAATATTTGAAATAAAACATGTGATATAACAGCATATGAATATTTACAAATATGAGAACACATAATTAGAGATTAAAACTGGGAAAATATCTTTGCTTGTTTTAAATTGAATTCTTTTTATATACCCAGTCGAATGTTTCACCTTTCCTATATTTTAATCACAAAATTAACATGTATTTTTTTATTATATTAAAATTAATATATATGATTTTCATCGCAAAATTATTATGTTTCACAAAATTAATATGTATAATATAAGACATTGGTCAAAATCTAGCTCTCTTAATCATGGACTGGGCAGAAAAATTTACAAAAGTGGGAGCATTTCTTTAAGCTGTTGAAAAATCATTTACTTTTTTAATGACAAAGGTTCCCTGAAACATAATGCAATTAACTGCTATTCCTCTATTGCTTTTATTTGGATTTCAAACATATGTACCAATATTGTCACATTCACCTCATATTACAGCCATTTGAAAGATATCTGTTCCTTATATATTATGACACATTACCTCAAAAAATCGTTAAAATCAATAAAGGTTGTATAAGCTAGAAAATGTACATTTCCATTGTTCCTTGGTTGTAGAAGGTATTCAAGAAAGATCACGAATAAACTACCAAGTAGAATAAAAAAATTCTTTACTTTCATTCACGATCAACGAAGATTGAAATAATAAAGTGTATTTGATTTCTCTTTGCACCATAACTTACAGTACTTACAGTTTTAATATTTTTATGCAAACACAAATGCAATTTTTTATACAGTATATTATTGCAAAGCATTTGTTCCAACTTGAAACAATTAGTCAGACCACACACAGAGGCAACAGCAGACAGGAAGCACAACATCGCATGGTTAAAACTTTTCTGAAGTGTGCACATATATTGGAGCAGTATTTATCATGAATGCGTAAGCATCACTAAAGAGATAGGTGTCTATTACTTGTGACTTGTGCTATTTTTATCACTTGTCACCTGCAAGTGTATCTTATCTTTTTGATTTCAATTCTTCAGAAATGAATTTCCACTGTTCACAAATGAAAGTTACTGGATTTTTTGATTTTAATACATTTCAAATTTATTTTTAAAGCTAATTTTATTATGAGTAAATATTTGTAATTTTAAATAAATAAAGAGAGCACCTTTTGCTCCTTTAAAAAGCCAATTATTCTCCTACTAGTATTTAATACATGATTTAGTTAAGAGCATTTAAAATTAACATGTCCCAACCAGAGATTATTATAATCCTATTTACAACAAAAGTACTGAAAGTATATCTTATTCCAATTTTCTCTTAATTACAGTTTTATAAAAAAGAAATCTTGTTTCAATTATAACTTTTACATCAAACAAATTTAGCTATTTTTTATTTAAAAAAATTCTAATTTGTATATCTAACCCCACTTTAATCATGAACCTAATCTTGAAAATAAGTATAAATTTAGTGTTATATTAATTATATTAGTATATTAATAAATTTTAAGAATATGCCTTTGTATCAAAGTACTGTAAATAACATTCAATATAAATCAGTTATGTTTTGAAAAAACAATCTCACATAAAAGTTATACCTTGTTTATTGAGATAATTTTATTTTCAAATGTGAAACAAAATAAAATTATATTTTGTGTTTACATTATAAAAGTCACATTAATATTATTTTGTAATAAACTGTGTCCTATAGTAACTAATCTTACCATGAAATACAAGTTTAATGTTCATTTCAGTATTGACAACACAAACAATTTCATTTCCCCAAAGAAGACATTCCAGTCCAATTTGCAAAAATTTATCTAAAAAAATAAAAATAAAAAGCTTTCAGAATTTACATCAGGTAAATACCTTTTCTAAAAAGCACAAATAATAATAATCTTGATCAGTTCAATAATAATTTTCTAGCATAAAATATTTATTCAGATTATGTTATGCATATAAATTTGGGAGAATTAAGACTTCAAATATTCACAACATATCAATGTGGATGAAACATGGACAAATGTAAGCAAGCGAAAAGAGCTATATATCTGGAATCATAAAAAATTTACATGAAATAATATTAATAATGAATTTTTTTACTTAAATACATGCAAAGATTAATCAATTTAAAGATTTCGATCTTTTAGGAACATTTAAAAAATCGACATATATTTTTAAACATTTAAGTTTCCTTTTTAGATATCAGAAATGTCTAAGTTTAAGTAATAAGGTAAAATTATAAAGCTATGAAATATTTCTTCATTACTGCACTTGGGTGGGACAAAATTTATACTTATAAATAACAGAAATTGAATATAATATCAATGAAGAGTGCAAACATTATAAAGGTTGAAAAAATTCTTTGCTTTTGTAAAAGAATTAAAATTATATAGTAAAACACATTGGAAACATGCTACTGTTTAAATGTATTTCAAAATAGGCAACTTTTAAAGTTTACATAATGTAATGAATGTAGAAATTTCTAAATATTATTTTAAGTATTTTCTAGAATTTGAAATTTGATGTTATTATATAATACATCTGCACAATATAAAATAATAATTAATGTAGAGCAAAAAGATATAAATTTTATGAGAAAAATTAAGACATTACCATTGCAGTTTTCTCCTTCTTTATATCTTATCATTAAAAATTTAAGAAGTGACCCCATGATATTTTCCATAAGAACCTCAATTAGATCTTGAAGCTTTCCATTAAGATTCATTTCTTGGTTAATCTAAAACAGTTTTAGGGAATATAATCTTGAAAATTATCATATAGAGTACATGTATCATAGAAAGATTTAAATTCAATCACATTAGAATCATGCACTCCAGGAAATAAAATGATATAATTTTAACATAAAATACTTAAATACAGATTAAAAAGCATTTTCACCTGAAAATTACATAAAAATTATAAAATGATTATTTAAAAGCACTAAAATTATTTGGATATATATTTTTTTAGAGCAGTAATGTTATAACATAAGCAATGTTTGCAAGAATACTTACATTGAAATTTAAAACTGATTTGAGAAAGGAAAAGCTTATTTCAGGATTTATATTAAACTGTTGCTGTAATTGAATGAAAGAAATTTTAGAATAAAAATATATGAATTCTTTGACATTGAAATTCTATTATAATTTACAAATTCATTTCATATGACAATTAAATTTAAAATTGTTAATTGGAGGTAAAAGTTTGTTAATATTTCTATACATAAAAATATATTATTTAAAAGATAGATTATCTTGTTTAACAAGAGTTTCAGATATTTAGAGTAAATACATTAATTTTCCATCAAATATATTATTATATATGATATGAAAAGTATACAAATATGAGATTCAACATTCTAAAGAAACATGATTGCAAATATGTACACAGCATTTGTGTGTTCACTTTTACAAATTAGAAAAGCAAAAACTGAAATAAATAAAATATAAATAGGTTGAAAATTTAAATTATGAATTTGTAACACAATACAAATTATAAGAAAAATAGTAATTTATTTTTACAATTTGGATGAAGTTGCATGGAAAAATTTTCTGTTTAATTTTCCATCATAAAAAAAACAATTTATTTAATTTAGAAATAAAAAATTAAATAATTCAATAATTAAGGCTGATAAAATGTGCCGTGTCATCAAGAACTAGCCTATCTGTAAGCCTTGGGCGATACGCTACAGTCTTTCAGGCAGAAGTTTTGGCCATTATCCACTGTCTGCGACTAAATATGAGGAAGGGCTACCAAGGTTAGTGGATTCTCATTTTTAGGGACAGTCAAGCCGCTTTAAAAGTGCTCAGTTCTTTCGAAATCAAATCTAAAATGATTTTGGAATGTAGAAACCTTCTTACAGAACTAGCAACTAGAAACAAGGTGATCCTTGTATGGGTGCCAGGGCACAAAGGTATCGAAGGTAAGGCTGATGAACTTGCTAAACAAGGATCGTCTTTTGCTCCCATTGGTGCAGAACCTTTTTGAGGGATCAATTTGAAGACCGCAAAAACCAATGTTCTTAGATGGGAGATATGGAGGATGTATGAAGCTTGGCTCAACACTCCTGGTCAAACCCACGCTAAAGGTATGATCTGTGGATCATCAGCAAGGATTGCCTCTGAAAATCTAAGTTGTTTTAAGCAGAAGATACGTTTAATTGTAAGCTTCATAACTGGGCACTACTATTTCAGAAAACATCTCCATAAAATGGGACTGTTTCAGCAAGAGAATATCTGCAGGAAATGTCATATGCAAGAGGAAACGGCCAAGCATATCAATTACGAATGCGAGGCTCTTGCCCTCCCTAGATTAACTTCTTTAGGCATCATCCATACTAGAGAGTTACACATAGACTCAATTAAAGGGTTATCGGATTTTATTAATAAAGTGGGTGACCTGAGCAACTGGAACTAGGAAACATTGGGTTTGGAGTTAATTGTACAAAATGCTGATAAAAGTAGAGGTGCCCAATGACATACAAACCCAACTCTAAGAAGAAGAAGAAGGCTGATGAAATGGAAATTATGACTATCATAACCATGAAAGAAAATACATTTTTGCATCTTTTACTGTTCAATGAAATTTACAGTGAGCAGAAAAAGAATAAGCCTTAGCTTGTTATAAAATTGTAATTAAAATTACTTTAGTGATTATATTAAATTGTGATATTTAGGATCTCTTTTGATTCTTATCAATTTTATAAATTATTCATTTATAATAATTAATAATACAAATGTCATATATATATATTATATATGTAAACAAATCAATAAACATAATAATGATAATAAATAATATGCATGCTAGCATGTTATAAATTAAACAATATGCGTTACACAAATAATTAAAAAATATTCAGATGTGCAAAAAAAAAAAAAAAAACATTTTCAGATGCAATACATTATTGCCAATTAAAATTATTGAGACAGAAATGAATGATTATAAAAAAATGAATTATTAGACAACTATACAGGAAATAATAAGTAAGTACGTTTTCAAGAAATTTGGAAGAATAATCTTCAGAAATCAATCAAAAATTGCACAATTTGGCACAAATAATAGCACTGATATACCTATCCTTTAATTAAAAAAATTGTATGTCATGTACAGGCATAGCTGTCTATGTTGCTTCCACACAGCATCATACATTATTAACCATAGAGAGTCAAAAACTATTCGTCAACTCTTGACCATGTTTTTTAATGGTAAAAGTTCAAGAGAATATAATGGCCTAGGAAACAGTGAAACATTTTCTATATCAAAGGTCTATACATTATTGACAACATGTGATATTGTGTATACATTCGTAGAGCCCCAGTGGAGGTCAGTAAGATCAATAAAGAGAAGCTTCACTAGTGGCGGTAATTGACTGCTTTTAAAGTTTTTTATTATTATTTTTAGCATCAAAATGTTTTTGCACTCCCAAAGCAGGTTTTAAAGGCATGTTACTGGGGCCAGATATGTGTACGGAACTGTTCATAATATCAAGTAAATTATCTATCAATGAAAAGAATGCAGCCACTTTAGTGCTTCCAGTGAAATGCGTTATAGCTTTAGCATAGTAGTTTCTGAAAATAAAGTCTTTGCAAGTGTAATTTTTGTATTTCATTTCTTTTAAAAGTTAGAAGTTGGGGCTTTAGTTTATGATAGATTTTTATTTTCCTGACATCTTTATTTAGTATTTCATATAAGATCTTAGAATTTATTATGTACTCCCATTCCTTCGAAAGCATTTGATTTTTTTAAATTGGTGCCATATTATGTGCTTTTCTTTTGTATTTTGATATCCATTGGAACACCTAGCAACAGCACATGATGTCATGTTTTCTATTTTAAAAATACTCTTTCTTAAAATTAAAATATTAACATAAAATAAAACAATATGAATAAGAAAGTAGTGATCAAATATAAGCTAGCATAGATAATGCTAGTCAGTTGATGCCCAGTGACATCACGTTTTTCACTTCTTTGGTAGATGGCAAACGACACCTCAAAGCGATGAGCCAGCTCTTCTCTTTTCCCAAGCCCTATATTTTTAGACTTTTTCTGATGGTGCACAACTGTTAAACAAGATTGTGTGCTCATATTAAAATAAAACTGCCATATCCTTCATCAAATTTCTAATTAGGATATTTTAAGTCATATTTCAAAAACTTAATAAATTTGAATGCATTAATATTTTTAACTTTCCTATAAATATATAATGACTACATGACTTTCAAGTTCTTGTAATGTTAAATTTCCAAAAATTAGCATTGGACTACTTTTTTTTTTTTTTTACAAATACTTTCTTTCTTCCTCTCTGTTACAATAAATATGTTCTTATACATTATTTTTTAATTTTACAACTGATTATTTTAAATTATTTTTTGAGATGTATGCATATTACATTTTAATGCTAATTTAAACCAAATTAAATGTACAATTAATAGTTAATAATTTGTAATCTAGAATAATAATTAATAAATCATGATTAAAATAAAATAAAAATTTATAGATTTTCTTTTTATTCCCAGGCAAACTTTAAATTTTCTGAGATTTATTAAGTAAATTTTTCAAGTGTTATTGCTTATCCATAAATTATCTCACTGAAAAAAATCTTGTCTCTATAAAAAATTGAAATTTATTATATAGATTAACAAAAAATTTTAAGCAGGCAAAAATTTTGCATGCATACGAAATGGTTAAGGGATATCAAAATCTATTTAAAAATTTCTACAATCCTCTTATAATTCCAAAGCTCAACATAACAGCATTAGACATGCTGCATTTTTGAACTATTAATTTACAAACATAAAAAAATTATTCAATATTGGTAAAACTAAAAAAATAGATTTTATTAAATATTATTAAATTATATATTTCAAATCTTATATGAATATATACTGTAACAAATATTATATATATATATATATATATATATATATATATATATATATATATATATATATATATGTATATATATATATATATATATGCTGTTCATAAAAATTAGAGTACAGCATGGTATTAACAAAGTTAGGATAATGCTTATATCAGTACGTAATATGAAATAAAATACTTGCAACATATAAACGGAAATAGATAAAATGAAAAAACTTTAAATGCAAATAAATGTTCATGACATATAAACCAGAAAATAAATAAAAGGGCATAATAATCAAGATGTATCCTAGGAAATTCTCCTTTTCTCAACAATAATATTTATAAAAATCTATAGCCTAGCATATTATTGAGAAATTTGAAACCAGACACATCTGTTGAAATTTTTGTTCGAAGATGCTATAGCATTGGCCAAAATTAGTTTATAGAATTGGAATGGATTTTAGAAATTAGGAATGTTATGTTTACCAGGACAAGTGTGTGTCCAAATGTTATTGCAACATATGATAACTAACAAATATTATTAGCATCTCTCCTAGACAAATACCTCTGCATTGTAGGTGTATATTCAATTGACCTCACTAATAAAAGAAGCTGGACTACTGAACATCAAGATTAAAATAACTTGGTGTAGAGAGCCACTTAATAATAAGCCCTAATCCAGTTTGAAGTAAGGCATATGATGCATTTAATTGATGCAGGGAGAGAAAAGAGGCTTTATGCACACACAAAGTAACACCACATTTGTGGGTGAAAGATCACATTACAGATTAAGTGGGCTGATAGATTATGTCAATGAAACAGTATAGAAGAAAAACCAAACATCACATCATTTTACTCATCATTTGAATTGATAATATGGTGTCTTAAATGTATGCAAATGAAGTACTGAGATCATAACATATCTTACTTTACAAACATTGGTAATTCCTTTCTTTTAATGCATTATATGGCAGATCTCATATGGTTTTCCTGTGAACCCTTTTTTATAGTCTAGGTTAGTTAGAAAAAATATTATTTATTTCATAGCTATGTATTTTAATCAAGGAAAATATTTATAATTAAAAACAATGTTAAAAACTTGTTTTGAATTTTAATTGTTGAATTTTTTATTGTTTTACTAAAATGATCAATTAAGAAATTAATCACACACAGAATAATCATAAGAATAGCATTTTAATGAATTATATCAAAAGGTTACTATATTTAATGACATATTCCAATTAATTTTTTAAATATTTACTTAAGAAAATAATTAATGAAAGTATTTTTTTATTTTCTAAAAATATATTTAAGATTAGAGATTCTTTTAAAATTCATAAAATTAATTGTACATACCACAAAGCAATCTTGAGCAATTTCATTAAAACAAAGTAGGTGCTTCAGTGTTTCAGCTGAATGTTGAGAAAAAGTCTGATTGTCATGGTGAACTGTAAATTCCATCCAAGTTTTTAACTAGAAAAAAATCTGAGGTAATTAAAATGCATACATAATCTTACAAAAGAGATATTTATAAAATTTATTATTATATATTTTTTATTTTTATAGCTAATTTTTATAGTTAATATTTTTATACTAAAAATTATATTTTTATAGCATTTAAAATAATTCAATTCAAGCGAAGTTTAACAGATAATTCAAAGATTTTTAGCCTGAGGAAAACTATTATTTTTTAGATAGTTTGATGATGACAGTATTAATAATAATGTCACCTTATTTGTAAATACTTTTAATAAATAAGTAAATATGCTTGTGCAATGAGTTATCCAGTCAATAATTTTATAAAAATATTAAAAGATATGTGACTTTATTAAAACTTATTATGAAAAGTTATGATTGACTCACAGTATTTGTTTTTAAACAAGATGGAAGCAATGATATTTCAGATCATCATCAAGTTTCAAACATATACATAACACTTTGAACCACTAGGTCTTGTCAAATTGCTATCAAGCTACAAAATATCATATATAGAAAAATTTTGTATTTTATACCAGACATGTTTATACCAGTGTTAGGAAGAAAATATTCAATATTTGAAGATAAATTTATCAAATGTTATGTGTACTATACAGCAAGATTTAAATAAAGAAGATGAATTACAAAATTCAAAAGATATAATTACTCATAATAATGAATAAAAAGTCACAATTTTAAAGTAAGCTTTTTTTTATTTTAACTCAAAGCAAATTAAAGATCCTTGTTTGCTATTTGAATTCCTCCAAAACTCAGGATAAATGTTTGAGTTCTAGTGTAAGAGAAGAATTTCCTACAGAAATAACACAATTTTTTTTTTTTTTTACAATGGTCATGATGAGGTTTAAGAATTCTATTTTGTAGAGAATCATTAAGTATACAGTATTAGATTTGTCCTTTGACATATGCTCATGAACTTGAATAAACAAATGGAAGCTATTCATAGATTTTTCAAAAATAAGTTTAAAAAAAAACCAATTTCCTTCTATACTGTTAACTCTTGCAATCAATATGAAGGAATTATTAATATCTTGTTAAGAAATATTCATATAGTAAGTTTTACTGGATAATGAGCTACGATTAAAAAGGTGTTGAACGATTAAGAGATCTACATGTCTCTTATACTATTTGATTGATTTGAGTAAGTGAGATAACAGTGACGAAAAAGTTCATCAAATAAAGGAGATAAAGCTAGAATTAGAAGAAATATGTCTGGACAGAAAAATGTTTTGCATCATCTGTTTTTATTGATTCTTTTAGCCATAAAGTTAAAACTTTTAAAAAATTTTGGTAAAGCGATGGAGAAAAATATTGCTGTATATCATCATTTGAAAAAAAAAAAATAGTCGGCAAAAGATTTTTAAAAAAAATTCATGTTCCTATTTTTTTTAAAACAGCAATTAAGATTTTAGCTGTTTTAAAAAGAATATGAGGATTTGTAAAATGAAAAATTCAGATTGGAGATCTTTAAATAGCATATTAAAGAACTCATAAAGCCTCAAAATACCATATTGATACAGTAACATTACTGAAGCAATACACTGTTACTAAAAGCAAACTTTTACAGTAATACAGAAAATGAGGTATAAAATTGTATCCCTTGGAGTCTCAATTAGATTTCTTTTCAGTATCTTCAATGGAAAACAAGGGAAATATTATCATCATGATATTGATGTATGTAAGAATTCTTGATTAATGATGGATACTCAAAAAGGATATTCCCATGACAATCATTGAAAGAAATGAATAATCTTTACAGTTTAAGTAAGTCAAATAATATCAAGCCTTTTGTAAATATATAACAGCTAATTTGCACTAACATGAATGGTATAAAAAAACGATGATGGAGAAAACTTATTTACATACTTATATTCATTAAAAAAAGTTCTGTTAGGATCCTACTTTTTTCCTCTTAGGCCAACAAATTTGCTGCCTAATATTATTAATTAAATATTAAACATGTTGTATTAAATAATATCAAATTAAATTCATTTTTACTGGTTCATCCAAAAGCTTTCATTATAAGATTACATATATAACAATCTTCACAGTTTCATTCAGTAAAATACTGGGAAAATCATACAAATCAACAAATATATCTTTTTCTATATGTTCTATACAAATGTACATGACATTTTTTAAAACTTAATGGAATGTTCTTTGTCTAAAATTTAGAAGCCTGCAATAAATTTTATGAGAAAGCCTACAAGAATTATGTGTGTGAATAAAATTTATTTAAAAACAAAATATCCTCATAAAGTGTTTTAATAATAGAAACATAAAACTATTCATAATCAATGAAAATGGTAAAGATAATGGAAAATTATGTTTGATAAAAAATGCATACCACAAAGAAACTAAACTCATTAATTGGTTTATTTTTGAAACACCAACACAGTAATGCCTTATGATGAGTATATATTTCAGCTGGATCAGATATTTTAGGAATTATTTCCCATATCATTCCACTCACTACAAAAATAAAAAGAAAATTTGAAAGTTAAAAATAAATTTTTATGATTCTGAATTAATTTATCAACATCCAATAATAATAGCAAAATAATTTTCTTTCTTATACTATCAAATATTTTTTTTAAATGTAAGAGTAGTTAAAAGCTTTATTTATGCATATACTATATATAAATAAATAACACCACAACCTTCAGATAGACCTGCTTCAAATTTAACATTGCTATCATACATGCATAACTGAAAGAAAACAACAAAACTACTTAGAAAGTTGCAAATAATATAGTACAAACAAATTTACAATTATTTGTTTCAGCTTTTAATTTAATGGGACCAGCAAAATTACAAATATTCTTAAAAAAGTCAAGTTTGGTTTTAACAATTTTCCAAATTTAATATGACCATAATAAAAACCAATTATAATATTTATGTATTTTTCTTTAATAATTTTTTTTAATATTATTTTCTAATAACAATTACTTACTTGATTTTTACAATAATTAGGTATTATTTGCTTCAATTTAACTATATAATTCATATTTATTTAATTTTTATCTGCTTGACAAAGCATGGGTACATTAATTAATCTTTTCATAATTAATAAATTTGGAAAGTTTCCACTACAAGTTCAAATACAGGTTTGCTGTAATAAATATTAGATAGAGATGTTCTATAATTAATAAATAAATTTCAGAAAAAATAGCTTTTTAAAAATGTAATAAAAGAAGTTGATTCATTAAAGAAAAAATAAATTTTTCAGACTGAATACATTTAAAAACCTATCACAAAAAAGTCATAGAGATGATTTCAAAACAAGTACAATGAAATATACATATTCCAAGCATTTTTCAGCAACGTAAATATTGGATAAACCAAATGTAAGATAAAACAATCAATTACTTAGAATTATATAATAAAGCAACAAGCATGCACAAAAAAGCAAATGAAGATTAAAAGGACATTTTTAAAAATGAAAGTAATTTAATTTAGATAGATCTGATGAGATGATTTATATAAACAGCACCATTGTATATCAAAGCAATTTCATGGAGATGGTATCAATTTGATTATTCATTTTAACTCCTTTTATCATAGAAGATTTGCATTTCACCAAAACCTACAAGAGACTTAGAATCATTACACACACGTTCACATTCAAAGTGATTAAATCTATGAACTGTTGAGCGGAAGGCAAGAATATAAATTATTGAACTATCATCTAATTAAGGAGATGGAGACGAACTTGTTCACTGGAAATAATCAGCTTAATATTTATGTCTAACACCACAAAATACTAAAAAGCAATTTAAGTCCTATCTGGAAATAACATAGAAATGCTTAAATAAGATATCCATCAATAAATATAAGAATGAAAATATAATATCAGTATAAAAGCAAAGAAATTTAGAAACTAAGTTAGAAGTCCCAATTTGAAAATTGCTGAGACTACAGAGAAACATTTAACAGGCATTGTCAATTAAAGTATGAATGAACTAAACAATGACAAAATCCATTGATAGAAAGATGCTGTTGCTAATGCATTATAAATTTTGATATTAGCTAGATAAATTTATGTTACTAATAAAGAGTATTCTAGAAATTTATTGAAAGAGAATGATTTGATAAGTAATTAAATACATTTTCGGAAATTTATTTAAATGGTAATTTTTTTATATACAAAAACAATATAGTGCACAATTATAAGCTTAGTAAATTTTACTTAACATTTAAATACTAATAATATTAAATTATTACCAAGTAATTTATTGGAAATAAAAATTATTTAAATATAATCTACACCGTTTGTGTACTTTACATCAAGTAAAGTTATTTTAACATAAGAAATTGATTTTAAAAATAATTAAAAGTTAAATGATTAAAGAATATTAAAATAAAACATCTTATAGTCAGAAAATTAATAAAAATTGTTAATTACATAAAGCTTTTCGATAAGCCTAAATTTTGATAGTATTTTTAATGTGACAATCATTTTTTAAAATATAAACTTTTTTTCCAATCTTGTTTAATACTTATTAAATTAATTACACTTAAAAAATTGCATTATTAACTTATATGCTAATAATGCCTGTTTAATTTCAGAATTGTTCATTTAAAAATAATTTAAATAAATCCATAAAAATTATGAAATAATGTTACAAATACATAATGAAATACATAATGTATAAATACATATTATAAATATAATTTATTTCTCACATCGCTTTGTTTAAAATTTTTACTTTTCTAATTATTTATGAAGTCAAATTTAATTAATTAATGTATTGAAATTTGTCAGTAAAAAACCTACAATATACTGAAATTCTATTGAATCACTAAAAACTAGAGTGTGATAGCAGTAAAATACCCAGATTATGTTTACTTTTCTTTAAAAATTTACTATAAAATTAAAAGTAGTTAGGAAAGTAAAAATATCCTAAATATTTTTGATTTTATAATAAATTTCTAAAGAAAAGTGTTCATCAAATTAAATGTTAATCAAAATAATCCTTCTTTTAAATTTAAAAAAATTACTAAAATATTCAAATCTTTTATAACATACCTTTATTATAACACAAAATATATATTGAGATTTTCTTTTTGCTGAATGTAAATCAAGTAGTTAACACATACATTTTTAGTGAAAAATTAGACTTCAGATACCAAAATACAATGCAAATAAATAAATAATACTGCACTGCAAGGTTTAATGCAATTAAATTTCATGAAATCCATTATCTATTGCAAAGGAGAACCTAATAAGGTCTACTTAGGTTAGCCTAAGGCCTACCCTAAGGTTTTTATAAATACCCATTATATAAAAATTTGGTTTGCAGAAGAGCTTCTAAATAATGAGTTTTAATCACATATCACAAAAAAGAAGAAAACTAAAAATTATACTAGTACCTCCTTTTACTGATGAGTATTCAGAAGGTAGGGGGAAAATCTACAACTTCATCTAAAATCACACCTGCAGTTTCTTAATTTTATTTTAGAAATATAATAATTTGTTTACTGCATTCAACACACTTTATGACTGCATAATGCCAGTTTCTTGGTTTGTGTCTTTTATCATCATAAATTGTTCTATTTCCATATATTAATGTAAAGAAACAGATACTAATATATATATATATATATATATATATATATATATATATATATATATATAAGAATCACAATTTTCATTAGAACTTACAAGGTTATTCTTTATTTTCTTATTTATTATAAGGAAAGCTGTAAACAAATACAATCAACTTCACAATAAATATATCCAGTAAGCAATTTTGTATCATTTTCTCCTGTACCATAATAAGGAACGTTTCTAAATAATCTAATAGCCTTGGTGTAGATCTGGAACTGTTCTCCACATTCATTTATACTGGAGATGTCCTACACATTTAACAAATTGATGTGTTAGATAATCACTTTTAAATACTTTACCAGATAGATTTCAACTCAATTAATCATTTAAAATACCTCTAATCCATATAGATACCAAGTATGTGTAAAATTTAGTTTCATATTTCAATAAGTCATAGTTTATTTTAGCATGACTAAAAGAATTTATATTTCTTAAACACAATATTTTTCAACAATATATGATTATTTACATTCTAATTAAATCAGCAAATTGATGTGAAACAATGAAAAGTTATGTTTATAAAATGACAATTTTTCTTGTGCCCTTTTGCAGAATAACATGCAACAATTTCCAGCTGTAACAGATTAATGTTAGATAACAAAATTCTTTTATATATGATTATTTTTAATATTAGACAATTAAAAAAATTAGAATGAAATGAATAAAAATCACAGCAAATATGATTGGGAGACTTTAAGAGGATTTATAAATGTTTTTAATCTCCTTTCAGTTATAGTTTGTCACTCAACAACTATTTCTTGCACAAGAGGGCTTATTAAACCAGGAGCTATAGTTTAAAGTATTTTTCACAGATTCTTGACACAATCCTAACTGCTCAGCAAGAACAATAATTCTTAATTAAGAGAGCATGACTGAGTACATCACATATTACTATATGTGAAATATTTAAATATTTCTTATAAAAATTCTTCTCATTAAAGACTTTAAGCATTCTACAACTTAAGAGCTACATAAATTCACCAATCAATATTGAAGTTACTTTTCAAAATAAAACTTTATTTTGAAGAAGCATTTTTATTTTAAAAATGGATTTGATCATTTACAGTAAACATTTTTAAAAATCGTTTTATGCTTACATTTATAAATTAGATTTTGAAGACTGAAAACTATTTCATGATGATTTTTCCTTTGCCTAATTCTTCTTCCGAATTTTTTCAGAAGATTATGAAGAAATATGATATTTTGAAAGGTTTCTTGAATTTGAATTTTTATTTTCCTCTGAATAGTTTTTAATTATTGTTTACATAATTGATTCATCATAATTTTCTTACACAATTCAGATCTTCTAAATATGATATTATTTTAGTATAGACAACTTGCATTTAAATACAAGTTGTCTCATTTGATATAAAAATGGATACATATTTAATGAATATTTGATATAGATTAGGTGATTATTGATTATTACATTATAAAAATGGTATAACTATATGTACTTAACAAAATCAGTCATGAAATGTACTTGCCGATAAAATGAAAATAACATGCTTCATGACAAAAACAGATGAAATTAATTTTTCTGAGTTGCAGGTTACATAGTAGATGAAGTGAGGTAAAAGAATATGTGTTTCAATGATTCTGAAAAAGAAGAATAATGTCTATATTAAACAAGTGCAATTCTTTTTTGAAAACAATATTAATTAATTTAAAAGCAAGTTGATTTCTAAAAAAGCTTTTATCACAAAATTATTTCTTTAAATAATTAAATCTAATTTAATAGTGATGTACTGTGGTATAAAAAATTAAATTTTTTTTACAAGGGTTACTCTGAAATTTTTGAGATATGCGCAGACGAGAACTTACAAAATAAAAATAACGGTTTAATTTTAAAGTACAAAGTATTTTAACACAGAAGACGATTTTTTAATGACTTACTTCAACTTGTTTAATGTGGAATAAATTTTAAACAGAAGAGAAAATGGAGTTGACACGAGAACATTTTTGCGCTATGATTTTCTACGATTTCAAAGCAGGATTAAATCAAGAAAAATGCATTCAACAGTTGCATTTAGAATTTGATGATGAATCTCCAGCTCGTGCTACTGTATTCAGATGGTTTAGAGAATTTAGAAGAGGTCGCAATTTTCTTCAGGATGAAGAACACACAGGAAGGCCGCCGTCAGCAGTAATCCCGGATAATGTGTCTGCCATACGAAGAATGATAATGGATGATAATCGCTGTACCTATCAAATGATACAGAAGGAACTTAACATTGGATCCGCAGCCATACACAAAATCATTCATGAAGAATAACATATGAAAACAGTAGTTTGCCGTTGGGTTCCCCATAATCTAACTGAGCATCAAAAAGAGGAGCGTGTCAGAATCAGTAAAGAAACTCTTAATATGCTGAATGATGGTGGCCACCGCATTATTTCTAAAATTTTAACAGGTGATGAAACGTACATAATGTTTTTTGACGTTCCAACACGTCAAGAAAGCAAAGTATGGGTCTTTAAAGATGATCCCACGCTGACAATGGTGAAAAAACAACGCTCACTGAAAAAAGTGATGTATGCCGTTTTCTTCAGAAGTACGTGATTGGTCAAATCCATCCAGTTGGAAGGACAGAAGACAGTAACATCAAACTGGTATACCACTAAATGTCTTCCAGAAATTCTACAAGAACAGAATGTTAGGGGACTAATGCTTCACCATGACAATGCATCTTCACATACAGCCGGATTAACAATTGCGTTTTTTAAACAAAAATAAATTAAAGTGATAGAACATTCACCGTATTCACCTGATCTAGCTATATGCGACTTTTGGTTATTTTTTAATCTAAAAAAGAACTTATGTGGACGTCGTTTTCATTCAGAAGAAGAGATTGATGTGGCTATAAATGCATTTTTTCATCTATTCCAAAAATTCACCTTCACCGTTTGGGTTTGAGGGACTCTCCAATCTGCCCTTTTTGCGGACTAGAGGATATGACTGGTGACCACCTTTTCACTTGCCCTGGACTTTCGGACGTCGCAGATAGAAATTCTGCGGAAGATGACTTTTCATTCACCTCAAGATTGTATTGGGCTGCCCGACAGAGACTGATGGTTGAAAAACCAAGGTCGGGCGTAGGATAAAAAAAAAAAAAAATCTATTCCAAAAAATGAATGGCTTGAGGCATTTAATAAGTGGAAAATTCATCTACAAAAGTTTATTGACGCTGGAAGAGACTATTTTGAACACACCTAAAATTTTGTAAGTATAACTTTAAAAACCTAGTTGTATCTCAAAAATTTCAGAGTGACCCTCGTATAAATTATAATTTTATTTGAATTATATCAAATTATGAATTTAAAAGTGATAATTATTTACAGTTTAAATAAACCAAAATAGCAAATTCTTCGCATTTTAAATTCAAAATTTGCATTGTAAAGTCTTAAATGGTGTGGCTTACTTGCTTAAAATAAAAAATAATTTTAGCTTGTATTACATTACCATCTAATGTATTTATGGTTCCAAACTATTTTACCAATTTAAGTCATCAAAAGTATTGAATAACCTCATTCTATTAACTTAATAAAACTTCCAGGGAAATTTGGTATACATTAAATTTCATAAAAAGAATTAATTTTTATAACTGTAATTATGGTAAATGCCTTTAATTTTGTGACTTGGATTTTTCATGCATAGTTACTGAAAATTTTACATTTCTTTTTAAAATATTTTTCATACAATTGCAGTTAAATTTTACAATGTAGAAAAAAATATTTGGAATTTTAAACCATGTACATAAAAATTCAGAATTATTTAAGATAGCAAATTTATCATTAAAGTCTTTTAGGTATTTCAAACATTTTCTTTGCTAATACAAAATTGTGGTACAAATTTAATGAAAAAAATTTTTGTTCTTTAGTTTTAATTTAATAACAAATTACTGTACATTGAATAATTTGTCACGTAATTAAATGTTTGATTATAAATCATTGATTATCATAAAATTAAATAAGTTTAATGATTTAAAAAAGGCTTAGATTTATTATATAAATAGCTCTTTGAAGTTTTATGGAATATTATCAGTAAATGAAACAGTTAAAAATATATCATAATAATTACTCTTTTACTAAGATTAATTTAATTATTACATTTACTTCAGTCAATGAACATAAAATTCGATAAATCTAATATATAATTTCACTATTTTTTAATATAAAAGATTTATACATTTTACTATTTTAATAATAACATTTTCAGTATGTTTAATATTTCTAAGATATATTTAATAAAGTAATTTTATTATAAATTCTTTTATAAACTCTTTATATAAAACTTAACACAATGCTTAAAAGAGTATAAAATATATAAAAAATTTTGCTGCAGTTTCAAGCACAAACTTCATTGAAAAATTAGAATATTTAAGTGTCACACTTAATAATTAATAAATTGGTAATTTCGTTATGAGGATTTTAAGGTAGAGGAAAATAACTATTTTTAACTAAATAAATATTCGTTCTAAATATTTTATATTAAATATTATAAAGTCTTTTTAAATACCATTACAATTTTTTAAAAATATTTCTGGTACATATTTAGAAATTATAAAGTTATTTCAATGTTATCTAGAGGAAACAAAAGCTTGCATAATCTATTTTTCCAGCAAAATTAGTCCTTTTTATTTATAATTTATATTAGTGAAAAAGGACAAGTATTATATATATATATATAAAAATATAAATTATTTATTATAAAAATGAATTGAAATTGGAAATTTTGTATTTAAAAGAAATGACTTACTTAACAAGAAAATGACTTACTTAACATTCTGTAAATAGCATAAATAACATAAACATAAAAATGTTATCTGTGATGAATAAAGATTTAATGAATTTATTGTTTTATCAGAAATATCATATTGTTGAGATAACACAGAGACACAATCTTGAAGAGAATCTGAAAAGGTAAAGGTTTTTAAAAAATAGTACTTATTTCATTTTAAATCACTTAAGACTGGAAATTAAAAACTGTATATTTTATGAAAACTACAGTAATAATTAAAATTTATATTTGATATTTATGTTATAATAGCAGTTTTGTGAATAATAGTGTAAGTTTAGTAATGTTACACCTAGACTCCATTAAAAGGTTATCAGACTTTATTAATAAAGTGGGTGACCAGAGTAACTGGAACTAGGAAACATTGGGTTTGGAGTTAATAGAACAAAATGCTGATGAAAGCAGAGGTGCCCAATAACATACAAACCCAACTCTAAGAAGAAGAAGAAGAAGTTTAATAATTCACAGTGAAACAAAATTTGTGAATAATTTTGGTTTGTTATAAGGAAAAATTAATTAAAAAATTTTTGCCAGAAAGAAAAATCATTGTGATCACACATATTAATAAAGTAATTCACTTTATATTATATAAAGTGAATGTTACCAATGATAGCCAATTTAATTTTAAATTATGATAATTATTAGTGTGAAACAAAACAAATAAAAGCTAAGCACACACTTACCAGTATGAATCATAGTAACTCTAATAATATATTGTCAATTTTTGCTTACATGATTGTTTTTATCACAACAAAACTAAATTGGATGCTCTAAAAACAAATAAGTTTGCACTTCCTTGAAATATTCAAATTTAAACATATCTTGAGTTGACAAAATTTTTAAGTTTTACTTAAATCAACACAGCTATCACTTCAAGAATTAAAACAGAACTTCAGCAGAAATAGAAATACGAGAATTCAGTGTTCAGATTTCATCTTACCAAAATTAATCTCTTAATTAAAAACTGAAATTTTCATGACATTTTTTAGTTCTTATTTTGTTGCTATTTAAAATCATTACCACTTCTGTTCTATGTGATTTTGTTTTTATCAGAATACATGTCAGATTCTAGGATCAATGATATAAGAAAAATATTTTAGCAAGCATAAAAGTTTTTATTCTCTATTAAAATATACAATTTTAAAAGGAACTAAGCCATATAAAATTATTAATAAGCTAATCCAATCTCTTTTGTCATGCAAGGACAAGTTTTATTCTTCGTCTAGGCTTGATTCTTGTCAGAATTTACATTCTGAGTTTGAACACAATGTAATAATTACTAATTTATATCCAAAACTGAATTTAAATTTTCATAAAAACCTTGTTGCCTTTGGACTTATTTGGCACCCTTTTATGTGAGATGGGTTGGAGCATGATAAAGACAATTGCTCCTCGATTGGAATTATGTAAAATTTATTAATTAGTTAATTAACTTATGTACACACATATAAAATAATTATTCAGTAATGAAAAAGTAATTAAATCATAAATTAAAGATTAAAGTAAAGTTTTTAAATCTTCCTTCCTTTAGTAGATATTTAATAGAGACATCAGTATACTAAAATCAAATTAATTAAAATGATATTAAAGCTAATAAATGTCTAACAAGATAATTTTAACTATATAATAGGAAGAATACTATTTATAAACTTACTAACAAATAATATAAATTGTAAAAGTTTATTCAAAATAGTTGAAAATATGTAAATTTTTAAAACATTCCTTAAAAAATTTAAGGAAGAAAAAGTAACATTGATAATAAAAACATACAATTTAAACAGTTAACTCCATTTTCAATCTCCTTCAAATATAATTCAGGAACTTTCTGTTGTTTTAATGAAAACACCATAAGCCTATTAATGCAATCATTACAAACCTTTTGTTCAAAGCCACTGCAAAAATAATATCAGAAAGATTAGCATATTTAAAAAACTGCACAGCATTAAAAACATAACAGTGAAACTAATTATTTCCTTAATTATATCTTTTCTCATCACAAAATGAAGATTTAGAAATAAATTAGCTTATTTCTCTCAAAATTTGTAGATATAAAAACTTTTCTATTAATACCTGATTAAGGTTTTGAGCAGAATCGTATTCCCAATGAATAATTACAGACGAGTAAATATGTAAATGGTCAAAATGACAATACAAAAAATTCTTAGTTAAAAGATCATAAAACAATAAAATTTAATCATATTTTTAAGATAGAAATTGATATTATGATAATCATTTACTGGAAATTGTGTACTTATTTATATGAAAAATTATTACACTTCATCTTGAAACAAATTATTAAATGAAATCTAAAATATACAAAAAGATAGTCTTTTATAACTTTATACCAAGACTTTTATTTGAAAGTTCTATCATTTATAAATTGACAAAAATTATCAAAAAGAAATATCAACTTAAAAATATTTTATTTTTAATAAAATATTATTAAAATTATAAGACTATAAATTATTATTATATAGATAACATTATAATAATTTATATGAATAAATAGCAAATAAAATTTAAAACAAAAAATAATAAATGTGGTTTTTGTCGATAATATTCAAAAAATCATTAGTTGTATCAAACTATTAAAATATAAATATTAAAATATGAATGATATTTTTAAGGAAATAAATATCCTAATTAATAAATTCAATTTCAATTTTTATTACAAGTTAAAAGAGGATTATTTAATAAAATTTTTAACATTTTAATACAATTTCAGCAAAACTAATATATTATATCCATTAATTCATATATAATGATTCACCACGACTCAAGAATAAGAACAAATGTTTATGCTACTGGTAAAAAGTTAGCATTAAAAATATATTTCAAATATTCATGAAAGAAACATACATAATGGAATCAATGTAATTTTAAATATACGGCATAACATAAGCTAGTTTGTTTTAAATTTGTCTTTAACAAAATATAAAAGGAAATTTATAGCTATCTTCTAAATTATTAATCAAGGTAATTTGTAATTATTTTTAAATTCATTTTTAGAGGAATAAAAATACAGGATAAAAATGAAATATAAAGAGAATTACATTGTTTTTACTTTTTTCAATATTGTGATTGATTAATTAATTAATGCGAAATATTTTGAGTCAAGAGTACAACTTGAATATAAAATTATTTTGATAACAATTAAAAAAATGTAGGTAAAGCATAAAACTAAAAGTTTTCATTACTACAATATAAATATAAAAATCCTGAAATGCATCTTTTCTACCGAAAAATCAAAACTTGATTTTCATTCAGAAATATAGAACACAAATTTATTCACAGTATTTAATTCAAAGAAATAATTTTGTACACCTTAGGGAAAAACTTTCAATGAAACTTTTAATATAAGAAATAAATTGTAAGTTTAGCATGATACATATACACTTTTCTCGACATTTAAAAATGAAAATTGTTTCTTTAAAATGTTTTAAATAATATATAGCCATCAAGAACATTTAAAAAAATAAAATTACAATCAATTTTCATTTAAAATGTAACCATAATCATGATCATTACTCTACATTTACTCATTTTTTTATATTGACACACATATATAGTTAGATATATTAATAAATATATGGTAAATGGTATATTTAGAAATTTTTGTTTTGTAATTTCAGTAGAAAAATGATTAAAGTAAAGTAATATATTACCTTATGATTATTGTAATGAACAAATAAATTTCTGTAAACATAAAAAAAGGTAATTTTTTTCAAAAATTTCACAATAACAATGATTGAATCGTATATATTACATTAAAAGTGTTTTTGTGCAGAACAAAAAGCATCACTATTTACTGAAATTGATTTGCTTATACTATGATATTATTCCCTAGTTATCAAATGATACTACATACAAAATCACATCAAAATTTTGCAAAATGCAAAATATATTGCAAAATTTTATAATATTTTACAACCATTGTTATACATATTATGATAAAAATATTAAGTTTATAATTTCTAATAGCACATAAAAATAGAAAAAATATAACTTATAATGAAAATGAAAGAAAAATGTAAATGCATGTAACTGTGAAAAATAAGAATGAGAAAAACGCATTTTTATTTAATTATAGCTTTTACAACTTACTAAGCATGTTTTAAAATGAAACTTTTAAAATGAAATATACTATTTTGTTAGTTTCTTGAGGTTTTAAAACGTGGTCAATTTTAGCAATATAACAGAATTTTTTTATTACATGAAACACAGATGGTGACTATTTAAAAATTTAAATTTCCTAATTTTTACAAACATGCATTAATTAGCTTTGATGATTTTATACAAAATAAGATAACTTATTTAAAATTTTTTGAATTTATAATCTAAGGACAAAATTATTCATTTGTATTGAAAAGTTAAGAATTTCTAAAACATATACATGAAGAAACATAAGCAACAAATTCCTTTTACTCAACACAAATATGATTGCAGTTAATAATAAATGAATAAGTAGAATATTTTTAAAAACATTTTTATATCAGGTAAAATAATTTTGCAGTTGGAGATCACACAAATATATATATATATATATATATATATATATATATATATATATAAAATATATATATATATATATATATATATATATATATATATATATATATATATATATATATATATATATATATATATTAAAAAACATAGTTACTTAAACAAACATAAAAATAAGCGATTTATTCTTAAATTGTATTAAAACTCAATGAATAATTATAAATGTAAATATTAAATGAGTTTCAGTTTTAATTATGTGAGTATAAATGAAATCAAATAGGTACTTTTTACTTAAAATCAGTAGAAAAAATACAATTGTAGTGACCATATAGACAAATTTTGATTAATTATATGTTATTTTTCAAAAAATTAAAAATAAAATCATGGAAATTAATTGCTTGCTAATTTTGATTCCATGTTTATATTAACTAACTATTATTGATTAAGAAGTTTGAAAATATTTTAAATATATGAGTTACAAAGTTCACAAAATAATTTTCCTTACTAATCCATTTTTTCAAATTCATTGTTTAATGGATCATTACATCATTTGATTAATGAAGGATTTATTAAATAATTGTGGTAGTTTTCAGGTAAAGATTTCTATTTTAGAAAACTTAGATTTTCCTTCACAAATAATTCTTACAAAACAGTTGTACAACAAGTATTTTCATGACTATAAATGTTGGAAAATATTTTTAGCATAATTCATATAGAAAATCAAAAAGTAAAGTTTGATGAAGCTTCATCAACTCCATTAACATCCATAAAAAGTGACTCCATTACTTCTCATATATCATTTTGAATAAAATACTAGAATGTCAGATGATAATTTCCACAAAATAAATTAGATGGTTAAATTTTTTCCAGTAACAGGTTTCAAAATAGTTATAAGGCAGGTACTTTTAGGTGGCAGAAAATATATATTTAAAGAACACAAAATATGTGGTATGAATATTATTTTCATCAATAAATTTAGAATATTGATCTCTCTAATAGATTTTTTTAATTTATAATAAATGATGCATTTGATTTTAAAACAGAGATTTTGTACGATATTTCTAACAAAGTACTCATTAGAATTCTGTCATCCAAAATGGACAGACCAGACCAAAAACAGTAGCAAAATGTTATGCACTATAAAATTATCTGAACATATATAAATTTTCCTAAATTTTTTAAAATTTAATTCCTTCAAGAATGTTTGTAGTTGCTATTACTCTTTGTATAGCCCTTTGATAATATATATATATATATATATATATATATATATATATATATATATATATATATATACAAATAATGTTACAAAAGCAGCATAAGTACATTAGGAATGAAAACATGAATGAACATACATACATATAAAATGTTACAAAACAGTTTATAATTCAAGTTTTAATTCTGAAAAAAGTTTTATACTTTACTTTGATTGGTTTAGAGATTTCGTAGTTTCCAATATGCATATTATATGAATTTATTAATACTAAATACAAAGATACTTTTTGGAAACTAATAGTAAACTATAATAATGAAATTAATAAAAATTTAATTGCTAACCAACACAAAACTTAACACTATTAGTTTTTTTTTTTTAAATTGGGAACAAAATCACAAGGAAATATATAGTTTCAATTCTAAACAATCATAAAAATCTCAATTTATCACATAAAAATAGCTTATGTAAAATAAGAAAAAAAGAAGAATATTAAAGTCTTACCATTTTGTCAAAAACATATCATCAATTTTGATAGTCCAAATGTGATTAAAAATCCTTGATGAAATCAATTTCTTGGTAAATATGAGTAATGATTCTTCATGAGGATTTTCATATAATATGGACAAAGTTTTGATAAGATGGTACCAAATACACTTTCCTAATAAAGACTTTGATGATAGTTGCTAAAACGATTAAAAATTAAAATAATAAACATTAAGTTTTATGTATTTTTTGAAAAAAGATGAAATTAAAAAATACTTTTAAACACACACACAGTGCAAGGTAAGTTCTTGATTTTTTTGATAATAATTTAATAAAGCATATTTTATATTTTAATACTTGATTAATATTATAAAATAGTTTTTAGGATAATTGCTATTAGAATATATAAAGTTAATAGAAGGAGAAATTTTTTCAACTAAAAGAAATTTTTTTTTCAAAACTTTACTAATTGAAAAACTATATTTACTTCTTTCACCCTAATTTTATATTTATACATAAGGACAAAAATTTACATAATTTAAATGTATCACAAAAAACTACTTTGAACTCATTGATATGATGTAAATATTAAATAGTACATATTTAAAAAAATATTAGGTTTTCTAAAAACTTTCCCAGTAGTTTTGTGCCAAACTTGAAAACTGAATTGTAAGAAAAATTGAAATAAATCCCTACCAAATTTATTTAATGATATATAAGCATAATTATTTGTTCAATACTTCTCAATATAGAAGTTGTAATATAATGTTTAAGAATTAGTGGAAAATCAAACATTTATAGGAACAATATGCATTCTAAACAATTTGATTTCCAACAGTGATCCAACAATTCATTTATATTATTTATGGTCAGAAATGCCATAATATTTTCTAGATACTATGTCATATTTATAGAATATTCTGTATCCCATATGTGGCTTAGAGTATGAGAAATATAGTTCCTATGTAATCATTACTTATATGTATCAACAATGCCAACATAAGTACTTTCATTATTTTATAATATAATCTACTAATTATATGCATGATTATTTTATGAAAAAAGCTTACAACAAAAAAATTATTACTTTTAACAACAACATAATAGTTACTCTAAGTCACTAATAATGCATAATCAAATACATTTTTTTAAAACATAATTTCAGTTTTATATTAACAGTAACAAACATATTTACAATTGACAGTTAAATTATAAGAACAATAATTTGCTGCTACATAATAAATTAACATTTTTGTGTAAGAAACAGTTGTAATTTTGTTTAGACACTATTATCCTTTAAGAGGTTTTGAAGAATATAAATCCTAAAATGTTTATATGAAATCATAAGTAAATAATACTGCAAAAGTTAACATTAATTACAGGCTTGATCATAAAATTTATGTGATTGATAATCATCATTAAAAATTAAAGTCAGGAGTAACATGGAAAAAAACACATTATAAATGTAGTGAAGGAACTAATAAAAAACAATGGAAAACTATATAATCTAAAGTTGCATGTTAACCCTATTTTTACATCTTCTGAATATAAATAGAAAGTATAACATTAATCTGAAATTTTTCCTCACAACAAAAAATACAAATAAGATTATTTTATCAGAATAAGAAGTAATTCTCAATACAACCAAAAATTAAAATTTTTCTTTGCAAAGCTTAATTCCTTGTAAGAAAATAGGTTCTTCAGCATTACAAAATTCTTGAAATGAATCATCAAAGAGGTTAAATGAAAAGTATCACTAATGACAATCTTAACTCTAGTACACATTTTTTAAATACTAATCTAAAATAATTTTTTTTCAAAGCTCAGTATAAGAAACAATATAATTATTATAATAGTATAAATTACTGAATAAAGGTTTTTTGTAAAAGAAAACCTAGAAAGAAAATTTAAATCAATATTTTAAAAAGCAACACGCTGAATGCAGCATTTTGTGACAGAATTTTAAATTCTATGCTTTGCAGAATAATTTCTGGACAAATAATGATTTTTGATATTTGGAACATAAAAATTTAAATTCAATTAGCCAAGATATTAACTGTGCAAAGTAAGCAATATCAAGACATTTTTATTAGTTTTCATTTTCTTTGCAGGTAATTCAAGAAAGTTAATTAATAGTTTATAAATATATAACAAGCCAATTATAGCAAGCCAATTAGTATTTAAAAAATATTTATGATAAAGGTTAAAACAATTACAAAAACAGTATTAGCAGAAACAACATATAATACCTGAAAATTGAAATAACAAAAATAAGCATGATTGATAACACAAATATTAATTATGTATGAATATAAATAATATTTTAAATTTACAATAAATACATTGTTACTTACTAAACAAAAAGGGATAAATATTTCATCTAAGATTGAAATGCATTTCTGTAATGTTGGATGAAAACTAATTAGGGAAGATGATACATCATTTGTTTTAGACTGTATTGGGGGAATAAAGCTTTCTTCAACAGTGAATGAATATTGATTGTGATTCATTAACCTAAAATATATTCCACTTAAATATGATACATGAATAATTTTAAGCATTACATAAATTAATATTTTTTATCTGCAGTTTTAATATTTATCAAAATTGAAATTTCAATATGGTGTATAGAATTGAGGTTTCATAAAATATTTAAAAATAGAAATTTCAAGATAAATATATTTACATTAAAGTAATGAAAACGCAAATTCACAGAAATTAGTGTGACACAAGTGATATCTATTATTATAAAATTTTTATAAATTAAATTACTTTATTTTAATCACAATTTAATCGAAAACCAATGAAACAACATAATCATCACTGTAACACATATCAACTACTGTAAAAAATGCATTTAATTGAGTTATTAAAAAATTTTTCCACCACAAATTATATGACAGTTGTAATTGAATAAATATTAAGGTAAAAAATAATTTTTTACTTAACTCTTAAAATTTAGTTTATTTGTAATTAATTGTTTTTATATTTTAATTTTATAGAAGAAGAAATTTATGTCTTATCAAATACAATAGTCATTTTTTTAATAGAACAATTGAAGAAAAATATTTTGTAGTAAAATCATAGTGATTCAAATTATTGAATACATTATGTTTGCATATTAAATCAAATTATACAAATCTATAATATTTAAAGTCAAAAGAATTAATTTATCTTCAAAAACTGAGCATAAAAAGACAGATTTTACAAAAAAATTAGTGATATATTAATGTGTGTGTAATGGAACATTTTCCTGCAAGTGCGATAACTGATAGAAAATTAGTTACGTTAAAACGCTAAAGTTAGCATGGATCAAGTTTCAATACTGGAATCGGCTACAGTTATTCAAAATCGGCAATATTTATTAAAAAATATATTAATATTTGGTATTTCTTAGCATAAATATTTTTTCTTAAATGTGTTTTGTATTAAAATTATTTTAAAAAGCAAGCCAATTTGTATCTTTTACTAAAATAATAAGATATTTCTTTCATAACAGAAAAAAGATAAAGATAAGAAGATAAAATATATCCAGTTAATGAAATTGTAGAGGAGATACTAAAATGTATGCATAGCAACATTAATTGTGTTTTGATTGCTTTATCAAATTAGAGTTTTATAAATTTAGTTTAACAAACCAAGCAAATCTATTTTAGATAAGATGTGTTTAAATAAGAAATAAATTTATTCAAAGATAAAAAGATGATCCACAACTTATAATTAGCTGAGAAATTAAGAAATTAAAACAAAATAAATAGATATGTTTTAATTAACAGAGAAAGAATATATAATGTACTTTAGGAAATCTAATAATGTCTCTCAGATTATGTGAAATTGAAGCAATGATCGAACTGTATCAATTTAATAAAATTTAATGATTACAGTACTTTAATATGCATAATATTAAATTTTAATTAAATTAAAATAAATTATTAAAATAATTAAAATAAGTTCTTTATTAAAGTAAATAATAAATTTAAAGATATTCTCTCATTTCAACCACACACAGAAGTCAATTGTTGGTCTAAAAACTCAAGTGCCAGGGAATTCCTAAAATCTTTTTACACTACAAACAACCCCACAGCATTTATAATTCCATTCAATAAGAAATACAGTAGAAGACTTTTAGTCATGATGAAGTTCACATTTATGCTAATGATGAACAGTTTCACATATTTGTTAAAAAAATTATTTTGTTAATTATTAGTGATTTATATTGCCTAACCATTCAACTGTTGATATTTTCTCAATTATGTTATCATTTATTGAATAAAAAAATCTCATTTGCATACATATACACAGAGAGAGAAAGTGGGAGAGATATTTAAAATTACAATAATATATAAGTCATAAATATAGTTTAAATTCAAGAATGATTAGCTTTAAATATGTCAGGACATATTCTATAATGAAAACTAAAATTATAAAATTCTTGATTTTTCAAGATTTAGATTAAAAAAATAGTTAATACCTCAGCAATTTCAATATTAAACTTAAATTGCATGTTTTAACGATTTAGTACATACATTGTAGAACAAGTTAAAAAGAGGATAAAATTTAATATGATGAGTTTAAAACCATCAATAACAGTAAATTTTTTAACAATAGTATTTCAATTTCGATACATATATTTTCACACATAGCTATATGTTCAGACTTGGCTATTGAATTGATGAAAATAATGATTACTATATCATATGAACAAATAAATAGAAGATGGAGTAATGAAATTTGATAAGAAATTTGTTTTTAAATTTTTCAGTATTTTTTGCAAAAGAAAATAAAAAAGTTTTCACAGATTACATAAAAATAAGAAATATAAGTTTACATTTAAAGAACAAGTAGAAGAAATGAAATATATTCTAAGGTAATTTTTTCATATATGGAGTATCTAGAATTATTTCAATAACAAAAAGGAAAGCCTTTTATAAGCAGATAACAAAAACAAACAATTTTTAAAAATTATATAACATTCTGAAATTTTAAACACAAAATCTTAAATAAAAAAGTAACATTATGATTATAAATACCTCAGATAACTGTAGATAATATTAAGATAGCAAGAAAATATTTTCAGCTCTATAGGTATATTTTCCAGATTATTCATATTACTTTCTTTTAATAAAGGCGCTTTTAAAGAAGATGAAAAAAACTGCAACGAACACTTTAGTGATAAATGAAGAATAGATGTTACTTGATGCTGAGGTATAGGAAATGGTAAAGTCTCTTTGCTGAAAAAAATTCATTTCATAGTAGATAAAAATTATACAACAAAAAGCAGTTGAAAAATTTTGAATTGATATACAAGCAAGTTAATTCTTAAGAAAATAATTTATGAAAAAGAAAATATTATATTAATCTAGAGACGTTTTGTATAAAATTATCTTTGAGTGCATGAATAATCTTTTGAAAATAAAATATGCATTAAAATTTTATTCCAAATAAATAAATTATATTCAAATTAGAAACAAAAATATATCTTGCAATATTGATGAAAACTTAATGTAAATTATTTCATATTTATATCATTTTCTTAATCAAAATCATATAATTATTACAAGTGTACAAAAATGTAGAGACACTACTTTTCATGCACAGTATTGGGTATAAATTATTGATTATAAAGCAAGCTAAAGTCAAAAAGTGGGAGCTAAATTTTCTGGCAATATTAGGAAATATAACTGTACAAACACTAGATTAATACACAAAGTTAGTAAGGAATAAACTGCCTACATTAGAGGTCTTTGAAATGCCTTTTATAGGTCATAAGTTAGTTAAAATTTGAATCATAGATAATTCAATTAATGTGCTTTACATTTGTTAAAGAAAAACTTGGCCACCTGCTCATACCAAAACCCATCAGTGCATGGTGCTGTAACATAAATGGTATTCATTTGCACATATTTAAACTGTGAAATGTTTATGTCCTAATACATGTAATTTATTATTTTTTTGGATAGTAAAATCAAATTTGCATAAGAACATCAGTTACATCTTTGCACTTCATGCCAATACAGCATCAAACAGCATTACTAATGAAATTGTTTAATAAGAATCTGCAAAACGTATTTGTAGCTATAAAAGAATTTTATCATATGAAGTCAGTCAAATCAGTTTAATCTATTCAGAGTCCCATGTCATTTCTCCAAACAGAGGACGAATACAAATGTAATACAAGATAGTGCAGAAATTCGAAACAACTGGGAAATGTAGCATTCATTCAAATAAGAAAGGAATGCCAATCCAGTCTTCTAGTATCCATATCTGTCTTTGAAGCAAACAGTTGATCCTAGTATGATAACATGAAGATATAAATTTTTTCTAGCATATTAAACATATTGTATTCCACTGTTTGAAAAATTCTAGGGTGGATTTTACATTTTTATCCATACAATATTAAACTTGTACACCTATTTCAAAAAAAAAAAAAAAAAAGAAAAGAAAAGAAAGAAAGAAAGAAATTTGCACAACATCCACATTGCAGTTCTGACTTTAGACGGGGTCGACATTAGTAGGCCATGAAACATTCTGTAAATTAGAATGCCAAATTTGCCTCAATGGTCAAGTTAATACCCACAAAGGCAGTTTCGGTAGCAGAAAAATCTCACACAATCTTTCAGATTGCAAATATGCCACTTGTTCCTGGAACCACACCGTGATGTCACTTTTTCAAAGTGACAGCATGATGTGGTTTCACATTATTGGATTGTATATTTTATAAGAGATAATTGCAAACAGAATCCATATTTGTTCATTTTATATATGATGGTACACTTCTCTACATTGATTGTTACCTAAAGTAATCACCAAGACAGTATTTTACAAATACACAAGTAATCAACATATCATTTTCTGTAAGTTTTTGGCTTGATCCCCTCTTGATTGTAGGGTTTCCTTAAGAACAATAATTACAATAAATGATCATCATCTGTATTAGATCTGAAAGAATGCATTTGGGACAATAATCCATATTCTGTCACTCATTCTGGTGAGCAATGGAAAATATAATTCTGGGATTAGAACATAAAAAGAGAAACATTCTGAGCATTAAAAGAGAGGTATTGAGCAGTTTTGATGATATCGTTTTCCAATATTTAACATTTACGAAGTACATTAAATGTTTTTATATACATCATCACCTATTACCAATATTTGGTAAAGCACATTTGCATTATCTGTAGTTAAAATTTTATCAAATTTAGAGATAAAAATGCTTTCTAGAGTCCAGTGGAGGTTCTAAAGGAGGAAATTATTTCTGGCTAATCCTGTATATGATACATATACAGGATTAGCCAGGAATTATAATTATACAGATAATTCTATATATGTATAATTTTTAAAGTGCAGCACGCATGCACAAATATTACATCTTCTAGAAATATAATGCTTAGATCGATTTTTCTTTTATTACATTTATCGATGAAATACTAAATTAATCACTAGCTACTTGATGTAACAAATCAAAAAATGTATACTGCAGTAGCCATCAGTATAACATGTAGTTTGATATTTTTTGCCTCTTTCACTGTGAAAGACCAAACATGGCATTTGGTTTGATTTGTTTATTGATCAATGGTCATTTTTTACATATGAAGGCCAATTAAAAATTTTAAAATGTATTTTGAAGAACTGCATACATATAAGTCCAAGATAGAATTTGAATGTATATGAACTGTTAAATTGAAGACAAAAGTACTACCATTCACATGCTGACTTGGCTCTAAAATTAGAGAATATCACATACTAAATATATTGGTAAAAGACTGAATATTTATATTTACAGGTTTCGGATTATCACATGTGTATGTTGAAAATCACAAAAATGGTCTGCTTTGGTAAGATAACAAAGAAAAGCTGAGCTCAATAGAGAGGCAAAATATATAGCTAAATCTTTTGTTCGGTTGCAATTGAAGTTACATGCTATATTATTCCTATACTCTAGAACACAATTATATATTACTTTTATGTAAGTTTTGATGGTGCACACAGACTTTTCTCAAATTTCATCTTATTTATTATTATTACTATTTTCAAAATTTAAATGCATGAATTGCAAGTAAATAAATATTTATTTAAATTTTTCTTTCAAAAAGTGCTTTAAAATACTTTCTGAAATAATTTCTGCTGAAACTAAGTTGAACACATTTTTGATTAAAGACAATTAAGATGTTTTGAAATTTTAAAAAATTAATGACAAAGGAAAATCAATTCTATCATTAAAACCATTAGAAAAATACACCATATTAGCTAACAGTATATTATTTGAAACTTATACCTGATTTGGTTTCAACTTAATTACTGAATTAATAAATTTTATTAATTTATGAATAACTTGAAACTAAAACTTTAATGCTCAACTGCCATCTATAAAAGGCCAAACTGCCATCATGATAAAGATTAAGTAGCATCAAGCATTCCTTTTCCTCATTTATGAATCTAAAAATGTCCAACGTCCAGAAAAAAAAAAACAATTCTAGGGTGCAATTCAAATATCCAATTTATTAAAATTATCTTCAGTTAGTCTCACAATAGAAACTCTACTACATAATGATGACTGTCTCTCTTTACTGTCATTCCTCTCAGCATGAGAGGTGAAACATTAGTGACTCTAGTAACTTTTCATTATGCCTGAAATAGAGGGGGGGGGGAAATGCAAATTTCGGATAAATGTAATGCTCAACATTTGTTAATGATAAATGTAGCCATTTGTAGCTGTAAATCAGAAATATTTTAGACATACACAAAATTAATAAATGAATGTGGATATTCTTCAGGTTTTGGTTTTAGACACTAACATGATATTTATACCTGATCACAAAAATTTGAATGAACTGATATCTCATATCAATTTAAATACAAACATTTATATTCTAAACTGAGGTAAGAGCAGATAGTACTAAAATGTCATTTTAATATATAATTCGCATTGAATTATTCTGATTTCATTGTATGAAGTTATTTTTTATCATGTTTCATATATTAGGTCATTAAATATGAAATGTTCGATTTGAAAGTGAAAATGCTATAGAAATATATAATGATCTTATATACATATATATAATTTAATTTAATTTAATTTAATTGAAGTAAATGTCTTAAGATTCAATACTTAAGATTTTATTGTCCGTAACAAACACCAATTTAAAATTTATGCATACAAAATTATTAACAAACCTTAGCATTTGAAATAGTAATAATAAATTCCAAGTCAAAATAAAATTTTAAAATAAACTTCAATTTAGTGAATATAAAAATGTAAGTAACAGTATGATTTAAAAATTAATAATTCATATAAAGTAAAAACAAAAAATTTAGACAGATATTTTAATAATTCTTTCAAAAATATATAAAAATAGAAAATGATTTTCATATTGTGAATTGAAAAAATTATTTTAATATTGCATTCCTCATTTTAATAATAATAAGATATTTTCTTGATAGCGGGTGAATGGCTGAGAGGTTAGCATGCCTGACTCATGAGCTGATTGTTCCTGGGTTCGAATCGTGGTTTAGGCAGGGATGTTTCTTTCTCTGTGTTTTCTTCTGACATGATGAATGAATGTGGCCAACCTATAAACAGGTTTGTGGTGGTGTGACATAGTTAATGTTATACGCCCATATGATTTGGCTCACAGGTGTCCACTAAGAAAAGAAAATGAATAGCAGTTTTTGATTTTGTTGTTGTGGCGAAGGGTTAGTCCCCCATTGCCCAATGTTAGGAAAAAAATTTGATAATTTACATTTTTCAAAAAATCTAATGAGAGATAAATTATTGAAAAATCATAGCGAATTTAGTTACAAACAAGAAAATTAGATTATAATAACTCCATATTTTTGTAATGTGTACACTTTCCAAAACCTCCTATGACTTTTTTTTGTTGAAATTCAAAAACATTTCCAATAAAAACTGTTGTGCTTGTTTTTAAACCTGTATATACTTTGTTTACACATTTTTACAATGTTCAGGAACACTAGATATTTATAATTCAAAGAAATATATTTTGAAATGACAAAAACATTTTGAAAAATTTATTTTTCAAAATGTTTTTGAATATTGTGAACTTTGTGGTAAGTATTTGCAAGAATTACTAAGAAATATAATTACTAGCATGGATTAAAAATAAATCAAGGAAAAGAATATGGCCAAAATATGAATTTTTCAATTTGTTCAGAAGACTAATAAAATACAGCTGATATTATTGGAATACATAATACATTTAAGATTTAATTTGATATATCTTTATCAAATTTGATAAAGTTGAAAAATTTATTGAAAATCTTACATTTTGATTAATTTTTGTTATTTTAAAGATATATGCAGAATGTATTTTGCAACTTTGGTAATGATTTTATGCAGTTAATTTTTTGGCATAAATGAAACACTTTTTGAAGTAATTTGCTTTTATATATGAATTTTGATTCATGACTAATTTAAATTTTCCATAAAAATAATTTTTTATCACCATCACACAAATTTTATTTTCTTGGGTTACTTTTCAAAGTTAACAGTTATTTGAGACAACTTTCCTGTTATATTAATAAACAATTGTCCAAAAAGTAGAAAGGAAGAGGATCATAAGATTTTGAAATATTACATTAAATGGCATAAACTTTATTTTTTATTTTTGATTCTTTCTTCTTTAAATAAGCAATAGTTGATTAAAAACTTTATTCCAATGAAGTAAACTTTATATAATGTTGTAATTTTTTCACCAAAAATTGGTTTTAATTCTATCTGATAAAAAATTGAAATAATGACTTTACTTAATACTTTTTTATGTGACATTTAATTTATTTTTGAAATAAATTTTTGTGATGACTATAAATCTTTGGAAATTTTTCTGCACAATGATGGAACTATTTCATCAGCTACTTTCATCGATTTAATGAACAATAAGAAACTTCTCATTGTGTAACAGTCACTTAAATACTATCCTGCTTAATGAAATAACACTAATTTCCAAATTTCAGTATGTAGAAGTTTATTATATAACTTTCTGCAGTTTTTAATCACACAAATAATGCATTTATTTCGTTTCAAAAATTATTTGCAAATAACAAATCCTATAGAATATTTCAAAGCACTATTAAAATCCCTATATCAAAAAAGAAGGTAACTGTTAGAATTTTTTTTGTTTCACAGACACAGTAAAATAAGAGAAAATCATGATTAAATCTGCAAGTTTTTTAGGATACAAAGCTTACAGAATTCAGAGCAAAATTTGCCACATAAATTAACAATAGTTGTAATCTGAAAAGCATTGAGTCAACTTGAATGTGACAGTTGATAGATACAAGCATTTCATTCAAATGGAATTCAGCTTTAAGTCAAAATTCTATAATCTGAGAGGCTAACAACCTCTTGATGAGTGTTAAGGGACATTTAATTTCCCTTATTAATCAATTCATTTTACCAATATTTTGATTTGTGAAAATTGTTACAAATAAAAATTTTCTGAATATATATTTGTGCATGTTTCAATTGTCTATTTTAGTAACTATTATTTTTTAATCTTTTTATTTTGGTCATAACATTATGTAATAAAATACTAAAGCTTAAGGCACTGAATCCTCAAAAGAGTGAAATTTAATTTCAAATTGTTATGATCTATCAATGACTTTTGCTAATAAATATGCTATAGAAAATATTTTTTCTTGTGTAAACTTTACATTAAATAGAACATTTTTTACTTGATATCAAAACCTATTTTTTTCAACTATAGAAAAGCACAATTTTAGTATTTTTACATAAATTTATTATGGGTTCAGATTTTCCTTTTTTCACTTTTGATAGAAATATTTAATAAAAAAGATTTTATGAAAAACAATTTTTCTATTTCTTAAGCTAACTCCTAAAAATTCATAAAAAACTTAGTTAGAATTTGAGTTTTTCTTTTGTACAAACCTGTAAGTGATAATACTTAATATAAAGCATGTTTTACATCTTTCATAATGTTAATTATTACTATGACATTTAGACTTTCAATTTTCCCCAATTCTTAAGTCTATCCATGTTTTAGTTCAGATAGATATTACTATTATAGATATTATAATCAGACAGTACAATATTTCATTTTATTCTAACCATACAAGTTAAATAATATTTGAAATGAAGTATGGATTTGGAAACTTGAAAAATAATTTCAATAAGTAATTGTCAGTGAATTTAATAAAAATAAAGTACTCTAAGCAAAAATATTTCAGAAATCAACATTGCTTCTTTCTTTTAATAGGAAGAAACAATGAATATAAATTATTTGCTTCCTCATTTTTTTCCAATATTTTGAATTTTTTAAATATAAAGTACAAAATAATGTACTAATTTACATATTGATATCTTTAAACAGTTAATCCAAAGGTTATGTGATACAAATTAATCAAAGATAAAGAATTTATTTATTTAATGTGATTACAGTTTTTGATATACTGCTATCATTTTTGTAGATTTCTAAAGGTAATCCAATGTAAAATACAGAAATTTTGAAAATCTAACAATTTACTAACAATTTTAAATGAAACAATTTACAGATCATTTCTTATAAATATGTATAAAACTTACTTCAGAAATATTGAAAGAAATCTACAAGATGAATAAAGAACTTCAGGTTGATGTACTTTAAACGCTTTCTCTACCAGCTGCATTGACTGTATGAACAATTTACTTTGTGATGCAGCTGTTGCAACATATGTTTCACTAAAATAATTTAATGTTTAAATATATAAGCATACTTAATGGGATTATGTCCATGAATTGAATAGAAAATAATAAAAACACTAGTTAACAAAACATTAAAAAGAATTTATGTAGATAAAAAGTTTAAAAATCCCTTAAAATAAATTATTTTTGAACTACAATATCAAGAGTAACTGATACCAATTTTTTTTTAAATTTAAAATTTTTTATAAGTTACAAAATACAAAATTTATAATCAAAAGAAAACATTTAAATATTTTTATACGATTATTTTGCTGAGCAATTGTTTTAAAAGTAATGAAAATATTCGTGTTAGAGAAATTTTTACCCAACTGAACACTGGCTAAAAATATTTTAGCTAAATGAAGTCAATATGAAATTAGAGAGAGACATTTGAGTTAAAAGTATATTACTGATAGTTAGAGCTACCATATTAGAAAGATGATATGTTAAAGCATGAAATTCATGCCACAGGCAGAACATGTTATACGCAAATGAATATTTGCTCATTTTAACCATTCATACCATTTAACTCTAGTGCCATTTACAATTGTATAGATTACTAGTTATTTAAATTATGCGATTTTATTATCAAGTTTTTAAAACAAACATTTAACCTTTATTCTTATTTTCTTGTAAAATAAATTTTTCATGCATTGTGAAAAAAAAATTATCAGCATATGTTTTCCACAGAAAAAAGTCAAATTGAATTAGACAAGGATTGTAGTATAATATGCTAAACTCTTGTTAGCAGAAATTTTATGATTGTTAGCAAAATATAGAATTCATAATTTCAGAATAGTCCTTGTATGATCTTAATGGCTTCTCATCACAAATAATCATGAAGACAGACATGCAAACTGTAGGGTTTCAAAAAGTCATATAGCCATAGTAGGAATCTCAAATAAAGAAATGGAATTGTTTGCAAGGAGAGCATAAAAAATTAAATAATTGAATAGCAGCATGATTTCTAACATAGAAACTATGGTTTCTTTCGATTTTACATCACTGACATGAGTGCTTCTATTGACAAGCTCAATGATAAGCCTGGATGCAGAAATGATGTGAAGTCATTTTATACATACAAATGCTGATTCTGTAACAGTATCATAATTAGTGCATCTTTATATTCTAGCATTTTTAAAAATGCATTTTACTAACTGGCAATTTCCTAAAGCAGAGAAGTACCATTGTATATAAATATTATATTCTAGTTCAGAAACTATTATATTTTCATTGAATTAGAGAGATGTATTTATCTGCTGTGTATCTTAGAGGGCTTCTTAACAATATGCTTTGGCAGGAAAAATCATAACTGCATATTGTCTGCACTTTCTTTATCTTCTTAAATACAAAAGTTGTTTAGCTACCTTAATCATGTTTTTTTCTGAGTGCCTCATCTAATGAAAATGTCTAATCAATGATTGATGGTAATCTGGAATGTTGTTTTTTGTCAGTCATTGAAATTGATGACTATTGATATAAAGTTGAAGATGAATGTAGTATTTTATCTATACATGGCATTCAACCAAAATTCAATTATTTGATGAAGCAGATAAGTGGTGTTGTTACTGCAAGAGTAGCGTTTTGGATAATCAAAATTATATCAGCAAATTTTCTGTTCTTGGTCCAGATCAGTAATTTTAATGGCTACTAGTGTGCATAAGAAAAAAGCGACTGAAAATATTTATAAGACATAAACACATTTTGCAGCTTTAATTGTTACATTTTTAATAAATAGTGTTGCTCTATTCAGAAAGAAATACAAACGAAAATTAACAGTCAGATTATTATACCATTAAAAATATTTCAAATTTTAATAAAAATGTTCATTTAGTGCTGCTTTATTATGGATCATTTTCTGTAATAGTTGTCCTTCCTACAGTTGATAGTTTATTTTTTATAGATCATGTTCCTATAAAGGGAGAAATTATCTTTATGCATCTTTTATTATATATGATGCTATTATCTTATTTTAAGAAATACTCTTTATTCATTTTAAGATGACTTATTCGTACATTATTTATATCTCTCTGCTCATAATTAATATCTCCTTATGATCACCTTTTGCATCATTTTGATCATTTATATAATTTCCAATTAATATTTACAACAAAACAAATGTTAAATAAAAAGAAAGAGCAAGCACAAAATTTTTTATAAAGTTTTTTTTAATGAAGTAGATGCTACTTTTAATAAAGACATTTCCTTGAGTTTTTCAGTATCAACATGCCTGTCAATTAGAACCAATACTGACTGACACTATTGAAGAAATAGCCTTGGAATAACTTTTACAAAAAACAATCTTATGCCTTCCATGTTCATATTCTTATTTGTCTAAATTTTACAGTTTTTGAGATTTTAAGGGATCTAATTTTATTTTTGGATCTTCTGGACATTTTTGGTTTTATGGAGATGGTGTAGCTTAGCTACATCAGCTGGGATTAGAAACAACAACTTTCTTATGCTAGTTATTCAGGTAGCTATGGCATTAACAGCTGCACACTTAGGAATGAATAGAAAGGAATTTAAAATCATTCTGTTAAAAAAGCATAAATGATTTCATAGTATACTATACAGGAAATACACTCAAAATTTAAAACTTGTTTGTTGCTTATAATTTAGATAACTTGATAAAAATGTTAGCTACTAATAATTTGCAGAAAAGAATTGGCGAAGATTCAAATCATATTAGATTAGCTAACATTTGTCATTTAATATGCTTTCAAAAAGGGAATTTGCAATACGGTTTCTTCAATTCTTTTAGATTGAGAAGATTACAAGAATTAAAAGCTATTTGAATTTGTATTCAGTATACTTGAACAACATAAAAAAATTACATAAAATCATATAATGTAAATAATACCAATAGCCTTTTTATGGTACACAAGCTATGTAGCTTGTGTTTTTATGCACAGCAGCTATGCAGGAAAATTACTTTAATAGAATAAGCTTAAGCACTACCAAAAGATTAAACTTAATTAACCTATTATAGTTCAATAGTCATTTTCTTCATATGAAGAATAATTACAATGAGATTACAATTCAGTTATCAAACAATTATTTAAAAGTATTAAGCAAATTTAACTTTATACTATAAAATTATAGCATTTTAAACTAGATTATAAAAAGGGTAAATTTATAAGGGACATTTGAAGAAAAACTTATTTATCTGAATAAAGTGATACTAGAAAAGTTTTTTAAACAAGGAAATATCTCAAAGATATACATGACATGCTGATATAAACACTTTTTACTAGCAGTTATTCATGAAATCAGATAATTAGTTAAAAATTAACCTCACTTTAAAACTGCCATCATAAATGTGAATTAGAAAAGGACATCTTCAAAGGATAAATAATAGAAATAAAGCTTTAGAATATTAGCTTAGTTTTGTTTCACACTTTATGGTTAGTTTTTGCAAATGAATAAAATTGGACTAGGAGCTAAAATTTAAAGATGAGCATGAACTACTTGAGCATCTAAATCTGAAGTATGAATCAAAACCATGAACTGTTAAATTGAAGTCCAGAGTCTTAATTATTCAACTTGAGTTCAGCTTTTAAAATATCAAACTATATTGCATCATCAAACTAAATGATGATTTCATAAATTATTTGACAGATTTATCAATGAAAATATGATAAAAACTTTCATAGAATTTGATTATAAAGAAGTTAAACATGCAAACAAATTTAATAACAATTATGTGATAAACTTTTAAATGCACAAACTGATATCAGATTAAATTTAAATACGAGTAATCAATTTGGATTAATAATTTTATGCTTGTCCGGATAAATTTAAAAAGAAGATGGGAAAAACAGAAAGTAACTTTCAAAACATTATAGTAGAAAATTTAATTTATTTTCTTTGAGATTTCTGTCAAATACATTTGGCCTCACTATTCATACTTAAACTATCTTAATGATATGATCTACAATAAAATTGTTCAGATTAAATTTCTTTGATTGTCAATTTTCATATAACATGCCAAATGTATGTTAACAGTACCTTAAATCATACATTTAACAAAAGCACTCATCAAAATGCTATTAAGTCTAGAAAGTTTATGATTTTCATATCCTTTAACTATTCTTCCCAACAAAATATTCTATTTCAAATGCCTTGATATAATAAACTAATAAGTATTTTCTGACATTTTTATAACTTAGCCTATAACTTAGTCTTGGCATTATCTTAATTTCTTTATTTCATTTTGAATTTTTTTTTCACCAGAATATTAATACAATTGAGATATTAAGCAATATAATTTTCCAGACAAGCTAAAAATAGAATAATTTGAATAATGTAATATAAATTTATGTTAGATCAATGATTTTGCTTAATACAATCATTTAGATTAAATACTGAAATTGTTTAAATAACAACATTCAGCTATTATAATTTTTATAATAAATGAAAAAGTTTATTGCACATAATTTATAAAAAAATATTCTATTTTTTAAAACAATGGGAACATAATTTCCAAAATGGATAAATAATAAAGCAGCATTTTGATAACTTAGTTATATTATAATCAAAAGGTTTAAAATAACAAATGAAAATTCAGAATAATAATCAAGAATTTTAAAGACAATAATAAAAATAAATCCAAATAGTTAGTATATACCATGAGATGATTGATATTAATAAATCAAATGCTATACATAATAGCTTCCAGTTTTTTAGAGAAAGAAGATTGATTGTAACATCAAGAATAATAGCCATACCTAAAAAACAAAAAGGTTTAGTAAATTTTCAATTTATACAAATAATTCAATAAAATGTTGTTACATGCATAGTATGAGAATAAAATAGTTTTTCAATTTCTTGCTCATATTGTGTGTATGTATGTATAAAACAAACACACGCATATTGATACAAATAAAATAAATGTTTAAAGATTTTTGAATTTTTTAAAATATTTTATCAAAATTTAGATAATTATTAGAAAGTATTATACTACCTAATCTTGATCACTCAGCAAAACTTTCACAATTAAAATACTTGACAGTTAATAAGATTTAAAAATTAATATATATTAAAAAATAAGTGAATAAATGAAGTTATACGCTTAGAGTTTGTCATGTTTTTTAAGATTTTTTTTATTTCCAATGGCAAGGCCAAATATAGTAATGTCAATAAAATACAATTAATATTAGTAAAATACAATTTTCAAAATTACACATGATACTAGAAATTATACATAATAGTAAAAAACGGTCATCCAAATTACAAATTAACAAAGCGAAAAATGACCAGTCATTGCTTAGAAAATTTCTGGTGTGCCAATATCGGAGGATTTTAGAGTCATAACCAAGAAGTGCTCCACAGCGGCTAAGTTGGGCTGCGTTCATATTTTCTCTAAGATCACAGAGTGGGCAAAAAGGTAGGAAAAAAAATTACAATGCAGTCAAGACGCTTGCCGAGACAATCATGACCAGGTGTGTAACCTAAAAAAGGTCACAGTATCACATCGTGGATAATCTGGTAAACTAGCTAGGTGGTTGATTTTACATTGCTTTGAATGAATTTCACATATTATTTTCAACTGGTGTCTTTGTCTAACAAAAAGTTTTATTTCCAGATTGCTTAAGAATATATATGAGTTCAAAATCAAAACAAGAGGTTAGATCACCAGAATTCTTTTGTTATTAATTACATGTTGCAATAATTTGAATAACTATTGGATTCTAATTCAAATGGTTTACACAAGTTGCTCATGAAGCAAAATGTTCAATGGTTCAATCAAAGGGTAGACAATGTAGTACTAAATAATGAAACATTAATTTTCTCTGACTTGACAAATTTCAACTTAAAAAAATATTGAAATATTCAAATATAATATTTAAAGGCATGTAATCATTACTTCTTCATTATCTCTCTCTCTACCAGAAACTAATAATCCACAAATAATCTATAACAATTGTACAGATGATTTTAAGATACTACAAAATAAAATAATTTTTAAAATAAACTATATGTTGATGACAAAATATTAAAATGTTTCCATTATTTTAAAAATAAAAAATTTACTACAAACAACATACCATAGTCAGAACGATTATGTTAGTTAAATTCTAAAATTAAAAATTCTAATTAAGTAATAAACTGAAATTTATAATTGAATTTATAACTTTGTCTTTGATATAACAAATAGCATATACTTAATATTCATGTAACTTTAAAACAAATTTAAAAGATGCAATTTGCTAAAATATTTCTAAACTAAAAAGTTTTTGTATGATTTGCATTGTTTACATTATGAAAAAGTTAGTGACAATTTTACTACAAAATTTAAAAAAATCTGTTTAACTCAATGAAATAACATGAAAACAAAATATTTATTATTTTAAAATTTAGAAGGTACATAACTAAAAAGATAATATCAGGTGTTCTAAAGCATATCTGATAAAAAAAACAGATTAAAAAGAAATGTTAAAAATAATTAAATAATAATTTAGACTTATAAAACAATCGATAGGAAACATGCTTTACCATATATAACACGTGATTTCTCAAGGAATAAAGAATGACGAGAAAATAACAAAAGTAAACACAGCACAGACCTAAAATTTTTAAGTCATTATATAAAAAATACAATAATGTTAATGATAAAGTAATTCATTTACATATAATGCTTCTTAATATGATTTTTTTAACTTTATTTACAGAAAAATGCCAATTATTATTATTTTGGAATAATTTCACAGAAAAAAAACAACAAAATAATTAATTTCAATTGTTTGCTAAATCATTATTAATATATTATTATAATTTTTTTGTCATTCAAGAGTATTATTTATTGAAAATTATTATTATATTAATATTTATTACAATGATTCGCATAAAAATTATATCATCTCATAAAATCATCTTCTGTTATCTCAAAAATTATAATTGCAAATGCAAAAAGAAAAAAAACTATCATAAGATAATAATAAAAGTTTTGTTTGCTTTTTGTTGTGGAATATAATTAAATTTAAAGAATATAATTAATGGACTCCAGAAAAAATTATAATTATAACCAAATAATTTATTTTTAAGAAAAGAGTAACAAGCATTATTATATTATTCAAGAAATAAACTACTCATTATTTCAGAAACTATTAACATTTAGATATTCAAAAATTAAAGAATGTGATTAAAGGACTTTAGTAAAATTTTTTGTAAAATATTTCCCTTTATTGGTTTATAATACTTTATGAAATTTTTTAAAGAACAGTGCTTAAATTTTAAAATTTGGTTTTTAAAAACTATTAGAAATACATAAAAGTATGTATTATTGAATGTTTTAAAGAGAAAATACATGGATTTTAACCTTATATAAATAATTGTACTTACTCAATTAAAATTTCATTTTTTCCCACTATTACTTCAAATAGCACTTCTACAATGACAAAAATAATATTTACAAATCTCTAAAGCTTTTGAAATGCATCTAAAATTAATAAGCTACTTGCATAACTTAATTAAATCAACACATAAAAAATTAAGATTTGTTAAAAAAATTTGGAGCAAAAAATTAAAGAAAAGAAATTTAAAGTTTTTAATCTTAAATTATAAAAAATAATAAATAAAAATAAAATATTATCAAGTATAATTGATGAAGACAATCAATAGACCTAAATTTTTTAGCATAAAATTTTATACAATTAGTCTATAAGATGGTAAATGATGAATCGATACAATGTCAACTTTATTAACTCTTTTAAGTGAAACAATAATCAAAACATAATTTTAATAAGATGTGAAAAATATAAAACTATTTTACTATAAAGAATTTGCTACCTGCTTGTTATGACCATGTAACACAAAAAAAAAAAAAAAAAAAACTCTCAAAATATTATAGCACACATTCAAATAAATATCACAGGCAGTAAAACTTTTAAAAGTTTGGTCAAATATATTATCATTAAGTATCATAATATCAATATTGATGTACATTAATTGCTCAATTTAAAAATTTTAAAGTAGAAAACAAACATGTTCTGATTGGGAGCTGAATTTACCCAAATAAAGTTCATGCAAGTTTCTAAAAACTGTATGTTGGACATTTCTATAAACTATACTTAGTATGTTTCTAAAAGCTGTAACATGTATGATTTACAATTGATTTACTTTTTTAAGAAATATAAAATACCTCTTCCTATTTATGTTATCTGCATGTTATATTAGTTACTTAAGAATTGACTCCAAACAATTTGTGCAATCAATTTTTATTAATTCTAAATTGGAACAGGCATATATATGAAAATATTGGAGGTATGCAAATTATAGTGCATGAAAGTCGCAAAAAATATTAAATGTGAGTGTAAGTTTTTTGAGTAAAAGTTTTGTAAGAGAAAATCTTATTATAAATCTTAATTGCATATAATTTAATAATAAACAAAAATCTTTTCTCATTTTTAAAGAGTTTTAACATATTTGAGTTTGCAAGGGAAATTAGTAAGAATACAATCTAAACCACAGAAAAAATATTTTTTTTTGCCAAGAATAAATTACCCTATTAATCAAAAGGAATAGTTTTTACTTTGCCTTTTGATTTTGGAGAAAAATTTTAGCTGTAAAATATCCATAATATGGATTGCAGAAATAAGAGTTTAAAGTTGTCCTTTTTATTTCTAGTAAAAAAAAAAAAAAAAAAAAAATTACAACTATTAAAAACACAAAGAAAATTATTTTTTTGCAGATTATAATTTTAAAATCAGGAATTTCAACTTTAATGCTTTATATTTAAAGAATATTTGTTAAGAGTTACAGTAAATAAATTAAGTAAAATAATATCAGCTCTAAATATGAATGATGATAAATTTTGAACCTTGAAAATACTTTTAAATAATATATCATTAACTTCAATATAATATAAGCTCCAGTAAAATATACACTTTTAGAATAACAAATAATTAATATTTACTAAAACAGAAACATTGTACACCTTTGATATTTGTTGATAGATAAGTCTACATTATTGTATATCTAAATTATTCTAATATGTAAACTGCCTTTTCCGATTTGTAAAATAAATTACATTATGCTCCAAAAAATTTCTTCTCCTTAAACAACATATCTATTTTTAACGTGAAAGAAGACCGTTTTTGAGATAATTGCGGAAAACCAAATATGTTTAGATATAAGATATGAAAGAAGAGTAATAAACAAAACAGAATTTGAAGTCAATTTGACACACTGTAAATGTTTGGTGAGAGGTTTTATTTAATTTTTAGCCAACTGAAAGCTTTAAAACGTAGAACTAAACTTATGCACTTATACGTTTTATATTTAAATCTATTTTTAATAATAATATTAAATATTATTTCCTGTGGACACTTTAATAGTTAGAATATCAATTTGAGCTTTTTTAATCAAGTATCTTAAAAATTTTTCATTATGATAAGAAAAAATTTAACTGAAAATTGAAATCAAAATAAAGTAACTTTTAAAGAATAGTTTTTATTATATTCTTTCATTTTTAAGCTGACTGAAGTATACGCTAGTTCAGTTATTAAATTTTAAATGTAAAAATTAATTTGAATCATTATTGAATTTTGTGGATGAATTTGACATACATTTCTATCGGAATATCCTTTATAATAGTTTTAAATATCTGATTTATTAAATGAAAACAAAAATTATTCAAAAAATGTGCAGCAAAAGCATGATATATTCATAAAGAATACTAATATTATACCATCCTTTTCTATTTCTGTTTTTCATGCCTTCGCGCTCCAGCAAATCACATTTCAACTGTAAAGCCATGCTGAATTGCTTAAGCCAAAGCATTATTTTTTAATTTTAAAATGAATGATAAATGATAGTCGCGTTCCAAATATGAGAAGTTTTCTAACATTGTTCTGTCCGTTTGTTTATTTATTTATTACATTACATAAATTCAGACTTGTATGCTTGATTCTTGAGATCCGCTTGTAAGTCTTCGTCGATATTAGGACAAATAGCACAATGACAGATGTACAACTACAGAAGAATTACGAAGAAAACACCCAAGGCCACGGTGGGAATCGAACCCACACTCCTACGCTCTCAAGCGATTAGCAGTGATGCCTTTGACCACTCAGCCACGGAGCACCCTTTTTTGTTTGTAATTAAATATGAGTTGCTCAAAATATTTACGAAACATTGGAGTGTTAAGACATTACTGACCCGAAATATTTATCTTTGACACCAACTAAAGTCGTAAATAACATTTTTATTAGATATTCCGCTCTGTTATATCTTGATCATAACTTAATTAAAAGATTGATTTAAAGTCAATTGAATTCAACAGTATCAGACATCAGATATATTACCAATGTGTGATATCAGTAATAAAAAGTATAATACTCCCCTAAAATGTATATGATTCTCTTATCATATAGCATAAGCATCACATTCATACATGAATGCATATGAGGAGTTTCAAAATTTTCATCGATAGTCTACCACTCAAGAATTTAAAATGTATCCTTTGGAATAATATAGTTCACCTACCCTAAGTATGTAATCTCTTTTAAAATAATATTTAGACTACCAACACTGGTTTGCTCAGATAAATCAATAAAGAGTCGACACATCAGACCCATGGGATATTCTAAATCAAGAGTTCTCAATCATGGGGGCACGCCTACCAAGGGGGGCATAGAAAGATATTAAGGGGGCGGAAAGTGTTTGTATTTTCTTGTTATTTTTTTATACCACTAAGGTGGCAAACAGGAAAGAAAAAATTAAACAAACATTAAAAAATAACATTTCAATGTAATGTTTAATTTACACGCATAAAATTAATGAAATTAAATATCATACCTATTCACTTATTCTGTCAACCACTGTTCCAAAACCCGACGTCTTCAATCGCAGTTTATACAAGTTTCGACAAATTTCAACATGAAACCCGCGTACGCCTCCACCGCAGCACCCACTCCGCTTAATATTCATCATTTCCCAAGTAGCAAAATGGCCTTGCCCATGCCCAATATTGGCAATCTTGCCAAGATAACCCCAATAAGGGACCAATGATGGGCGACAAGTTTTCCCCAATATACAAGCATGCCAAGATAAACCCAAGAATGGTCCTATAATGGGCGTCATGTTTTCCCCAATATTGGGCATACCAAGATAAGCCAAGGTTGGTTCTAACATGGGGGCGAAGGTTTCCCCAGTCTTCCATAATAAACCATTATTGGTCCTAGCAAGGTAGCCAAGTTTCTAATCATCTTGGGCATGCCAAGATTTTGCCAAAATATATTATATGTAAAGTTAAATTCAATATGGCTGCCTATTTTTTTATGCTGTTTAGTTGCATTTTAGTTTATCAAGAATTTTTTTAATAACTAGGATTCATGTTCTTGAATTTTAATCATAGAGAAACTTCGATAAATGAAGTTTAATCACAACCGTTTTCAATTTCAATTAATTTATCAAGAAGTTTTCGAAAAAGTCGCCGTGTTGGTAAGTTCGATTTTTCTTATATTTATAGTAACAAATTTTGATTACCATGAAAATTTTTAATCTATTTGAACTTAAAATTATAATCGAAATCAAAATATTTCAAATTTTTATGTTTAGATATTAGATATATTACATTTACTTGCAATTGTTTTGTATATTATTAACCATGAAAATATCCCTAAGCCCAAAATCCGATATTATTGTTACACAAATTAATAAATTATCTGTGTACGAGAATGTATCTACTTTTATTTCTTCACATCTCATTTATTCACTAATTAGTAAGCAATTGTGTACCTATCGGAGGCGCATGAGCATCTGTGAAATTCATCCCCGCATATTTGTGACCAATTTGACGTTTCGGTGTAAATTTTTTGTTGAAAAATCAGTTTGAGTGTGCAAAATTATTGGGTCTTACAGTTAAAAGGTAAGTTTGTGTTTACAAACTTCAGTCACCATTTTTATTTAATTTGCCAAATTGGTGATAGAACGGAGACGCGTTCGTAAATCAGCCATTGTGGCTGATTGATCATTTGTTTTATTATTATCGGTGCAAAATGGCGGCGAAGAAAAGAAAGTTTTATACTTACTTTCATAAAAATAACACGTGTTACAATTGCCTCAGTGTGTGATATGTATGAAAGTTTTAAGTAATGATCGCCTTGAAAAGCAGTTGAACTAACAATATCCTACACTGGTTTTGAAGACGAAAGAGTTTTTTATTTCTTCTAAAGCAGAATAACTCAAGCGGATGAGGTAGGATAAATCGGGAAATTATCACACAGGTGGATAGCAGAATCTCAAAGCTTTATTTAAATTGGTTTTAGATATCAAAGCAAAATAAACCTCATACTATCAGTGAAAAATTAATAAAACCATGTGTCCTAAAAGCCCCGCAGATAATTTTAGCAGAAGATGCAGAGACAAAAATGAAGTCTATTTCTCTTTCGAATAACACAGTCAAGCGTAGAATCGATAACATTGCAGCAGACATTAAGTTACAAATAATTTACAAAATAAAATTATCTCCATTTTTTGCTTAGTTGTGGTGAATCAACCGACTTCGTTAATTGCGTACAGTTAATAGTTTATGTTCGTTACATCAGCGAAATTATCATTGAAGAAGAAATTTCATACTCCTAATCTTTGACCGCAGGTACTACATCTGAAGATATATTTAATTCAATATCAAATTTTGTTGAAAAAAATGTTTTGGTAAGCTCATTGGACGTTGCACAGATGGCGCTCCTGCAATGAAAGGTGTACGATCGTGTTTAGCTAAAAAGCAAGGAAGAAAATCCCGAAGTGGTTAGTGCACATTGTGTTATTCATAGGCAAGCCTCGGCTTCCAAAACATTGCCACAGAAATTACGCCAGACTTTGGACTCGGCTTTAAGGATTGTAAACTACATCATGAGCAGCGCTTTGAACAGTAGGTTATTTACTTTACTTTGCGAGGATCTCGATTCTGATCACAAAGTTCTTCTGTTCCATACAGAAGTACGCTGGCTGTCCAAAGACAACATGTTGGCTCGCCTTTATAAATAAAAGGAAGGGGTAATTTTTTTTGTTTAAAGAAAAACACGATTTCCTCACAATATTCAAAGATGACACATTTCAATAGAGGTTGGTTTATTTAACTGGCATATTTGGTGCCTTGAATGAATTAAACTGGAAATTTCAGGGCAGAAACGTCACTATAATAAGCAATTATGATTATATTCAGGGATTCATAGCAAAGCTTCAACTTTGGAATCAAAAACTGTCTTCTGAAAATGTTATATCTTTTTCTTGGCTGTTCGAAGCAATTAAAAATAACAAACTGGACACAAATTTGAAAGTTGACATAAAAATTCTTTTGCAAATGTTGGAAGATGAATTTCACCGATACTATCGAAACGCCAATTCAGAGTAGCCAATATGCACATGACAAGAAATCCATTTGTTGTCGATTTGTTACAATTACCAGAAGATGTTCAGGAAGAATTTTTTGAAATGAAGGTTGATTCATCCATGAAAGATGACTTTCATCTTTTGACATTAGAGAAATTTTGGATCAAAAGATTGCCAGTTAATTCGAAACTTGTCTCTCTTGTTTTACGAGTACTAGTTTACGAGTAATAGTAATGAGACTACTAACAGCACCACCTGGTGGTAAACTTTAGAGTTAGTTTCCGCATTTCGAAAATGGCACGAGACATGGGAAGATAGTGAATTATAAAGCTGTAAAGAATCCTCAATTTAGTATGAAAAAACACCTCATTGACATGGATCTGAAAAACAGAATGGTTAATATATGCATTTGTATTTTCGTTTCCTACACTGTGACGTCACAAAATTGGAAAAGAAGGAGAAATATTATCGGGTTAAGCACGCCACCGCACAGTGGCTTTGCTTGCGACTGCTAGTCCAAAAGACTGTGGTTCAAGATCAGAGAGTGTCATCTTTGTACTGATATTAACATAAACTCAACGCAAATTGAACTTCAATTTTTGGAATTGTTGCAGTATGCAAATACGTAAGAAACGTCACACCTGTTTATTTGAAACCTCTAGTATAGAAGAGACATCTTGTTGGGTTTCTACTATGTTGAAGCTCATGACCATGGAATGATTTTTCAAAGATGAGTATTGTGAGATGGTTTTACTGCACGGTGAATGTGGACACAAAGCATTATCAGCAGCAAAGTTCCCCAACAGGTCCACATCCTTCTTATTAAACCATCCTATCTGTTGTAAAATGCTTAAGAAAGATAGTCTGCATGACTGGTCGAGCTTGGTCTGGCAGACTAGCATAAGAAGGAAGGCAAGTTCAACCAGTGAGGTACTAGCATACCCCATCGAATACCTGAAATGCTGTACAAGACAGATTAGGGAAAACTGTGGCCACTCAAAAAATTGGTTTTGGAAAATCCTAGTAAGGCGCTGAATCAAGAATGGTTTGGAAAATCTTAGAAAGGCACAAGAATCTGGTCCTTATCCTTACCAACCAACGCCTCAGCAGGTTTTACTGCAGGATACCGAGATATCGAGTGACGATGTTCATGGTGCAATTTTGTTATGAATCAGATACAGGTCCAGCCAGCATTCTTGGCAGATGTAGCGTGGACAAACGAGACATGATTTTCAGGGAAGGACATGTACAATAAGCAACATACTCATTATTGGGCACTGGAAAATCCTAGATGTTTTACCGGTGTTCAATATCAAGTGCGGTTTGGTATTAACGTTTGGTGTGCAATTTACAGTAACAAATTGATCGGTCCAATATTTTAAGATGGTTCCTTAATAGGTGCACGGTATTTACAACTGCTGCAGAATGTAATGCTCGATTTTGTGGAGATTTTGCCGTTGGATCTTAGGAATGTATGGTTTGAATATGACGGAGTGTCTGTTCGTAAGGCATCTTCAGTAAAACAGTACCTCGACATAGAATTCGGGAACCAAATTGGGTGCAGTAGTTTCGAAGAATAACCTCCAAGTTCGCCTGATCTGACTTCACTGGACATTTTTCTGTGGAGAAACCTGAAACAGCAGGTATATGCGATCCCTCCACAAATAGTGCAGGATCTTAGGTGACGCATTACGAAAGCTGGTGCCAATATGTCACCCTCTATGCTCCAACGCATGCAATGTGAAATTCAAACGAGGATCCAAATGTGTATTGCAGCTGACGATGGGAAGTTTGAATACCTAAATGAAGTTATATTATTATAAATAATTGTTTTCTTCTTTCTTTGATCATTTGTCACCTTAAGAGAGTAGGGAATCACGAAAACAAATGCGCATTTAAACTGTTCCATTCTCCATATCCACGGCAATGAGTTGTCTTTTCCTATTAAATCGCTAACGCTGTATAACTTTGTAATTTAATGTTTTCCCTATCTCGCACCATTTTCTGTATACGAAAGCTAACTCAACAATTTTCCACCAGGTCGCTCTGTGAGAGGTTTCATTTTCTATTTACTATATCTAGACATCACGTTTATAAGAAAATAGCAACAGCTGTTTCGAATTTAAGAGGGTGACAAGAAACTTTAATTGGCATCTTTTATTTTAGCAGGTATTCAAATCCAATTAAAATAACAAAGCAGTCAATTATAAAAAAAATATCTAACAAGTCTCAAATGAAAATTAGTTTCCATAATATTTAATTTTATAAAAAATCATGAAATTCAGTTTCATAAAAAATCATGCTGAAAAGAAAAGATATCATGCGTGATGTCAACATCGCAATTAATAAATATACTGAAGTACAGTGGATCAAACTCGTTACTTTCCATTTATAATCAAGGATGTCCGTGCTTTTATCACTGAAAGTATTATGAATTAAAGGAAGAAATTAATCAATAGCTCGTATTTGAATATTTAATATTTAAATAAGCGTATTTTAAAAGATAATCTGGATGCGAATAATAGAAAATAATTATATATTTTCTGTTATTCCCATTTAATCTTTTTAATTTCACTTTATTTTTAAATTAAGAGTAACTGGGGAATGTGTTATATACTTATAAAATTTACAATAGTGCTTTGCTTCCCATTTAGTTCAAGTCATTGGCGTCATGGCTTACACAAATAAAACATATTCAACTCTAATTATAGCTATAATTTGTGCATTTAATTCATATTAGAAAAATGCAAAGAGAAATTAGAGTGATAGTACAGGTTCTGTGCATGTCAAATCTAAAATTCAAAGAATATCTTGATTCAGATTTTATAAATGACCGAAAAACAGTGAAATATTCTTCAGCTCCAATGTCTTTTTCAAGGAATTTTGTGCCTATTCTCACTATATCAAAGAAAGAAATGTTGATCCTTTTATTATATGAGTAGCATTAATTAAAAATCTGATTCAGCCATTCCATAGTTTTAGGATATTTTGTTTTAGTTCTTTGGGTTACAATTAGAAACATTGAAAAAGATTACAAGCACTTCCTGTGTTGAATGTAAAATTTTACCATATTTTATACAATTACAGTCGAGCATGGTTATTTTACTCTGATAAAAACAGGTATTTTATAATAAACAAATAGTGTGTCTAATTTTTTTTTTTTTTACCTAAAGTTGGTTTTTGTGTTATTGATAAATATTGTATACATTAATTAGGTTTTGAACAACGACAAAACTTATTATTTTTATTTTACTGCATAAATAATTTGGAACCCAATTGTAAAAAAAACATTAATGTGTGTTTGAAAAAAAAAAACTAGGAAAATAATATAATATGAAAGAAAGGAAAAAAATGGTAAAGTGTAAAGCATAAAAAAGAATTCAAAAAATAAATATATGTGAAAAAATTTCCATAAATTTTTAATCATCACGCAATAAAAATATTAATTTATTACGTTTTTCACATGATTTATTTTGAATTTTTTAATGAAAATCTTAAACTTTCTTTAATATTTTTGCTTGTATTCACATGTAATTTTCTTAGAATTTTATATTATTGTATGCAGCATAATCGGTGATTAAAGTCATACTCAATAAAGGAAAACATAATGGATTAAACTACGCTCTTGTAGAACACAAAATGGAAATTAATTTAGCCATTTTTCTTAAAATTTGATATTTCTGTTGAAGAAATATCTATTGAGAGGGGAAACATTTTCCATTTACTGGTTACTACAAACTTCAGTGTACCGATAAAAAGTTCTCCCGAAAGATAAAAGTTGAATACCATAAAAATTCTTAAATTAGTCTCTCTGTTAGATTCAATATTAGATAAATTCATCAATACTTTTTAAGTTTTGGAGAAAATTAATTTATTTTAAAATGATGTGTATGATAAACAAATAAAAATAACAATGATAATATTTTATGTATAAAACCAAAGAGTATTACATTCAAATTTTTAATACTTTTGTGAATTCATTTATGTTATAAAAATTCACATTTATGTGAAACATTTTCTATGCACTAAAGCAAAGTATTCTAAAATTTTGATTGACAATCTGTCAATATTTAATGTATTGATATAATTTTCATGAGTATTACTTCAAATACGTGCGTTTTATAATTATCATCCTTTTTTAGTTATTATCTTTTACTAATAATCTTAAATTTACTATAAATCTTAAATTTGAATTTCGCTTCATTAATGTTGTAGAATGCAATGTTCTTTGCACATTTGTTATATAGATTTCACTCAAATATTAGAACTCAATTTAAAATCATAATATTTATATTGGAGGAAATTGTCTATAAAGATGATCGATATATTTTGTTCGAATAGTTTAGAAATATTGAATCTTCTTAAAACTCCAAAGATTTAATGTATTCACATATTTATAATATATTCATAACAGAATAATAATACAATTATTAGAATTATTCCACAAAATTCAAACTAAAATTTAATATGGAATATGTAAATTGTATCCATTAACTTTTATCATATTAGATGGTATTATTAATATTAATTATTATCTGTAATGAAATTTGTGAAAATATTGCTTCATTTAAATCTTTTATTACTCAATTTAGTGCTATTTAAGAAGTTGCATATTGCTACTTTCTAATTTTTCAATGATAAATTTTAATTCCCTTTTGTTGAAGAAAATGTGTTTAAATTAGACATGTATGTATACTGGTTTAAAAGAGGATTTTTTTAATATTTAAGTTTTAATAATTTGAGTCTGAGATGATAAAAACAATGGTAGATCACAACACGAAACTTAATAGAGTCTTAGAATGACATACAGATATTGTTCTTAAATTCAAAATCATGTGACTTTTAAGTGGTATTGACCTTTAAATTATATTTATTGAAATATTTTATTCATCTGAGATTTCTAATTTACTTTCTTTCTAATTTATAATGACGAAACTTTTGTATTTTTCAAAACAATGGAAATCTGAATTTTGTATATTGATAAAATATTGGTTTTCTAACGGGAAAAATAGTGATCAAAGTAAAACAAGCTTGAAAAATGCATTTCAAACTATGTTTTTTTTAAGAGGAACATTGAAAAGCCAGTTTGCTAATTTTAAACTAGGAAATATGAGCGTGAAGGATGCTGAATTCTCTAGTCCTATAAATTCCACAGTTGTTCAGGAAAATAAAAAATAAATTCTACAAAATAGTTTTGTTGATCGTAAATTAATGTTGCCTGGGATAGCTGATGCCTTAAAGTTATCAGAAAGCACTGCTTATAATTTTGCTTAAATATATGTTTATGCAAAAACAATATTCAAAATTGGTGTAAGGTTTGCTCTTTGCAAACAAAAACAGTAATACATCGACAATTCAAAATGCCGTTTAAAGCTATTTCATAGCAATAAAAAATGATTTTCCCAGTGTCATAAGATAATGGAGGGAACATAAAGCTATCATTTCAATCCACAATTAAATCGGTAATTAGCTCTGAGTGAACAACTAGAAAAACCAGCTAAAAACATAAAAAAGATAAATGTCAGGTGCAAGATTTTGGTCTTTATATTTTTGGATCCTCAAGGATTTTATTTAATTATTATGTTGTTATGAGAAAAAAGAAACATAAATAGGGAATACTGTATAGCATAATTGATGTGATAGAAGAAAGAAATTACGAAACAATAATGAATGAAAATAAAATGTGCTCTATCATCAAGACAGTGCTCCATATCGCAAGTTGACTGCAACAGTAGCAAAATTGCACGAATTGCACTTTAAATGTACCATTTCCCCGTGTTATTTGATACTGTCTTCAAGTCAGTTACTATTAATTATTTGCAAACCTAAAAATACTCCCCTGAAAGCGATATAGCTTTAATGAAGAAATGATTTCCGAAAAAGAGCCCCTACTTTAAGGCCAAAAATAAGTTGTCTTACAATATATATATATATATATATATATATATATATATATATATATATATATATATATATATATATATATATATATATATATATATCAAAATCAAAATGTTGAAATGAATATTTTACTTTTAAATGAAACTATTTTGATGATTAAAGTTGAATTTCATTTAAAGGTTTTTTCTTTATTAGTCATAATACGAATTTTTCGAGATATGTTTTTCTATCTATGAAGTTTGTCAATTTTTATATATTCATTATAATTGATACAAAAAACCTAATTTTGAAATAAACATGAAATTTTGCTAATATTCAGTTGAAGGTCAACATAAATCTACATGAGACAACTTAAACAATAAATTAATAAATTAAAATAAAAAATAAAGAAACTGTACTCTAAAATATATTAACATTGTAAGTATACATTGAATGTTCTTTCTTATCCTCATAAGTATGCACACATATAATATGATTAAAAAATTATTGAAGCAAAAAAATTTTCAATTAAATTAGTATTTACATTGAATTTTCTAAAAAAAATCAATTTAAATACTTTTCATGGAGCTCCTTAAAGTTGCATTTTATAAAAATTGTTTGAACAAAATCCCTCTTAAGGCTTAAAAAAAAAAAGAAGTAAATTTCGTCTACCTGAAAATTTCTTTATCTTATTTTATTTATTTATTTATTTTGTGAATGACGATAAAAATTTTATCCATATTAGTTTAACAAACAAAAAAATCTTATAAACTTTACAAATATATAATTTTAATTACATATCATTTAAGTACTAAAGAAGAGAAAATAAGTGAAAAAATAAACTTTCTCTACATTGTAAAAAAATATTCAAAATTAAGCAATCACACAGATATTGTAAAAATACAATACTCATTTTTATAAAAAAAAAATTCAACACTTAACATTCAGCAAATATCATTTCCACTTGTTTATGCAATGAATACTGAAAATACTTAAAAAACTAAATTTTCTTAGTTCTCCTGGCATTTAATGCAAAAAGTTAATACAAATATTGATTAGGAGAAAAGAAACTCAGTTAAATATTATATTAAATGCTAGTTTACATGATAATAATGCAAAAGTAACAAAATTTTATTCTTGAATTTGCGAATACATTAAAAATCCTTTACAAATTGTGTGTTGTTCCTTAAAATATTTGAAATTGCTTTTTTACAGTATAGAAGAGAGTCAAATATATAAATATCTTTGGTCAAATTTCTAAAATCATATTTTAGCAAATTCTTCAAATTAAGTTATGACTTTTAAGCTAAATGAATATAAGAAGCAAGCATTTCGACATAGGATAATGTGTTGTACATTTTTTAATTTTTTTAAGTCTTGCATTTGAGAAATTAACTATCCTGCAGCAAATTAAAAATATGGAAATAAAATACAGCTTCAAATAATATAATACACTAAAGTAATTATATTATTTGAATAACGGATAAATAACTTAATAATATTAAAAAAATAAAGGCTAATTGCCATATGGAAAATTTTCTTTTAAAGCTAAAACATAATTTTAAAATATATACCTGGAATATTTTCGTCCAACAGTTCTTTTACTTGAAATTCTTCTAGTAGGCCTTCTGACAACATGTGACAAAGACATTGAATAATGCTTACTTGAAACGAAACCTCTGGTGAAAGAATAATTTTTTTCACAATCATGGGAAAATTCTCTTCACTAGTATTTGTGAAAAGAAGTGAAATTCTCTTCGGTTCACTTTTAATGAAAACCTTCAGCAGTGCTATAATACATTCAAATACATTTTATGAAATAAATGTGATATTAGATATACCTGTAAATTACAAAATTATCAACGAATGATTATAAAAAAATATTAGTTGTATATGTATGCATTTTATATTACTTGAGATCCAATAAAAATTGTCTACTAGAAATGTTATTATTACAATCAGATATAGAAATGCACTATAACATTTTAATAAAAATGGTAGATATTTTTAATAAAAAATACATATTTTCAGTCTACATAAATTATTATCGTAAAAATGTTTATTTATAAAAAATAGTTAAATTACTTTCTTATGAATAAATTTATTCTAAAATATATAGTTAAACGATGGAATTTTAAGATTCTATATTACGTCAAAGTCAATTCTAAAACACGTATTCAAAGTGTGGTGCTTCGAATATTTTCTACTTTTGCTTATATATAACTTAGCATAAAAATATTTATAAGTCCTTACTTTGTGAATTTTCATAAGTGCTAGAGGAAGGGTTGTATTATAAGCAGATAAATTAATAAGAATTCTACTAACGGAATCTCAATAAAATATAAAAAAATTCAAGCTATTTTTGTAAAATAATTGAAACTTTCAGATTTGTAAAATTTGTAATGATGCAAATTTTTTTAAATGTATTGGTACAAATGCATGGAATTAAATATTTAGATATAAAATTTTGGATGCAGAAAATTTTATAAATTGCGACAAATAATACATCAGACTAGCCAATAAGTCACGTGAAAGAAATTACACACGGATAAAAATATATCAAATTTTATACTTTTCGAAAAACTAAGATGAGAAAGCCAGCAAATCATAAAAATGAATTCAAAACTATAGTTGAGAAATATAGTTTTATGCACAAGAGAATTGAATCATAATGTACAAAATGAAATTTTGCAAAAAGATTTTAAAAAAAGGAAATTTTAGAGAAGGAATTCTGTTGTTATTCTTATAGGTCATTTTATTCTTCAAATAGACGAATGCATTTTTTTCAGCAGTGCATCTATTTGTAGAGTTGATCAGTGACAGTGAAATGTTGTTGGGTAGTCATCTTCACAGATGAGAAGAGGTGTAAAATTTAAGAGCATGAAAATCGAATTTTTTCAAATTCGTCAAAACTTAGATCAGCTATACGTTACATTTATTTTATCTTAATTACAAATGCCGTTGTTATTTTTAATATTTAATATGTCATAATACAATGTCAAAATTTGGAATACGAATAAAAATTCTCTCTATATACAAAAAGTTCCTTAAAAAATTAAATAGAATTAGAAATTTGTATTTTTTATTTATCATTTCTGCTGAGATTTTTATTTATAGAAGAAAGAAATAATTTATTACTATGCATAATAAGAAGCTATCTTAGAAATATGAGTATAGCCGAAATCAATAGAAGTTCTCTCGAATGTGTAGTAACGATAAAACTACACAAGTGTATATTTGGAAGCTATGCGATTGTCTTAAAATCATTTTTGATGACTTATTTACAGAGTTGGAAAACATAGCTGAGAGACAAATACATTGGTGACAAGACAAAATAAAAAAGCATGACAGTTAAATGATTCTTCTGTACTATTCAAATCTTAACAACTTTTTTTAATTATTAGGAATCTTAAAAGTTCCTTCACAAGAAATTAAAAGGAAGGGAAATTTAAGAATTATTAAAAATTTCTAAGAAGATATTAATGTATTTACGCCGAGGCAATATCTATCAAGTTACCCATATAAACAAATCTCATTTAAATAATGCATTCAGGATTTATTTATGGGTTAAATATTTACATAATTCTACCAGGGCAAAAGATTTTAATAAATATTCATAGTTGGTCATTTTTTAACAACTAACAAGAATTTTGAAAACTTATTTAAAAAATCAAACGGAATAAAAATTTAAGAACGATTGAATCGTAAAAAAAAAATAGTAATTGTGTATAAATGAAGGTACAATATTTCCGAAGAATAGCCATATAATCAAACTTCAAACAATCTATCTGTAAAATATCTTTTTTAGGATGTTCACACAATTTTTTCTGTTAGTGCAGAATTTGATAACTTTTCAATGAAATTAATATATATGATTATATTGATTTTTGTTAACAATGATTTGGTAACATAAAAATTTATGTTAAATTTCAAATGCAATATTAGACTTTAAAATTTTATAAATAAAATATTTTATTTTTGCAATTATTTCATTGCTTGACTAACTGTTTTCTCAGTAAATTCAGGGTCAAGGTAGAAGTCCCTATGTTGTTTTAAATTTACAATTAAGTCTTTAAAGGGTGTAGCATTTTAAGAATAAAATCTCTAAAGTACTATTTTATGTAGATAATTCAGTAAAAATGTTTCTCTTAATATACTAAGCATAAATATTCCATATAGTGTTTGTCAAAAATTACTATTTTTTGTAACTTGTATATGATGTCAAAATTTAATTTTTTTTTGTTAAAAATTATAGATATAGACATGATTTTTATTTCAATAACTAATTAACAGTTTAATTTTTGCTTGCAAATAATTCAAATAAAATTACATAAAGTATTCATAAAAGTGTATAATCTCTTAAGAATTAAAAAAATAGTTTAATTTTAATATTCTGTTTTATTATATTTATTGATAGAATGAAAATCACATATTGATTTGTTTTGTTTAAAATAAAATTTTTGTAAAAACAATCTGGATATTTTTAATTTTTATAATGTCAATTTACTTTATGTATGATAGGAAAAACTTCTTACCCAAGGTATTCTTAGTTAATTCTTTTGAAAAACCAGTTCTCAAAACGTGCAAGATTCCATTAGCTACAATTGAGTCCATGAAGTTTATATCTTTATTTGAGTCAAAAGCTGCATAAATTTGTAGCAAAATATATATGATCGCTCCTCTGATTTCTTCTGATGGATACGTCATTCCATTTGATATGTATTGACAGACTTCTGCTAAAATTGGAAAATATTCTGACTATTATTACAAAACCACAAGAGAAAAGAAATCACTAGAAAAAAAATGTTAGTGTAAAATAAACAATTATAAAAAAACGATAAAGGGTAGAAAAAATCTCAGAAGGTCCACATGGTTATTTTAGAAAGAGCTGGTGGGGCAAATTTGCAGAAGAGAAGTGTTTGGAAGGATGTTTTGAAAGGTTACCAAAATAACATTTTCGTAAAGGTATTGTGCAAAAAATACCCATGACCTACTTTTTAACATTATGTCAGTTATTAAAAATTTCCTAACTTTAAAGGCGTAAATAAGTTTTGAAAAAATGAATAATTCAAAAAAAAGTTTGCGGTTTGTAGTGATAAATAAAAATTTTGATATTCAATTGTATCTAAAATCTGAGGCATTAAAGTTCCCATCTCTAATATCATTTTATTTATATCAATATTCAAAATATTAAAAATGAATCTATTTTATTAAATTATCGCATTTCTCAAATTTTTACGGCACCATTTTGAACAAACAAAATCAATTATATAGCAGAAAGACACCATCTATTTAACATATGTTATTTTTTCATCTAATTATTATGAATTAAAGTTTATTGTTTTTAATTTTCATTTTCATATGAATTTAAGATAGAGTAGAAAATTTAAATGATAAAGAAATTAAACGAAGCAGAATGAAAATTAAGTATTATAATTCATACTAGGTTTAGTTTTCTTGAAAATAATGGACTATTTCAGGTGCAAGATATTGTTTAGTACAATGTAAAATAAGGCTTAGTTGGCTAGAGCGTCGTTATTATTATCGGAAGGTAGTGAGTTCGAACTCCGATTTAACCAAAAATTCGCCCTGTTTATTAAAGTCGTCTGGTGCACGTTAAATAGTTCATGGTCGCAATGTTTTCTACGTGAACTGATATCTTTAGGGGAGACAGGTTAGGAATTGAGGGGTCTTCTGCTTGGTCCATGCTTTTAAACTATGAAGACTCATCTGCTTGCTTCTATTAAGCTGGTAGGCTTCAACTCTGTGCTAGGCACAGAGTAAGAATGCTGGTGCCACAACAATATAAAATATAATTCCTGAAATTATGGATATACAGCAATATATTGCCAAATTTTCGAACTGAAATATTTGCATTGATTATATATAACAATAAGAAAAGCTCGGTGCCTTAGTGGTAGCGTTTCATGCTCTCACGGCACAGGTCCGAGATTCGATCCTCGGGCTGGGCAAGGTCGACTCAGTCTTTCATCCCTTCAATGGGTCGATAAGCTGAGTACCAAGCATGCTTGGTAAATGAACACTGGAGGTTTCGCGTTAGTCTGACCACCTAATCGGGATATATGCTTCGCACCCTAGGGCCTCTCGGTCAGGAAAATCGAAATGGGTACTGAAGGTCTTTGCTCACATGTGCTGTTTGTGCCGTACAGTTTAGTTTCTATACAACAATAATGTATTCAGCGCAAATTATCTATAAAAGAATTTTGAAGATACAATCAAAAGACTGAGTTAGAGTCCTAAAATTACAATATTATTCTTCGCAACTTATTATTTCTTGAGTTAGTTCATAACAGTATTAAAGTTTTTCAGAGATGTTTCATTTTCATTTAAAATACACAAAATCATTTTTTTACATCTTTTTTTATTCATCAATTTTCTTGAAGACTTAAATAGTATTACATTTCCATTCAAAAACAATATAGCAAAAAGTAGTAACATACGTTTCTGCTGATATATTTCGGCAATAACATTTGGAAATAAATGAAACAATCGTCCCAACAAACAAAAGCGAGGTAGACTACTTAAATAATTGCATTCTTCATAAATCTGCAAATAAAAAAATTTAAATTTTTAGTATATTAGTTGATTTTATTCTTTTACGAGATGCTTTTTCGTCTCGTATTTTAATTAATTTATTTGATAATATTGACAGTCTCTTTAATGAAATATATTTTTAAAATTTATAAGCACAAAATTATTTACAGCTATTGGCACAATTTATTAGATATCACCTTACTCTTTAAAATGATTGGTTGAATTAATACATTTTATGGTTTGGATTTATTTCGTTAAATACAGTTGCGCTGACCAAACTTCTCTCAGAAAATAAAACAGATAGAGAAATATTTCTTCATACCAATTGTTTCAACGGGAACAAATACTTTTTCCAAAATCATGTGGGAAATTTTTAACTGCATTTAATATTCGGTTTGCAGATATTTCTTACGTAATTATCTCTACAAATAAGAGTCAATTTGAAACACGAACGAATACATGTATTTAAAGAAAAAGCAACCCCTTAAAAATAATGTAATTGAAGAATATAAGTAAAAATGGATATAAGGTGCATATTTGTACATCGTTTTTAGTAAAAACTTTAACAATATTGTGTATGTGTGTTTATTTAAGTTAACTTTATATAAAAATATTGTGTGTGTGTGTGTTTGTTAACGTGGAATGAATAAACATCAATATTGTTTTTTTCTCTCTCATTCCGCGTATCTTTTATAAATATTCAATTTCTGACTGCAATTTAGATTCTGTTCCTTTCTACTGTTATTTATTGGGCTTATTTCATTTCAGATAACGACATCACTAATAATGCATTTTTATTTATAGTTTAATTTTTTATTGATAAAACTAACTTATTAAGTTCTCGTCAAATTAGCATATCCATAGCACAAGTATACCATAGAGAGAATTTCAATATCTCAAAACTTTTTGAAGAAACCAGACTTCTATATACATTTGTCTCGCTGTGTTTTTTGTATACTGACTTTTAGTGAATAACAATCAGCCAAAAAAAAAAAAAAGTAAAATATCATCGGTTTTTATAACTTTCCTCAAAAAATTTAAAATACGTTAAATAATGGCTTTAAGTATCGTGTATAAATCTAATGTTAAATTTATATACTTAAAACATATATTGTATTAAAATCAAAAAATAAATTCTGATTTTTATAATGATATATCATTTATTTCTAATACATTCACAAGAATTGTTTTTAAAGGGAAAATAACATATTGACTTTAATTATGATTAAAAAATGTGCAATTATAAAAACTCAGCAAATATTTTGCTGATACGAGTTTAATATCTTTTTTAATTTTATTTTAGCCTATGCAACTTCCACATCGTATACCCGATATTTTTTCTTTTTTTGGATGAATAATAAGGACGAAGATTAGTTCACTTTCAGGGAGTTAAAATTGTGTTTGCCGTGTGGTTAAGATAAAAATCATGCAATTTATATATATATATATATATATATATATATATATATATATATATATTATGAAATTTTTAATAACTTTAATTTCAAAATCAATTAAAACAATTGTAATACTAAATGAAATTAATATAAAATTAAGATTACTTAAAAGTTCAATAAAATAAAGTAACATCATTGCGATATTGATGATAATTTTATTTATTTTGAGTACGTTGATGCAGTGAAATGGGTGACTTAATAGCTTTAAGTTTCAGTAAAATATTTATGGACAGTCAGAGTATATTGATAATATTCTTTAAGTTTCATTTAATATTTCTTAGAAGTAAAATTTAAATATTTTAGCTATTGATGTAAACAAAATGCTATTTCTATAATAATTATTTAGGACAAATAATTATTTGAGAGAAATACATACCCCATATTTAATATAACTTCTATTATTCATCATTATAATTACATTTGTGGGCCATGAAAGCAATAAGTTATACATCTGCGGAATATTTCCTTACTTATGAAGATTTTGAGGGTGAAAAAAATAATAATTAATGCCTTAAAAACTTATGTAAATATCTATATCTCCATAATTTAAATAATTCTCTGAAGCACAATTAATAATATTAAAACATTAGATCCAACCAATAAAAATTCAAAATACATAATTTTAATATTTCCTATAATTACAAATTAGAGATTAAATTAATATTACACTAGCTTGTTGTTGAAACTTCTAACCTAGTTTTTATATTTTTACGGAACGGAGAAGCAAAAGTGAGTTCAGCACTTGAATACCGTTTTTCTACCAACACGTGACTCACTCTCACTGTCTTAGCATGCTTTCTTATGGTTGAGTGCGTAAAAATAATTAAGGAGCTCTCTGATTTAGTTTCCTTTTTGGCAAGTACAATTAAGTACAAGAGGGCATTTAAACTCTGTCAAGTAATTTTCCTGACTATAAAGTTTCAAGAAGTTATAAAGTTGATTTAATATAATTGAATCCTACATATTTAATAGAAAATATATTTATTTTAACAGCTCCTCAAATTGTTAGGAATCTTTTCTTTTATAACTTAAGAAGCGTTAACTACGAACAAAAAAGATGTTTCTTTTAAAAAGCAAAGGCCGTATTGTTATAAAAACAGAGAAATTGATTCTGATAAATAATTCTTAAATTATAAAATATACTGGAGTCTTCAAAACTTAGATTTCAAATTTATAAAGTGTGATATGTTTCACCAAAAATATAGTTTGATGCATGACAACTTAGTACATTAGTAACATATGCAGTAAGGTAAGAATAGTAGTAAAACAATTTGATGAAAGTTCAATGTAGGCTGATATGAAGATGAGACCAACACTAGTAAAAATGAGATATGTTATGTATTATATTTTTATTGCTTAGTCTTTATTGAAATTATTATTTCATCAAATAAAATCTTTACTTGAAGAAGTAACATTAATATTTATAGTGTTTCGTCAAATTAGATGTATGGCTCTCATATGCTGCTATACAAATATCGCAGCGAATTTTTAAACTGTTTATAAGGGTATTGATCAACAATTGTGGCAGCATTTTCAGTCCTTTTAAATGTGACAATTTTAATACTTGGAGAGTCCTAGGGTGAGTTTCTTGAAATACAATGTTTTTGTTAGAACATTCCAAGAGTACTCCATGGAATTTAAGTCTGGAAACTTTCTGACCATAATATAAGATGAGAATACATTTTTTTCTAAAAAAAATCATTAACAATGAAACATTACATAATCAGGAGTTATCATACCATAAAATGAATTAGTCTATTAAATCTTCTCGGGGAAACTACTATGTACAATTCTAGAACATCATCCCTATAACGTTCGAGTACTGTTTATGTACGAGTAGAGAAGATATGGAACAGTATACTTCCTGAATGAATCCTACAGATATAAAGATTCTAGAACTACAAGATCGATTTCACTGATGTTTGCAGGATCGTAGTTTCTCCCAGGAGAACTCCAGATAAAAATAGTGTAAAATCACAATGCATACTGAATTACGATTCATCACTAAAAATGACATGCAGCCAGCTTTAATCAGTCTAAGAGTAGTATTCACGACTCCAAGATAGACGGGATCTCCTGTGAATCTGCATAAGGAGAATACACATTACTGATTGGTATCCGTATGTGGAGATCACTTTCAGTTAAACGATCTAAACACAATTTGTTTATATATCGTTGTTTTTGAAGCAGAAGCAAGATCATAAGACTACTGTCCAACAATTCCATCTCTATGACGTCATATGTTTAAAACTATATAATGATTCGCCAAATGTTTAAAATTACATAACAATCATAAAAGTGTTGTGATTCTCGGGAAACCTTGAACAGCACTACTAGTAATCATATTTCATGCCTGAAATTGTTGCCATTATCAGAAGAAAACTATACGTGACATTTGTTGCCAATAAGAAACCTCTTTCCAATTTCTAGCTTACTAACAGTTCTCTATTGTTTTCCATTGTTTAAAAGATTCCGGGTAATCATTATGTTTGCATTTAAGAGCATATAGGGATGTTTTCAAAAGAAAAACAAAACTCCAATCACAATTTAGTTGGAAATGGTCAATGAAATCCATATCATGTATATCATGTAGAAGTGCGTGAGAAAGTTAAGAGGGTAAGTAAATCAAATGAACGTGTTTTCAATATTTCCCTTGAATATTTGATCATGAAAAAGCAAAATTGATGTCCAGATTGTCGACAGTGGGTCCAAAACGTCATATAGATTGGTGTAACTATTTCAAAATAAATTTTGTTTAAACTTGTTTGATCACAACTCAAACGAATTTTTGAAACTTTGTGTTTCAGTATTTAGATGCACTATTACGAACCAAAAATGAAAGAACAGTCGAAATAGCGAACCTTTCTAATGACCTCCTCTGAGAAACGGAAAAACAGTTCCGTCGGAAGAAAATTTAATGGCCACAGTTTTCTGGGATACACAAAATATAATGGTAATTGAATATCTAAGAAAGGTTATAACGATTACTGGACAACATATGCTAATTTATTTGACTGTTTTAATGAAAAGTTGAAAGAGAAAAAGTAACTTATTTGTTCAAGAAAAAAGTGATTTTCATCAAAATTATGCTCCCGGTGTCTCGTTTGCAAGCATTGAATAATCCATCCTACTCTCCCGACTTGAGAGAAAGAGAGTGTTGTGGTGGATATTGTTAGTTAGTATTCAATAGATAAAATGTTTCTTGGGATAGAATGGAATGAAGCACTCGCAGCTAATTAATTTATCAAAGATTTATTACAGACAATGAATATTGCGAAAATTTATGGTTGATGTAGTAGATCATTTTTCATCATCAGCTTAACTATCCAAAAAATAGTAATAAATAGATGAGTAATCTTTAAAAACTCCTTGCAATATGTAAACCTATGGAAAGATTTATTGATAATTATGCACATTATACCGTCTTCCATATTTGCGAAAAAATTATGTCATTTAATTATTCGATTTGGCATCATATAAATTACAAATGAAGTTTTTATCTATTTGTTACAATGAAATTACAGTAAACCATTCTGCTTTTCCTTCGTATTTAAAAAATATTAAAATTTGCAAAATCCAACGACGTGTTTTTATTGCCAAAAAGATCGATTGGGTAATGACATAAGTACCGATTTATTTGCTTAGTTTTCACAAATTTTTTAATTTGCAAAATTAAAAATTAAGGGTTTTATAGGCACATGAATCTTATTTTTTAATTCGTGAGTTATTTCAAAAGAGAATTGTCTCATATACCTTTTCCAAATAATATCATTATTTAAGATTTTTAATTCTTCTAAACTTAGATTTCGGCCCCCCTTTTATGGTGCCATAAATCCCACCATAACATTGTTTTTGAATACAGTGTATCTTTTTGGATTTTTCTTAGCAAAATTTGATGTTCCCAGTTTGTATATGTATAACAAATATGTTTTAATAAAACTCTTTTACACTGGCATTACTTAACTTAACTGATGTTTATTAGACTTCTTAGTGAGTTTTAAAAATATTCTATACAAAATAACAAAATCATAGTTCATGCAAATCGATAAGCATGTTTAGTTAATTTTATAATACCATAAAATTATATAACCTTTCTGATAATTAAATAAATTATGAGTTGAAAAAATTATATTAAATCAAACTATTTTATTATCAAATTATTTTATTATAAAACTAATATTGAAAAAATTCAAATTTTAAATTCTCCTTCAATTCTGATTCAAATTAAAAATAAAAATTAAAATAAGACAAGATTTTTGGAAAATATAGAATTATTCTGGGAATTCTTCAGAAATGTAAACTTTAATTATGAGCAAATATTAGAAAATAAATGTAGGAAATTTTATGTTGTTTCAGACTTTCAAAACAATGAAGGTATCAGATCATATTAAAACAGGTTTTTTTTGTAAAAAAAATTAAATATTTGGCTACCAATAAACGGAAAAAAAAGGAAAGAATTATTTTAAGTATTTAGACAATAGTAGTTTTATGGCCGAAGATTAAATTATGTTAAGTTTAAATTTCATCGAATTTCGAATTTTTCAGAATTTATAAGAATTTGAGGTTTTGTGTAAAACGTTTCTAATAATTTTTTACAAAAGAGAAAATGCAGGTCAGTTCTTTCTCGTATTTCTCTTAAATTATTGTGAAAACATTGAAGTAACATCATTTTTAAAGTTAATTTTTAGCACTGGAAATTTTAAAAAATATCAACATGAAAAATTATATTATTTAGAATAATTAAGATTTTACACTTTCGATTATAATAATTAAAATAAATTATTATTCTATGAAATGATGTATTTTTAACTATTTTTATATAGATTCCAGTGGCAGATTTATTTATTCTATGAAAAGCTAAAAGCTTGAAATAAATTTTAGTGCATAACATGCAAAATTTTGATAGAACATAAACATTACAGAAATATATAACTTCTTTTATTTTATTAATATGCAAAAATATTTATAATAAAAAATTTGTTATTTACATAATTATGTAAACTATCATTTATAAGTATCCAAATATTTTTGTAAACACACATCACGATTCAAAATCGCATAACCGAAATATATTAATGTTTTTAAAAGGTACCATTTGTTGAATTTCTGCAAAGAAACTAGGAATTTTTGAAAAATTCTTAAATAGTATTTTTTACTTATTTACAAATTACAGACATAGTATATAATAAATTCAAATTTTAATCTAAATAAAGAGTGGGAAATTATGTTGCTTGTTAAAATATAAGTAGCTATAAATTTAAAAAAATATTTCAAATAACAACAATAACTTAATTCGAAACATTACATACATATTTCTTGTTTTCTGATCTACTAAAATGTTAAATGTATTTCAATTTTGGAAAAATCTTTTCTTAATAAAATATGATTAGTTGAGAACTCTAAAGAGATTAAAATAACTTTACCCCAATTTGTTTTCATTTAAAATAGTACTCAAATAAATGGATTTAAATAATATTTTTCTTAAATGCAATATATTCTACATTTTTCTTAAAGAAATTTGAAAAAAAGTATTATACATTTAGTATTTAAAGAAAAGTTATTATATTTACATGAAATTTAGATCAACAAAAGTTTGATAAAATGAATAGGATAAAACAAATCTCTACTCATTAAATTGAAATTTTCAAAAGTTCATGTTAATTTGAAGATTTCTTTATAAGGAAAGAAAGAAAAATTATGTGGTTGTCAAAATAAATGTGTCGCTTTTAAATTCGATTTCTATTTTATGGAAATATTTCAACACGAGTTATTTTAACCGAAGAAAAATTACTTTTATGAATCCATAAAGTTTTAAAATGTTATAAACTTGTTACTTAGTGACTAAGAATAAAATTGTTACATTCTAAGAATGAATTTAAATAGATTTGAACCGTGTCTGGTGTTACAATTCTAAGTCTTTGCGGTGAAGTTTCATCAATTCTTCATGACAAGTGATGACCTCGCGGGAAAAGTCTGTCTTTCTCCAACGGCGTCGCTATATAAACGAAGGGAATAATAAGAAAGTTTCATCGTTAAAAGTAAAAGAAAACAGTCCTGTCTATTTTTGTTCGGTTAAGCTGATTCAGCGGCAGAGAACAACAGTTGCTGGCCCAGTTGCTTTTGGCTTGACTTTCCTTCAGAGTCAGTTTCAGTAGGAATCTGAGTTATGAGTGCAGTACGACAAAGAAAGAAAAAACAAAGTAAAAAAATAGGGCTAAATGTGAATTGTTTTGAAAATTTATTTTACAATAAATTATTCCAATTATGAAAAGAATATTCAAGAAATGAGATGCATTGATTAATTCAAAAATTTTGTTTTATTCGAACATAAGTTTCTAGATGAAAGTTATGGCCCGTCAAAATCTTTTCGAATCCTAGCTCACAAAAATTGAAATAATTCATCCTGACTTTTGATTTAAAGTACATATACATTTTGTTCAAGAAAATTTGAATTCTAAGTAATATTTTACAAATACAAAATTAGCATTATTTATAATTACTTTATCTTCCACAATTTTTAAATTGAGAATTTTTCATGTCTTTTAATAAAAAATATAGTACAGAAATAGTTACATAAAAATGTAGTCCTTAAAGATAATTTTATTTACATGACGAATAAGTCTTTCATTACAAATTGCAAATAAAATAAAAACTGTTTGTAAATAAATTTCAAAATTTTTTTTCCGATATTTTATTGTTTATACATTGTAAAAAAAGCTTTTGTAAAAATATAAGTTATAACACACATTCTAATATTAAAATTTTCAAAATTGACATTTTTACATTTTATTGTACATTAATATCTCAGTATTATACTTCTTATTTACATTTAATACAGGAGAAATTTTGATTCATTATTAAAATTTTTACAAAATTTGTTTCAATTAAAAAATTTTTTTATTTTAAATTAGAATTTTTAAGTTTTAAGTTCACTTTATTTCATAATATAATGTATGAAATTATATATTTATTTTATAATTATGGTATCATCTTATCAAATTATTTCGGTAGAAAACCGAAATAATTTGATAAAATGGTACCATAATTATAAAATAAATATATTCGACTCAATTTTCGACTGTATTTGTCAATTAATTTTTTATTTGTGAGTTTTGTACTCAGAATTTTCCAGTTTCCAAAACAGTTTTAAAAAGCATATTCTTTTGAAAAATGAAACCGGAGGTTTAGATTTTCAAACCGGACGTTTTAAAAAAAATAGCATTTTACTTCTTTTTTTTTAATTTTTTTAAAATTTATGTTTTTGTATAATGCGCTGATTGATATGAGGCTGTTATTTGGCTTATACATGCAGAAATAAACGGTAACATCGTCGCTATCACAAGGAAAACAATCACTTTAAAGGCGGTTTTCTCATAACTTTGTTTTTCACAAAATCTCCAACCTGTTAACAAGATATCTCGATTAATAATGAAGAAATTTGTATGAAACTGGCTTACATATTTTAAGTGCTATTATCAATGAAATGAAGGAAAAGGTTGAATATATATTGTTACAAATTTATAAATAATGATTGTGTTTGTCTTAAAATATCTCAGACAGATCGGAAATTCTCACATTTTGGGCAAAAATTGCGGTATTTAGACGTGTTGTAGTTTAAAAGCGGATTTCCTAATGATTTGGCGACTTCACGGGTTCGTGTCGATTGAGAGTTGAATAAAGCAACCACTTAATGAACACAAGACTTTAATTCGTAAAAACATCACTAGATATAAGAAAATTCCTGATGGAACAATCACAATTATACAGCTATAATTCGTCAGATATAATAAGAAACAGCTTTCAATCACAGGTCTCAAATACCTGAGACAGAGAACAACTAGCAGTCACAACTAATCGTCTTCACTCACTGAATGTCTTCACAAAAACTGACTCTTCCATGTCGGGCTGTGGTATTTATACCTGACTTGGCGGAGAAATCTACCAATTTCGCCAAGGTTCTGGAAGCTTCTAGGCTATCTCGAAAAATATTGGTCCTAGAGCTTAGGTGATGGATGTTTCCAAAAGTATCGATTTCTCACCAAGTCGCCAAGAATCTCGCCAACTGTCGCCAAGTCGCCAAATCATTAGGAAATCCGCTTTTAAACTACAACACGTCTAAATACCGCAATTTTTGCCTAAATGTGAGAATTTCCGATCTGTCGGAGATACTTTAAGACAAATACAATCATTATTTATAAATTTGTAACATTGCCCCCCCTCTCAAGGACTGCACGTCCCGGGCAGTACAATCCCCTGATAGGAGGCCAAATTTAATATAAGAGAATTTACACATTTCAAGTTAGATTTTAAAAATAATGAACTACACTCATGTTCTGAAGACATAGCGATTTTTAAGACGAAATATTCAGATATTAAAACAGTCCATCATATAACTGCAAAGAGTGAAACAACATTACCACCAAGAACTGAGACAATAGTTTCTGGAGCACTTTCAGAAGATAATAATTTTCATTATGGATTGACTGAATATCCGGATTCCGACAATAGCGTTAAAGGAGTACTAGAGGCTTCTTCCCTCGTCGATCTTTCACGAAATATAATCCCGGTAAGAGTTGCTAATCTAAGCAATAAGGTAAAACTAATAAAAGAAGGAGAAGTGCTGGCGACTTTCACTCCAGTGACCTGTATTAACCGAAATTGTCAAACCACACTATCTGAGTCCCCTGACACTCTTAATGAACTCCTTCAGAGTGCAGAGTTAGATGATAAACAGAGGAATGCTGCAAGAAATCTATTATTAGAATTCGGAGATCTCTTTTCTAAGAAATCAGATGATGTTGGGCGAACCAAATTGACGCAGCACCGAGTCAATACAGGAAATCATCCACCCACTAAACAACATCCGAGAAGATTGCCATTCGCTAAGCAGGAAGAGGTGGATAATCTTCTGATGGAAATGCAGCAGAATGACATTATTGAGCCTTCTGAGAGTCCTTGGGCTTCGTCTATTGTTTTAGTTCGGAAGAAAGATGGTTCTACCCGATTCTGCGTTGACTATCGTCGGTTAAACAACATCACTAAAAAAGATAGTTTTCCTCTTCCTAGGATTGACGATATACTTGATGCTTTATCCGGAAAACAATGATTTTCGACTTTGGATCTCAAGAGTGGTTATTGGCAAGTAGAGATACATCCTGAGGATCGAGAAAAGACTGCGTTCACCACAGGACAAGGACTTTGGCAGTTCAAGGTTATGCCATTTGGGCTTTGCAATGCACCTGCAACGTTTGAGCGCCTGATGGAGACGGTATTACGAGGACTTTCCAACGAAGCCTGTTTGGTATATTTGGACGATATCATTATTGTAGGGCGCACATTCGAAGACCATTTAAGAAACATCCGAAAGGTGCTGGAAAAATTAAAAATGGCCAACCTGAAGCTGAATCCTTGCAAATGTTATTTATTCCGACGTGAAGTAAGCTATTTGGGACACATTATCTCTGCTGAAGGTGTAAGAACAGATCCTGAAAAGATCTCTGCAGTTAAGGACTGGAGTCGTCCAGAAGATGTCCACCAATTAAGAAGTTTTCTTGGACTATGCACGTATTACAGGAAATTTGTTAAGGGTTTTTCAAGTATTGCCAGACCCCTTCCTAAGTTGACAGAAGTTAAACAGAGATTTCTATGGACAGATGAATGTGAGAAAACTTTTAAACAACTGAATGAGGTGTTGACATCTTCGCCCGTTCTTGCATATCTTCAGCCCGGAAAATTATTCATTTTAGATACGGATGCCAGCAACGAAAATATCGGAGCTGTTTTGTCGCAGGAAACTGATGATAAAGAATATGTCATTGCTTATTGGAGTAAATGTCTATGGAAACCAGAGCGGAATTATTGTACAACCAGGAAGGAATTGCTGGCAATCGTCAAAGCCATAGAACATTTCCACCATTATCTCTATGGAAGAAAGTTCTTGCTCCGGACAGATCATGCATCCTTAACCTGGCTTTTAAATTTTAAAAATCCAGAAGGACAGGTAGCCAGATGGATTCAACGACTCCAGGAGTTTGACTTTGAAATACGTCATCGCAAAGGAACTCTTCATGGAAATGCTGATGCACTATCAAGGAAACCGTGTAATGAAAGCTGCCGATATTGTTCTAGAGTAGAGAAGAACTATCAGTTAATAAATCCTTCGGTACGCCAAGTTACTGTTTCACCTCTATCGAAACCAGACCCATGGAGTGATAAAGGACTTAGAGAAGCCCAAAAAGAAGACCCAGATATAAATCCAATTTTAGAATTAAAAGAATCTTCCAGTATGAAACCAAGTTGACAGGATATCTCCACCTACAGTCCTGCTACTAAACGATATTGGGCTCTTTGGGACTCATTCCATATAAGAAATGGTGTCTTATACAGGAAATAGGAGTCCGATGATGGACGTAATTTCAAATGGCAGCTTGTTCTTCCAAAATCAAGAGTTTCAGATGTTTTGAAAGAATTGCATAGTAGCTCAACTGCAGGCCACTTTGGAGTAATGAAAACTCTACAGAAGGTTCGAGAACGCTTCTATTGGAGCAAAACTAGACAAGATGTGAAGAAATGGTGTCAAGAAGAAATGTGGTCTTGTGATGACTGTGCGGTATGTAAGGGACCAAAGAAACGTAGCCGAGGAAGGTTGCAGCGGTACAACGTAGGAGCACCTTTTGAGCGAATAGCATTAGACATTTTGGGTCCTTTACCACGATCTTCAAATGGCAAAAAATACATAATAGTTGTCATGGACTACTTTACTAAGTGGCCTGAAGCGTTTGCCATCCCCGATCAAGAGGCGACTACAGTAGCCGAGGTTCTAGTGCAGCAATGGGTTTCCAGATTCGGCACACCCTTACAAATTCATTCTGATCAAGGGACAAATTTCACCTCTGTTGTGTTTAAAGGAATGTGCCATATTCTCGGAATAGACAAGACGCAGACCACGCCACTACACCCACAATCGGATGGCATGGTAGAGAGGTTTAACAGAACCATCTTGAATAATCTCTCACTTATGGTTTCCAGAAATCAGCAAGATTGGGATTTGAAGCTACCGCTGTTTCTGCTTGCATATCGCAAAGCTGTCCATGAGACTACCGGATATACTCCTTCACAGATGCTCTTTGGTCGCGAACTTCGTCTCCCTTGTGATCTTCAATTTGGTCGTCCACCGGATACACCTTTATCGCCAGAGGAATGCCTTCGAGACCTTCAAGAACGTCTTGAAGATGTCCATAACTTCGCTCGAGACCGAATCAACCTGACGACCGAAAGAATGAAGACAAGGTATGACACAAGAGCGACAGGACATAAATTTCAAGTAGGTGACAAAGTTTGGTTGTGGAACCCGATTCGACGTAAAGGACTTTCTCCTAAGTTGCAAGCCAACTGGGAAGGTCCCTACACAGTCCTAAAAAGACTGAACGACGTCGTGGTTCGTATAAGGAAATCATCTTCTTCAAAACCAAAGGTAGTACATTATGATAGATTAGCTCCTTATCGTAATGTAAAGTAAAAATTAGTAGACCATGGTCTCTTTGTAACTAGTATAGATAATTTTAATCTTTTCTATTTTCTTGTATTTGTATTTTTAGTTGCTTGTGTATGTAGTGTGTTCGTTCTGTATCCTCTTAAAATGTAAATTCTCTTACATTAAATTTGGCTTCTTATCAGGGGATTGTACTGCCCGGGACGTGCAGTCCTTGAGAGGGGGCAATGTTACAAATTTATAAATAATGATTGTATTTGTCTTAAAATATCTCAGACAGATCGGAAATTCTCACATTTAGGCAAAAATTGCGGTATTTAGACGTGTTGTAGTTTAAAAGCGGATTTCCTAATGATTTGGCGACTTGGCGACAGTTGGCGAGATTCTTGGCGACTTGGTGAGAAATCGATACTTTTGGAAACATCCATCACCTAAGCTCTAGGACCAATATTTTTCGAGATAGCCTAGAAGCTTCCAGAACCTTGGCGAAATTGGTAGATTTCTCCGCCAAGTCAGGTATAAATACCGCAGCCCGACATGGAAGAGTCAGTTTTTGTGAAGACATTCAGTGAGTGAAGACGATTAGTTGTGACTGCTAGTTGTTCTCTGTCTTAGGTATTTGAGACCTGTGATTGGAAGCTGTTTCTTATTATATCTGACGAATTATAGCTGTATAATTGTGATTGTTCCAGCGGGAATTTCTTATATCTAGTGAATTTTTTACGAATTAAAGTTTTGTGTTCATTAAGTGGTTGCTTTATTCAACTCTCAATCGGCACGAACCCGTGAAGCTCGGTACAATATGAAGAACCTTTCCATTAATAGTTTTTTTATTTTAAAAAGGGAATGCTTTGTAAAATTTCATAAAATATTCATATAGCTGTACATTTTTAACCGTATTTTCCTTAATATGCAATATTTTTCTTAGAATTTGCTTCATTTTAAAGAACATTATTATTGAAACCTTAATTATGCCCAAATTAAATTAAGATTAATGGCCTGATTACGATTATCCTTAAATTAAATTAATATTAATTTCTTATGTAGAGTGTGAACCGTTTTGTTAAAATATGACAGAAAATATATCAGTTTTCACGAATTGTTTGCTATATATGATTAAAATTTTGGCAATTTTTATGTTTTTAGATCATTATTTATCTCAAAATAAGATAAACGAAAATTAAAATTAATTTTTAAGAAAAAGTTGGCTCGTACGTAGGCGGATACCTTAATTGAGTTATTTTAAAACTAAAATATTTGTTTTCCTACTTAAAAGAATCCCTAGAACAATGACGACCAAATTTTAACCTATTTTAAGCAAATTAAGAATTTTAAATTTTTACATAAAAACTGAAAGGACGAAAAATACTTTTAAATTAATAACAAACAATTATAGGTAAATAAAATAATAATTCTTTATAATATCCATTACTACTATAAATTATTTTCAATTCGAGATAAAACTTTTTAATAAAACCAGCATAAATAATTAGTAAGGAAAGGATACATCTTTCCGGTCAGAGAATCACTTATCATAGTATACTTAAGGTGTTATAATAAGAGCATGAAATTATTTTTATTGATATTATTCACCAAGCTGAATCTTCCAGTGGAAAACGTATACCAAGGTTTCAGGAAGAAATTGCTATTTGAAACAATAATGATTATTATTTTTTGATGATATTTGCTATTGATTTTGATTCAATCCTATTTCTTGATACAAATTGGTTTTTCATGTATAAATGAGCTAAATGCAAACCGAATGAATTATGAAATTCTTTAAATTTCTTCTTAGTTATGAAATTATTAACTACTGAAGTCAAGATTCGAATTCAATATTTAATTACTTCCAAGTTGCAGTACTTTTCTTATTGGTGGTATATTGGGGAAAGTGTGGACATATACGCGTTACAATTAGCAAAAAAAATATTTTTTGAAAACTAGGAAAATTGTTTATTAATATTTATTCTTTTAAATTACAATAAAGAAATTCAGGAAGAACTTGATGCAGAAAATACTTTTTCTCGGCCTCCACAAGTTACGAATAAGTTATTTTAAAAGTCTGAAAAAACTATAGGATTCCGATTTTGAAGCGAGAATTTTGGAATGAAATGTTACTTTGTTTAATAAATTACACTGCCACATAAGCAACCTTACAGGAAGTTGAAATCAGTGTTAATTATGGTTTAATTTAGTTATAAAGGTTGTGTGTCATCAAAATTTCGGTTGCGCATTTCCTTTAAATTAATAAGAGATTAATAGCTTGACACAAACTTCCTTCTATTCCAAGTTGCCGTTTTCAACTCAACCCGAATGAAAATTTAGCGAACAAACAAAATACTTTTATTTATATAGATATAGTAATTTTATATAGATAAACTAATTTTATTTATATGGATATAATTATTTTACTTATATATATGGTAAAAATGTTATTTTATAAATATAGAATTAGATGTACCTGCTTCGCTGCGTTTCGTTTAACTCATTTTTTTATTAAAGTTAATTAATTTATATTGTTTACACATGTCTTACGATATACTTAATGAAGTTTTGCCAGAGGAAAACGCATATCTAGATTTCGATGATCAACACAAATTATAAAATAAAAATAGGTACACATCAAATTAATGCAATGAAAAGAGACGTAAGACATATATTACGTATTTTTGAATATAGTATAAGCAAAATTCCTGTAAATGAAAGTAAGCAAAGCTCAAAAAAATAAAACAACCAAAGTAAAGAAATATGAGTAAGAAAATCACTTCTGACAGAAGTTTCAGTTTAAACATGAAATTCTAAAGTTAAATACATAAAAGTGTATATTTTACACAAAATATATTTTTAACTGTAATCTGTGCTTATGAATCGGAAAGAAAAACGTGAAGTTTATATAGAAAGACAAAAAAAATCGTACATTAGTTATTATGTACACGGCATACTGATAAACAAAAACCAAAGATGTATAAAAAAGTCACTTTCAACTTAAATCATAGTTTAAAAATAAAAACATATAGTTCAACAGTTTAATACATAAAAATGAACGCTTTGCAAAATAGTTTAATCACCAATTTCTCAAAATTATATTTTGCAACACAAAATGAAGCCTCCAGTATAAATTAACTAAAATAAGTGAATGAAGTGTATAATACTTGAAAACTCTTTTTGATTACAAAGTTTTTAAATATCGAAGACGAAACTCATTTTATGTATGTTCCAATGCATTTCCTAGCGATTATGTATTGGGAAAAGGGAAAACGCATTCGTTGAAGAAGACAATAATTTTTTTAATAGTAAAAATAGTAAATATTGTTATAATTAAAAGATTTCGCTGGGGTAAAGCAGAAAGAGAAGGGAAGATATATTGTAAGTACTATTTTCTTCTTCCCTCAGATGCAGTGCATTGATAACAATTTTAAAAAGAGGAAAATAATACCTGCTTTCTTTTTTGAAGCACGATGAATACCGGAACGGAATGTTACATGTCTTAAATAAATAATATTGCAGCATAAGCAGTTTTACAGGGAATTTAAAACAGCGCTAAATATGTTTTGAATTAATTATAAACGCTATAACCAAAATTTCAAAATGAACTTGTTCTCATTTTAAATCAGCCAGAGACCAATATTCTAATACAAGCTTTTTTCCATTCAGTGCCACTGTTCTCAGTTCAACTCCGGAAAAAATTTCGGCGGGGAAACTGAATAAGGATTTTATGCATATAGGTATGTGAACTTTAATATCTACAAATACTTTTTGAAAACGACTTTTAAGCAAATGTTTGTTTATTTATAACAGAATATTTATAGTTTTAAGAAATTCCTTTCGTCAAATTTACTTCCTTTATTAAAATACTTTCGACATTTCATAATAATAATAATAGTTAACGAATTTTTATGCCCTATAACTATAGTAACATAATAAAATAAGCACAAACGCAGGATACATTTTTATCAAAACGCTAAATGAAGAAAAAAATGAATTAAACATATTATTCTTAAATTTTTTATGAATAAATATAATAATTTCTGAATTGTTTAATAAAATTGTTATATTAATAATGTTCAGAAGAATATGTATTAGAGTTTTTCCATATATTTCAGATTTTGCATTTATTGAACAGTTCCGTATTTTTAAGAAATCAATCTTAGCATAATATTGGCCTTATTATTTTCGACAGTTATTTTATAAGACAGTTATTTACGAAATCATGTTTCCAAATTTTAACTTGTTCATTTCAATACACTTAAATCACTTTGCAGCTAATTAAAGCACATTACCCCATTCATCAAGATGCATCGATATGCAATTTGATATATCGAGCGCCAAATAATCGCAATTCGATCTTTGATTGAAAATCCACATTTTTTATGTTTTTAAAATGAGACTTGATTGTTTATGAGGCCGAGATAGGGAGGTGGTTTAAAAGGCTATGATATATTGGTGCGATAGGTTTCTTCTTCATTATTAAAAAGCAGTGGGTTTTATTTTCGACCCATGTTCTCTAATAGCGACCGTATTCATAAATAGTAGCTGGAATAGTAGCTGGAAGTTTCATTTTGCATAGAGACATTGGTGTTCCCGATGTCTCTATGCAAAATGAAACTTTAGGGAGAGGTAGGCTAAGTTTTGGGTTCTTATGCTTGGTCCCTTCTCAATTACAAAGACTCAACCACATTTGGGCTACGATGGCATATCCACTGGGTTTCTCACAACTTGAGATGACCTCAATTTTACCTCTTGTAATACCGAAATGAGAAATATCCATAGTGGCCGGCATTAGGAAAAAATAACTTTTAAAATGGGTTTATAATAAATTGAAATTAAACAATTGAGATTTAGATCAGTGGATGATAATAAAAACAATCATAATTCCTAATAATTAGATTAATTTAAAATTTGGAACAAATGACAAATGCTATGAAACAAGGATTTTATTAAATTTTTCTGTACAACATAACTTACATCTGCCTTCGTCGATAGTTTTCGTTTAACTATTTCCTGGTTACTATTATAAAGGTAACATTTTATTCTATATATTTGCAAGTTTTGGGGAAAATTCAGAAATATTATTATCATCAAATAGATATAAAAATAATGAAGAGATAGGATGAATTTTAAAATTATTAGATAATTTAGTTTTAAATATATTTATTATTGCCTTCAATCGCGCGCGGAAAGGTATTGGGAAAATAAATCTCTGTACAAAACAAACTTTCTACATCGTTGGTAATGTGGTTTCAGATCAAAACTTTCAACAGAAAATTCATTCCACGCAGTTACATCAATCACCAGAAGCAATTAAACAAAAATAACATTTATACAGCACTATTGTCACTTGATATTAAGCAAGCGTTCGATTCTTTATGGTGGCTAGGTGTTAAGCAATCCTTAGTATATTGTAAAGCTCCCTTTAACATTGTTAAATATGTCTACAGCTTTTTGAATTACAGAAAACTGCAGGCTTTATGTGATTCAGGCAACACCGAAACTTCTTACACCAAAAGATGATTTTAAGGTTCAATAAGTGGACCCATATTATGGAATGTGTGTATTACAATCGAACTCTTACTAAAATTTGGCAAACATCCAAAGCATAGAATTTACGGATGATACTATGCTAATAGTATCAGATAAAGCAAGAGAAGAACTGAAAGGAAATTGCAATGAATCTTTACATCAGTTTGCCACTATTTGCAAAAAGGTGAAATTGAAAATTTAAATAATTAATTAAGAATTAAATACAGAAATCAAGTGTAATGATTATCAGAAAGGCAAAAAAAAATCCTTAAAATTTAATCCTAAACTTTCTTTTAATGATACTAGTTTAAAACATGTTAATGTACTAAACTACTTGTGAATGACCATTAATGACAAGATGTTGTTCCTATTTCATATCAGAAACCAAAAAGCTAAAACTATGCAAATAGTACAAAGAGTATGTTTAATGAACGGGCAAAAATGGGGTTTAAAAAGTATAATCACCCAAATAATTTACAAAACCATCGTAGAAAAAAATTGCTCCGTATGGTATTATTCACCTACAGTTTGAAAAAGGAAACATTCAGAGAGTCTAAAAAGGCAATTCCTTTTATTAATCTCCAGATGTTTTAAGACTACATCAACATCAGCTCTTCAAGTTTTAACTAACGTGCCACCATTGCCTTTGACGGCAGAAGCAATTTATCTTAAGACTAGCATTCTCCAACTACATATAGATAAAATAATAGATAGTAATGCTATTCAACAAGAACAACATGAAACTCCTATTCATAAAGATGCAACCAATCTTTCAATGTTTAGTAAAAATTTAAAAGTTTATAACATCCTACACTCTAATATATTATTCCATTTCCCACCAAAAAACAAATGTCTACCAATATTAACACCTGAACAGAGGGATCCAAACATGATGAAGAAATCAGTGCCTCATTTGTGTTGTTGTTGCTTATCCCCGACTGGCGTGACAGTACCATCACACCAGCCCCATGAATCCAAAAATAGTCAGTCTCTCAAGCACCACCTCCGGTCTAAATTCCATGTCCCCTCTCTCACACCCAATGCACTGAAAAATATGAGATGGAGAGGCCTGAACCACATGACATTTGGAACAGAGAGGGAAAATCTTGGTACCAGAGACGTATCTCTGAGCAAGCAGGTGGCCACTTCGCAGTCTTGTCAAAGCCGTTTGGCTGCATCTCTTGTGTTTACCCGCTAGTGCGGAACCAGGATGTTTGCATGTGTACCACTCGTGGTTAGGAATGGTATCCCTAAAAGTAGCATTGATAGCCATCCTAACTCTAGAGGTCAGCTCTGAGGACGACAAGCAGTCTTCAGTGATGATATTCTGTAGGCTTCCATCCTTGGCCAGCTGATCCGCAACTTCGTTCCCATACACATTAACATGAGAAGGCACCCACTAGAAGACTATGGTACTGGCTTTCAAATTAGTAAGATGTTGTACTATTTTAGTTGTTGTTATGTCACCATGCCGCTACCACTGGGCCTGATGTTGTATGGAGCTTCGCCTATCACTGAGGATCCAGATATCAGAGATTATACCCACACTAACACAGAAATTTAAAGCCTCTTCAATTGCCAAAAGCTCAGCTCGAAAAACAGAACAATAATTTGGATTTCTTCTACATATATTTTTTCCATCTCCTTGTTGAACAAACACGCCACTACCCGAATCAGCACCCTCACCCCTACTGCCATCCGTGTAAATCTGCAGTGCATTAAGGGGAATCTGGTGGATTACTTCTAAAGCTAGTTGTCTGAGTTATTCTGGGTGTTGAGTTCTCTTGTTAGAGTGAGAGCATAGTTCGAGTCTAAAAAAGACTCGATCATGAAAGGTCGACTTTGCTCCCGTGCGGCAGGCCAAGGAAACGGGCTCTACGTTTTCCAGCAAACAACCTTCTCTCTGTGTGTTACTCAGTGGGCTATCACGCTTTAGTCGTTGGTTGGATCTCCAGGTACCTACAAAACTAGATGTTCGGTTCTGGTCATCGTAACTGGCAAGTCTGGCAAAGTAGTTTGTTAATAAACATTTTCTTCGTAATCCAAGGGGAATTAGATTAGCTTCATAAAGAACAATGTCTCTTGGACAGCTATTTCGGAGGCCGGTAATGATTCTGGCAGCAAACAACGGTACTCTTTCGAGTTTATCGAGATTACTGGCAGAGGCAGATTGATACACCTGAACACCATATTCAAGTATTGGACGGATAAGGGCTATGTAGGTGTTTCTCAAAGTTTGAGCGTCCGCTCCCCAACTACTACCTGATATGTACTTCAAAATCTTTAACCTTTGCCTACCTCTCAGAACTAAGTAGTCAATATGAGCCCTGCCAAGCACTTCCTGATCCAAAATAAACTCTAAGTATTTGGGATACCTCACACTTTTGTTTAATTTTTGCATTTATCCGGTTCAAGGCAGACCTAGTATCCAGTAAAGGGGAAATAAACAGTAGATCCTGAATTTCATTTCTTTGTCAAATAAGGGGTGAAATATCATCAGAATCATGAATATAGTTAGGCTTGAATTTTTTCCTAACGCCTCTGGGAATAGCCAACTTTGCTGCCTTTTTTACAGAGTCCCTGAAAATACACCATTTACTCTCAAGATCTTCCATAGGAGAGGTCTCAGTAAGGGAACTGTCAAGAATGGAATTAAATAAATTCCAGTTGGCTTTTTTGAAGTTCCAGAAAGCCCTTTTACTATTTGGGGTCCTGTGTAAGTGCTTAAGCTCAATTAAAATAGGTAAGTGGTCACTTCCGATTGAATCCAACACAGACCAAATATAGTCCAAGAAAATATCTGAACTGGCAAAAGTCAAATCCAAAGCATCCCGACTGTCATAGCTATAGGAGCAGTAGGTGGTACTTACGTCGTTTAGAACACAGAAAGAGTTATCATCGACAAGATTAGACAGGTCAATACCCCTGCTATTCGCAGCAGAACTGCCCCATACATGATGTTTGGCATTAAAGTCACCCAAGATAATAGAAGATACCCTAAACATTTGCATTATGGTCTCAGAGTAAAGAATCCCATTATTAGGAGGTTGGTAAACATTAAAGAGATGCAAAATTTTGTCATTTCACCATAATAGCCTGTGCTTCAAAACCTGTACTTTGGGAAGAATTTAGCTCAATATTCTCATAATAAGTATTTCTAATCAGGAATATTAAACCTCCTCCACAACCCGAGTGTCTATTCTGGAGAAGAATACAATAGTCTTTGATTTTCAAATTATAAGATGTTTTTAATTTTGTTTCCTGAATTATCTGTACTTGGTGTTCATTAGTCAAGTCTAACAATTGATCAAGCTTAACTCTAGTTCCACTTGTACTCAATCCATTCATATTGCACTGCAATATTTTCAAACGGTTCCCATTTGGCCTTTTAGTTGTAGATTTATAACTTTTCGAACGGAGGCATCTAAGAACACTCCGAACGCGCCCGTTTTTATCCTGAGCGACGGAAGTGGCAGTATCAAAACTTTCTAACCCAAGATTCATGAAAAGTGAGGTGTAAGAGCAGCTTCTGTTGGTACAGAGTACCTGGAGCACCCAAGGCAGAACCCAAGGGTAGAAGTTTGACTTTGCTCCATAGCCCCAGGCTTTAGCTGGGCATAGTGGTGTGGCCTTCACGCCTTGGGTGACCTTACAAGGAGATTACTCTCCCGACGTACTTCACCCACTCCGCCCAAGAACATCCCCTCACCGGCAACTAGTGCACACTATGAGGCAGCCTGTGGGACTTGGCCTCATTTGTAGTGTTCAATAACGTAGTTGAGATCCATTCAAGAAAATTTAGATTATCTCAAACAAAACTGCTAATCAGGCAGACGCGATGTCAATCCAACAAGTAATAATCTATGCAAGTAACTATAAAGTTACTGATGTTACAATTTGGAGTGACAGCATTTTCAGTATTACTATTATTACTCAATACATAGCATAAATCACCAATTATAAATAACATCCAATATCTAATATATTGTCACAAAAATAATCTTCAACTTTCCTGGACCAAAGCCCACGCAAGCACAATAGGAAATGAGCATGATGATTACAAGGCAAAAGAGAGAGCTGCATATAACAACTAATAACATATTTAAAATTACCATCTTCACACCTCAAAGATATCCTTAAAAAGAGGCGTCTCAATATCTGGCAACATTCATGGCATAGCTAAACTATTCGAATATGGAACACAATCATTTAAAAATGTGTCCGCAGAATATTTATTCACACATTTTTTTGTCATTTACTTGCTGAAAAATCATGGACCATACCTTGAATATTTTCATAGGATTAAAGAGGACACCAAGCAAGAACTACTTATGTGGACAACCAAGAACTTCATTACATTATATAGGGAATTATATTTTAACATGAAATTTCCTTATAAAAAGACATTCTTCTCAAACTGACGTAGTCTTCATTAAATTCTGCATCAACAACGAATATCGAAGGGGCAAAATTAATTCTATTCTACAACTCCTCTTCACTAAAGGGACTTAACTATGTCAAGAAAGACAACAGCAACAGCGTGACCAAGCTCAGGATTTTCCAACATATTCAGAATAGTCTTAAATTGAATGAATTTTATCTGTACAACTCATTTATTATTTCAAATTTTATCATGAACTTTAATGACTAGTACCTTGACTTTCATTTTGAAGATTGCATATTTTATGTATATTTATTAGATGCTTATAATTTTAATTATCTTTTCCTCTACTATTTTTCACTATTTTATCTACTACTATTTTAATTTTAAATGTTTACTTTTATTTTAATAAAATTACATGTTTATTAAATTTTTTTTTCTTGAGCTATGATGCAAATCCTTTTGCATAGGATTCTATAGGCATTGATGCCCCACTACTGTAAAAATTATTTTTCAAATAATAACTGAATAAGGTTATTGGCAGACCCATATGACCGCAAATAGAAGGTGCTGATTACTCCAGTAATGTTAAAGGAGTTATACCCGATAACCAGTAGGTAAAGGCCGAGGTTCCTTTACATCATTATCTATCTAAATATTTATAATTTAATCAAGAATATTTAAGTATTTGTTTCATTTAACTTTCCTAATATAAGTACAGTTCCTTAAATTTAGAAAAGGGTTGAAATTATTACTTTTAATATAAAATATACAAAAATTGAATTTTTATAAAAATCCGATTATAATATTTATGAATTAAAATTTTTTTTTTTACTTTTACCACTGACATTAAAGTTATTCCTTCTGATATAAGCAGGAAATACTAAATTTGATAAACTAGGCCTGATTATTAAAGTTTCTTAAAATTTTATTTCTATAATAGACGAACAATTATAATTTTTAAGCATCTTACAACTTATAAAACTTTCTTGTTAATCTACTTTCAAATGCATAAAATTCGTGCATCAAGATTTTAAATTATCTCCTTTGAAAGGATATGACTTGAGTGGGAGGTATATATATATCAACTTTCATTATAAATTCATAATACCAGATGATAAATGGAACCTTCATACTTATAAGATTCGTTTTTCAATTCAGTGATGTAACAACACTTGGATAATGTATTTTTGTTTTTTGAGTTCACACAGGACTTCATTAGAACACCTGAACAAAATATAAAGGTGGCTAAATATGTAGATTTCAAGTTTAAATATAAGTGCAACTTTCTAGGACTGGAAGCTATGTGTAAAATATAAAATGTTTTCTTATGAAGGGAGGGAAAACTTTTCGCATAAAATAAATGACTTCTCAAAACAAAAGCACTTGAAAATTTATTTTTCATACAATTTTAAATATTTCATTGGTAACCGCACTGTTTATTTGAATGATTATATGAATATTTACAAAAAGAGCAGTTTTTTTGTAAGTATTTAATGATCCTTGGGAAAAAATTAAAATCAATCATTATCATTTATAAAATTAGATCAATAATCTTTTGTGTACTTTTAAAATGGAAATTTTAAAATGAAATCTTCAGTTGTACATCAATCCAATTTAGAAGGGTACTAATTAAAGTAAATGGAACAGCTCACTTATTTGGAGAAAAACATAAATTAAAACAACCCTTTTTTTGAATGCAAGCAAAGGCTTCTCTTTCGAAAAATTAAATATGATAAATCTTTTTTTTTACTTTTATTATTAAAAATAAATTATTTTTTATTAAATAAATTACTTATCAAAATAATTAGGATGATAAAAATAATTCAATTAGTTTGCATTGCATATTTGAGAGCTTTTATTGGTTTAATAGAATTAAATTTAATAATTATTAAAAATAGTTTATAAAATTTGAAAAAATATAACAAAAAGAATCAGTGTTTTACATTGCCTATTAAATGTAAAAAATGAGCAACTTTAGCAATATCAATTTACAGTAAGAAGTTATTCCCCCTATAAGGATTTTTCAATTTATTTATAACTGTTTCATTCCTCTAAATAAAGAGCAAACTTCAGTAATTAGTTAAAATTATTCTTGAAACATTATTTGAAATAATTTCTTGAGAGTCACTCTTCAAGCGTATTTTAATCAATTTTGGTATAGTTTTAGATTTAATTCCGAAGAGATTAATGATAAATTAATTTTGTCATTAAAGTTTCTGAAACGTAAAATCAATGCATTGTGCTAATTGTATGAAGTACAATACTGCTTGTTTAGCAATTTAAATGTATTGACAATTACAATATATGTAAAGTATTATTCTAATATTGATGAGGCTAAGGTATCATTATCAGGAAAATTTTAAAACATGTCACCCTTTTTATAATGTATTATTAATGCAAAAGCTTAATAAAATAGAAAAATTTCCTTTTTTATTTTCTAGATAACTTAGTGTGATTAATATTATATTATCCAATTAATATTAGTTAAAATATCAACAAGGTGTGTCAATTCGGACAGTTTATCTTCTGAAAATTAAAAAATTCAAATCTTATAAGCAAGAAATGCCAATAATTAAGAATTGTGATATGGGAATAAAATAACATTATTAAAAAATATAGATAAACACATTATATTAACATATAGTTTTTCAAAATTCTAATAAAAAAAACTTAATGAGATGTCATTACATATTTCAAAAGAATCAATATTTTTAAAAGGATAAAATTCATATGAACTTATAAATATTGTATAGATAAAAAAATTGTGACCGGTATAATGAATCCATAAAATATAATATTACTAAGCAATTCTAAGTTATAAAAAATTAGATTTTTTTAGCATAAATACATGAATTCAAAAAGAACTTACAATATATATTTTTGATTCAATAACAATGAATTTTGAAATATTTAAGCTATATAATTACTAAATACACTTTAATAAGTAATCAAACTTGTTCATTTTTTCAATTCCTTAAAATTACTTTTTTGACAAGATTTTATGAAATTTATACATAGCATTAATGTAAAATTCACTACTTTAGCCCAATTTTACCGTAATATTTTATTTTCATCAATTTAGATATAATTTTCTCCATCAATTATTGCTGACCTTTAAGATCATTTAAAAGAAACATGCTTTTTATAAATCGTGACAATATAATATTTCCATTTTTCAAAAAATCTATAGAAATATTTTATTGTTCTAATGTATTTTATTTTATTTAATAGTATTTATATATTTTTTTATTTATTAAGAATAAAAATTAATAGTATTTAATAGTATATAAATAAAAATACAAAAAATGGTAAAATGGTTCTATTAAAACTATATATATATTAAAACAATCCAACATTGTTATGTATATAATAAAAGTAATAAATAGGTTTTTAAAGAGAAAGAGCTTCTATTTGTCGAGTTTGCTTAGAAATGTTAAAAAATGCCAAGGTTAAAAAATTAATGACAGAAAACCATTTTACAGCAGACATTTAATACCTATACCGCGTGCATTATCAGTGTATTAAGTCAATGAATAGATGAATCCATATTCATAGATAAGAAAATAAATAAAATGTCATGTGTAGTGTCGACTTCTAAATTCAGTATTTAATTATAGCTTCAGCCCTAGAAATTGTTATATGCAAGATCTTTGGAAACACTGTTTTACCACGAGAATATATTAATGTAATATTCATTATCGACCGGAAGCGAATATTCTTTTCCATATTAATGCAATACTACTCGTACAATCCCGATGATCTATCATCCGTATTCAAACTTATTAAATTTTTAAATAAAATGATAAATTATATCGCATGTCATATATTGATTAGAAAAATCGAAAATAAATCCAGATTAATTTTCCTACATTAGCTTATATCACAAAAATCTCTATCAATTCTGATCTGGACCGAAACGGTATAGGCCATTACTATTTTGAATTAAAAATCCTTTTATTAAATATGTTAATTCAGTTATACTTTTCAAAAATTTGCTAATAACTGAAATGTATATCTTTCGTTTGTGCATCTTTTCAAATCTGCTTAAAGTTCGGTTCAGCAAGTCTAATGAATTGATCAATGATTTTTCTACATGAAATTATTAGATAATTATATTCAAAAATGCAAAAATAAAATTTTTTAATACAATTATTTACATGAAAAATATTAAAATTATTTTTGAAAAATGCATACTTCACAAAAGCAAATGGAAACTGAGTTTCATTTAAGTTATATATTAGTTTTACATATTCATATTCCGATTTTCCAACTATTCTACTTAACAGTTGAAAAAACTAATATTATAAGTAAGTTATAAAAATATTTAATAAAAGTAATATCATTTCGAAATAATTTATCAGTTTATTTCATTCAACATAATGAAAGTTACATATTAATACAATTTAAATTTGTTCAAATATAAAAATTTTTTAAGATTTTCTATAAATTTTTATTTGTAGACTGAAAGGCTGACAAAATAAATCTCATTCTATGCAAAATAAACTATCTTAGAAAACTGTAATTCATATTTTGGATAGAATATTTACTGTGTGAAAAGCTTTAGTAATAAGGCAAAAATGAGGAATAGCAGGAATAAGTGGTATTCGAATAAATAACTACATAATTTTGTTACTCTATGGTATATGTCTTAAATATTTAAAATAAAGAATACAGTTTTTAATCAAAATTCTATTATTTTTTATAATCAATTTTCATTAACTTTAAGAGCATATATGTTTGTATAGATCATCTTTTTCACAATCAATTTAGCCTACTTATATTAAATTTAGAGGAAATGAAGTGAAAGGGTGATGTCTTTCTAACTGGCCAAGCTAAGGATAGCAACGAGACAAGCGATACTAAAGGGAACTTAAATTTAGTTTATACTTACGTCAGACAAAAGTATGTCACTGTCTTCTGTCGCGCTCCTACATTGTGATTTTAAAAAAAACCGAATACTTACTTCAATAGTCAGCTTTTCTACTACAGTCATCCGTAATTCTTCTTGTTTCGTGTGGAAAAGAAAAAGGAGTAGACCTGGAAAGAAAAAGACGAAAATAGAAGAACTATATCCAAAATATCTTCTAAATCATTGACCAATTATATTAAATACCTTAGTATATTATATACGATAAACTATCGAATTACTAATATAGGCTGCATAATAAAATTGGCTTTAAGTAAACAAATAAAAAAACGTCTATTTAGCAAAGTAAATAATAAATAATCTCATATTTATATTCAGTGATATATGTGAAATATTTATGATAACAAATATAAAAATTTCATATTTATTACGTGAAACTGGCAAAATGTTAAAATGAGTAAGATTAAAATATCATTTTTTAATCTTACTAATGTATTATACTAAATTAATTATAAATTAATTATTTTGTCTTCCAATTGTTTTAACCTTTATTTCGTGTAAGATAAGCCTATATTTATTTTTCATTTCATTTATGCTTAAGTAAAGTTCAAAATAAATTTCTTGCTCTTTGGGATCTCATTGATTAATAAAGTAAAGAAAATTACAAATATTATAATTCAAGCTGAGCAAAATTTCTTATAGATTTTATCTAAGACATAAGCAAATTAATATGCACAAACGATCGAAAGTTAGGAAATGTTAGAGAACTAAGCAGAAAATGATAAAATCATTGCGCAAATGTTATTAACGGGAATAAAATGCAGAGTACACGTGAAACCAAACGCAATATAAAAAAATAAATAATGAGAAAAAATGCATTAAATTTTAAAATTTCAAACAATAGAAAGAACATTAAAATGCTTCATGTCAACAATCATTTAAAGTAATTAATTTGTTAACAAATTTAGAAATTATGTAAGAAATTTAATATGGTGTGTGGACCTCTGCAACACACACTGTATGTTGTTGTTCTGTGTTTTACGGATTTGTTTTTTACGAATATGAAAAGACTATCGATAAGTCTTCGGAAATAGTGATCCATTCCTGAAGAAATACATCGAACACTTTTAGATAGTAACAAAATTTTAAAAAAAAGAATTTTGTCATGTAGTAGCATGTTGGTTGAACACGTTAAAATATTGTCTATCGGATTTAAGTTACGAAAGCATATTGATTGTTCCTGAATTATGTTGTTTTAAACTTCCAGTATTTCTTCACAAGACATGATGCATGCGTTCTAGTATCACAAAACATTAAAAGAAAGGAATCCCCAATAGCAGCAGCTATTATCTTATCATCTTTAATATACTTTATGTTCGTCAAAAAGCCACTCCGCATGATACATGGTTCTGTACATTAAGCCATACTGACTCTAATCCATATTAATAATCCATTTCACCTGCATTGTAAATCTTTTAGAACAAGGAATATGGAATCATCATAAGTGTACATTTCTTTCCTTTCTAAAACACATCATATGAACTACTTTTAACAAACGATTCTTTTAATGAAATAGATCTCTTCAGTAAATAACATTTTTTTAATACTGTAGAGTGAACAACCTAACGATCCATCTAAAGCTGTTGTAAGGCGTTTCAACATCCTTCTCGTTAATTGCCGTTGTTTACTTTTCACGGATGGCCATATTTAATTGTCAAAAGGGAGAAAAAAGAAAAATTCCCATGCTTCTATCTGGACAAACGTGAATGCAGAAGCGAAACATCCACCTTCGTTGTTCAAGAGTGGCTTCTATAAAATCTAGTACCTGAAAAGCACTATCCTATTATTATCATATTGTGTCCTGCGTAATAATCAATGTGACACCACATAGTGGATCTAAAATTGAAACATAGAATTTTTTTAACATACACCGCATAAATTGCTTTCCGAATGATCTTTTCACAAATGATGGACCAAAGGGAGGGAACTCGAAAAATTCCTAAGCATTCACTCCAATAGATGTGAATGCGGTAAGCTGAAGCGCAACAATATCTTTCGTTATTTAACAGTAACTCAGGATTAAACATAGGACTTGTCGCTTGAAACAGGACTGCTTTACTAACTTCAAGTTTCAAAGAATAAGAGTTAAATGCTGTTTACTTAGCGAACTCAAACAAACGAGTAATGTGAATTAAATGAAACTAACACGATTTGCAGCACTAGTTAACGCATAAAAATGATCAGTAATATCATATATGCTGGCTGAGAAATGGCGCCAAAGGTAGAAAAGGTGTCATGCATGGAAAAAAAACTATAAAAGTGTATTTAAATGCGTTTACCATTCAGTTGACTGCAGAAATGGTTTTCTACATGTTAATAATCCAAATGCACTATGCCATATAATCAACTGAGTGAATTCAAGTCTGCAGCACGAGCCTCTCCGAATTATTTTCGTAAACTAAATTACGGCAATAAATTGTATAATCACATGAATTCTGCTTTATAGTTTATATTATAAAAATAAGCACGCTCTTTCAGAGTCTAATTCAGCAAGTTCCAGTGATATGACATGTGCTTAACGTAACATCTAAAATTAAATAGTAATTGCATTTCATGCTTACATTGTTAAATGGTTATAAAATATAGTTGCATTTTATCATTAGATAGAAAATACTTGGAATGAAAATTTTGAATATGACATTGAAAAATCGTATATTTCAATCATTCGATGAGTATATGCTTCTGTTGCTGCTTGGTGTGAGAACACAATAAAAAGAGCTCGGCATTATTTTATTATATTGCTATGCAAAATTGTTGGTTCACTTAAAACAATTGTTCATTTATGTAGTGCCTTTTGAAAAATAAATGCGTGCCCTCAAAAAAATTAAGCTAGAATGTAATTTATTTGAGCACATACAATCTCCTAGTACACTACAGACATACATTTAATGAACAGAAGTAAGTTAACTAAAACATTAAACGTTACATACATAAATAAAGCGAACAAAAGCAGAGAACAGCAGTCTGGATTTCATAGAAATGCATACATGCATTGAACAAGTCAGACGAGCATTTTATGCTTAGAGCAAAGCGTTCTGTAAACATAAACAATTACTATGTGAATTAAAAAAACAGTCTTCTGCTATAGAATAAGAAATCCGGTTTTCTTACAGCCCTAAGCCCTATCGCTTATGTAAATATAGAAAAGTAGTTCAGCCCATCATTTGTTCTGACAAACTCATTGGCATAATATCTGGTTTGATAGTCAGCGTAAAGATTGCTGGGACATATGATTCTCTAAGACACATTCCAAAGTATATCGCAGATGACTGGCATGTATGTTGATACCTTTCTACAATCGGTACTATAGAAAAAGTTACATAATTATTCAAATGTTGTTTATCAATAAGACAATATCCAGTCTCTTATTATATGGTTCTCACAAGGCCAAATCTATTTTTGTCCATGGTATGCAAGGTCACCAAATCATCAATGTACTTCAGCTATTTCTAAGCTTAGAATTTTTTAATGTACCAAAATTATGAATTTGATGTTTTATCCTACCAAAATTTATAATAATTCATTGAATTTCTCCACTTAAAGATAAATGCTTGATGAATTTGTAGTTAATCTGCTAACCACTAACAATAAATGATTGATGGATAACAATAAATGATTTTAATTAAATCATTTTGGTATATAATTACTTTATTTATGAATCTACTCAATTAAAAAATATGACGGATAAAAGTAAAAAAATATAAAATCACATCTTCACACTTCTTATATTTTTTTATAGATAAAATAAAAAATTATGAAACAAATACATTAATGAATACGTAGCTTACATTCACTGGCTGATGAAGTAAGACGCTCGTTAGTACTGCATGATAGTTCTAAAAAAGAAAAAAAACAATGAATATAAAAATAAAACGCATCATATTAGTTAAAATAATAAAAATATTTTATTATTTAAATATAAATGTACATTTCGTTAATTATTGATTTGGAAGGTTTATTTTAGTTCACATAATTTCAAATACTAGTTAAGATTATACAAAATGCACAGTAGGTTATTATCCCAGTCTTACATGATTAGACATCCTGTCTAATCATTCAAGATGACATGATTCGTCATCTTGCATAATTAGACATAATGCAATAATTGTTGAATTCTGCGACATTGAAAAGTAAGTAAATAGTAAATCTTTAATTCCTCCCTTATAAAAATACGTAGAATATTATTTGTTAAGTTAAACTAGAACACACGAATGAACACTCATTGATCCTTACTCTATTTCTATTGCCTGTATACCATAATAAATGGTTTCTATGAACTAGAAGCTTTAGTACCTTTGTTGCTCCTCATTGTAATGATTTTCTTTAGTACTGTAAATCTGAGGCCGCAGTAACTTGTCGAAAATACAGCGCTCTCGAAGCCGGAAAACTGTACTTTCTATACCAAAGCAGCCGAAGATCTATCTTGTTAGGTAATGGCGACGACTTCACTTAAAATAGGTTATAGTCTTCTAAGTGAAATTATATCATTGTGTGTGGAAGACTAAGTTTCGAAGTTTTTATCTTGATCTATGTATCTAAATTATGAGAACCCAACAACTTTCGGGATTACAATGACACACCCACTGAATGCTCCACTGTGCAAGATGGCATCCTTATTGGGAGTACAACACGTTGCGAGTACAAGTCTGCAGTGACCATTTGCCTCGTTAGAAGCAGCTCATAGTGAGCCACTAGATAACTAGTTCAACAGACACAAGGCATACTTTTACATGGGTGCTTAGATAATCTTGCCTTTTGTGGGACAGTATCGTGGGGTGACAACCAATGTTTGAAAAGCTTCAGGGGATAATCAACAGGGAATAAATTCCTAATAACAAATAAAACGAAAATCAGTTTTGATGTTAATGTTTTCTTCTGACTTTGGTGACGCCATTACTCATGTGTAAATCTAAATATGAATATGATGGTCAGCTATTAAGAGAGGTACTTTATTAATCAACTCATCAGTTTCAATAGAATTATTTTACTAGGAAAAACAAAAAATCATTTCACAATATTTTAACTAAATATCGTAAGGATTTTATGCAATCATTATTCGCACAATATTATGGAAGAGCAAAACTAAAAAGGACCGCTGTTTTGCAATGAGATACACTGAGTAACGAATTTACTGAAAGGAAATATTGCACAAATGATACATTCCTCAAAATTTAAATCTGACATTTTTCAAGCAACTGAGTATATATTTAAAATATTCCTATTTAATCCCCAATTATTACAGTAAGATGAATTGGAAAAAGAGGAAATTACCTTACAATTAACAGAAATTTATTTAAAAAATAGCAAATAAGGCAATTATAAAATTACCAGTATTTACCTAAAGGGAAATCTAATTTTAAAAGGATATTAGTATATAGCGATAGTTAAAAAATTCAATGTGTATTACTTAACTTATTGTAATTGTTTTTCAAATTGTATATTGAATTCATAAAAAGATCTTTTACAATATTATTCAAAAATTCAATGCAAATTAGAAAACATAATTAATTTACATGAACAAAAAAATTATTACTAATATTAAAAGCTATCAAATATCGATCCAAAACCATTTTCACTTGTTTGGAATTATATTTTATGTATTCAAAAATTTATAAATGATTCTCTATAAATTGATACATGTTATTGTTCAAAAATATTATTCATTACTTTTTTATGTTATTTATTGAATGTTTATAAAATATGTTTAGTATGTAATAGCATTTTTTTAAAATTTGTAACTCATCTTATATTAGAAGGTTTAAAAAGCTAAAATAATAATCCAAAGAATTACATTAATAATATAATATAATTAATTCCTTCTAATTAATAAAAACGAAAAGACAATCGTTTTTTATAATTTCAAATAATTTTTCCCAAAATTTTTTCAAACAAGAGACTATTTAAAATTTGTAGCAACAATATAAATTCATTAAAAAATTTTACTATGTTCTACTTAAGAATAATTTATTTAATTTATTATTTTATTAAGATAAATTGTATTTGAATTAATGATAATGGACAATCTTCAATGCTAAAAGCTTAGTGTATCAGAAATTTCTACAATATATTCCTTCAAACACAACTAAATATCATTTAAAAAATAGAGAAAAAATATTATTAAAGTATTATAGAAATATATAATTATTAGCGTATCTAAATTTTAAGTTTTACATTTACGCAAACAAAAAGACACAGTTTTTAAACTTTAAATCTTTTAGAAATTAATATAACATTATCATATAAATGAATAAATTTAAAATTAAGATTAAGAATTGAATACGACATCAAGAATGAAATAAAATCTTAAAATAAGTTTAAGTAAAAATGGTTAAGTGGAAAATAAGTTAAGCAATTGAATTAGGTTATTATCTAAAGACAAATAGAACTAGATATAAAGCTTAAACTTGTTCCAATTTTAATAGAATATAATAATTTCTTCTAATATTAAAATTGTTCTCTAATCATATAATTGTTGGTGATAGTTTTTAAATTTTTGAATAGTATAATTAAAACAAACTATTGCGCTACTTTAATTCCTTTATTTTAAAAATAATTAAAATAAATGTTCTAAGTTCATACAATAAAAAATATTTATTTAAATAATTCTTTTAAAGAATTTATCTTAAAACATATGTGATGATTTTCATAACTTTAAAAATTATTTATGCGTTTAAATGTAAGTGAATCATACTAAAATAGAAATTGAAGTTGGACTAACCTATTACTTACAATAAACTGTCTTTAATTGTTAAATATAAAAAAAGGCTATAATACTCATAACGTGTTTCAAGAACAAAAAATATTGTAATTATGAAAGATATGAAAAGATCTTTTTACACAATTTGGCAGCCATTTTCTTAGCGTGGGCTGAATTTCTTTGACTCAGGCGATATCTGAAAAAAACAGGTGCCGTTCTCGCAAAACTTTTTGGCTCAAATTCAACCTATATTTCATAAGAATCACTTAAGTGTTTTGCATCCCGTGCGTAACACAAGATATTCGCAAGATAAGCAAAATAATTCCGCTTTCGTCATGAACAAGATTTTCAGGTATGACATACATGTGTCATATAAAATAGGTTTTCCGCTAAAAGACACATTATGATAGAAATATTAAATAATTGTGAACATTAAATCAAAATGCTTTGTTGATTACTGAGTTCACTTAAGTGCTCTGACATTGCTGTGGATAAAAGGACGTAGTTTCTATGGTTTCAGAATTAAGCTATTCGATTGATTTTAAAGCGTTAAATGGAAATATTAACGATAAATATAGATTAGTTTTCTGTACATATTTATAAGCAAGGTATGCTTGTACCTTTCAATTTTTCCAGTTTCCCTCAAAGGTACTCGGAGAACATTTCTAATTTGTTGTTGTCCCACGACATTGCTTCCTTGTATATAGCCCTGAGTTGGGCTCTACCAGTTAAGAAGAAGCAGCCGGTTGGAATATTAGTGATTTCGAAGCAGGGAGCAAGCAGAAGACTCCAGGGATCATTTCATTTGGAGGGCATTGTGACAACGACCTATTTAACGTGCCCAACCGCTATCAGCAAACACGACGAATCTTCGGTTAATTCAGAATTCGAATTCACTACCGTACGATAGTAAAAACGATACCTTAATCAAATAGGCCACCGCTGCCCCTCCCTTTCTAATTTGTTAAAGCTCAAAATAGAAAACTATGTTACACACATTTTAAATTTTAGTATATACTATAATTAAGTAATTTAATTAAACTCATATAAACAATTAAATATATCTAATTTAATCAGCTTTAATTTTGGTTTATTGACTAAATTAAATTATTTTAATTTTTAAAAAAATAGCAATTTGATGAGAAATGTACATTTTCAGCAATAACTAATAACGACTATTTAATGTAAATGAATTGATATACAATGACAATTAACGATTATATTGCATTTTAACTCTAACTGACATTAAATATTTGAATTTCAGTTCATAAATCAAACAAAAATTTAAAATATTTTCCAAGTACTGTTGAACATTATACTTAATAGAATGCAGAATTGTAAGCTAAAATATAAAATGATAGTTTACAGCTAAAATATTTGCAACTATTAATTTAAAAAGCAGCAATTAAATTAATTACAACTATTAATTAATTAATTATTGTTAGTTTAATTAGTATAATTAACTATTAGTTATTTTTAAAAAGAAATAGTCACCCAAATGAAAACACTTTACAGAAAACAAAATGCATAAATATAACTAAAAACTATTTAAAAAATTATTTTTCTACATAACAAGTTGCTTTTTTGTAAAATAAAATTTTTCAGGTGAAACTTTCATAAGGTAAAAATAATAATTAAGAGAAACGCAATTATTAATTAATAATTACATCTGAATAATAAATTCAAGTAAAAAATCATATGATTCACATCATCTACCCGAAAAACAAAACCAATAAGTTAAATTATTGAAGGTTGTATTTATGTGAGATCATGAATAATAATATATAATTTATTTTAACTTCGTTTTTTTCCCTTCCCCTCTTGCTTTTTTTACAAGATGAAAGTTCAGCAAATTTATGGCAAAATTCTTTATTAAATGTATTTAATATTTAAATAAATAATAGTAGATGATTCTTTTAACTGTGTTACACAATTAGTTTATAAACTTTTTGGTTTATTTTGATAATTTTGTGCTACAATGTATGTAATGTATAACTGATTTAAAAATAAGAACAAAACGCCTCCCTTGAAGAAACAGACAGAAAAATGAGATAATAACAAGAAATTGAACAGCATTAATTTAAAACAAATATAAAAGCAAACACAGATAATGTCATGACTGAAATAATGAAAGCCATAGAACTATATAGGAAATCTCATTTGTTCTAAAGCTTAGTTATTTTAAAAAATAAACCAGTGGCAGTTACATAAGAAAGACACATCCAAATGAGAATGTGTACATAATATGTGTGAGACCTATTATTTTAAGAGGTCATATTTTGCACAACCACACTATAGAAAAGCTATATATCTAGGAAGATTAAGCAGGCTATATAGGGAGAGGATAATCTGATCTTTTCATTGGGTGGTTATAAAAAGAGTCTGAATGAAGGCTCACGGACTGACTTTAAGCCAGGCCTTTATGTAATTTTCATGCCTTGATATAGATTAAAAAGAATTTCAAATGTGTTTTTATCACTTTGAAGGATTAAGTATGGAATTATAAAACTTTTTTATCATTAAAATGAGGATATATTGAATAATTTTAAGCATTTTGAGAGATTCTACAAAAAAATTTTACTTACACATTATTTATCTACATTGGATTAAAACTTTTGGTTCTAGATCATTATACTGACTGGTGACAGATATTATAAAATTTATGTTTATTCATTTCTTTTATTCTAATCTAAAATTACTAAGTCGAAGGCAACACTAATTACCTTTGAACGAATTTGGAAATAGTGAAAATTTAGAATAATCGTTAATAAACTATATTAGTATGAAATCTATAAATTTTAATTTTTTTAACATAAATATGAAAACCTTCAGTATATTATATTAAATTTTCGATTTCATAATTACTAACAGAAAATGCGATAAAAATGGTCAAATTGTGGATTTTCATTTCAAATATATTGTGTTGGAAACTACGTGGATAATTAGAAAAAGTTCAGACAATTCCTATGAACCCATATTTTATCATCAATATTTCATTGGTAAAATAAAACATGAAATAATGAAAAACGTAAAATTTCAAAAGGCTACCTGTAACGATCGTTTTGAACTATATTATTAAAGTAAATATTTTAATTATTTGTTGGGAAGAAGTAAAATATATCTCGTTTTAATTAAATACACTCATTTTAATGGATCATTTTTTATTTAGAATTTGATGATAAAATTTTGCTAAATATTCTTGGGTTAATATTGTTAAATTGCTTTAATTAAACTGAAAGTACCAAAATATTTATTTTAGATAATAAAGATGGAGTTTTTAAATAATAAATAATTATTAACTACTGAAAATAATTTGCATGCAAAACGTTTGTATTAGTTATTAACAATTTTTACCCTTCTTCATTAATAATTAAATATTAATGTAAGAAAAACATTGAATTAAAATATTTGGACAAAAATATCAAAAATATCATACTGATATTCTGGGTTAAATTGAAAGTGATAGTACTGAGTGGAATAAAACTTTTATCAAATAATAATTTTTTCCACTAACTTAAAATGTAAGCCATGTTTCACATCAAAATTTTGATAATCGATCTTATAAATAATTTAACACTAATTAAAGCTTATTTAAACTAACTGTAAAGTTAATTCAATGCACTTATGAAGAAATGCACACCGTTCTTAAGCTCTGCTCGCTTCAAAGACGGAAGCATATAATTCTTTCCCTCCCTTTAAGATTGTCTTGTATACTCAAAAATGGAGGCATATAGTTCTTTCCCCCTTTTAAAATTGCCATGAATACGCAGTATCGATGGAGGGAACTATGTGTATAATCAATACAGACACGATAAATATAAAATTTAAAAAATTTATCTTCGAGATGGCAAAAGTTTAATATTTTTTCAACAGGAATATCCTACACATTTAGAATATGAACAAAAAAAGTGAGGCTAAAGTATTTGAGGCTTAATACAGTCAACATAAAAAATATTGATTTATTATTTTTTTATATTTAAAGTAAAAAATAATCGAAATTATTTTTAGCATCATCTTTGCACAGTGCATGTTACCATAAGTAAATAGCACAACAATCCAATTCACAGATTGACTTTAATGTCTCTTATCAAAGTATTATGAAAAAAATATAAGCAGAGAGAATAGTGGGTATTTCATGTTATATTCAAACATTCATCTAAATGTAGTTAAAAATTTTCATCTGGTTTAACACAGACAAGTTGATTGCACTATTAATTGTGTGAATCTTAATAATAAAATGTAAGCTGCTTTTAAATACCCATTATACAATCAAATATTAACGGAAATGATTTTTTGCTTTCACTTGAACAAAAAAAGTTGATTACACTGAATTAACTATATAAAATGTATTCATTTTATTGTGAGAATATCTTACCTAATAAAGTCATAACAGTGTGAAGAGCTACTTTATCCTCTTTCTCAACTAGATTAGTAAAGGTGTGTGGATTTGATTGCAGAATATCAGTAAATATGGAAAGATAAATACTTTTGTTTATGTTCAATATTTCTTTGTTTTCTAGATCAAGCATTATGCAGGCAAAGCAGAAGTCTTCTGTCTTATTCCCCAATGATCTTGTAAGAATCCACAATCCCAAATGGTTATCAGAGTCTTTGCATTTTACCAAGTATTCATTCATAATCTAATAATGATATACTGATTAAATAGGTGGAATAATATTTGACTAATAATTAAATAAAATCACTTTTACACTTTGAGAATAGAGTTTAAAATTTTCAAGTGAAATTTAATAACAAACATATTTATAAGCTACTCTCATATGAAATACGATATATTCAGCAAGTACACTGCACGATTTTAAGAACATGTTTTTTAATACACAGTAACTGTACATACTTTGAAAGCAAATAATATGAATAAAATTAGTACAAGACAAACACAATACATAAATTCTTAAAAAAATTCTAATTATAATAATTTTAAATATTGCAAATCATACTGAAAATAGAAATATTAAACATAAAGGCAATTAAAAAAACAAAAATTAGTGTGAAAAAGTGAGCATTATATCCCTTCGGAAATATTTTCCCTTAAAATGAACATAATATGATCTCCCAATTAAGACATCCTTTGTCAAATATTCCTATAGCTTTTAATTCTTATTTTTCAGCAAGTACATAGTATTTTCGAAATTATATGCAAATTTAATGACAGTTTTAATTTCGTTTCTTAACTTCACTTGTTTCAGTTGCTTCTCTTCATTTTGATGACGAAACTGAAAATCTTATTAGAAAGCAATGCTTCTTCGAGTTATACCAAACTAGCTGTCCCGTGATTAGCGCTCTGGTATTCGGTTCAACAGTTTATGAGTTTGATTCCTTACTTGTGTTTGAAAATCATGTAGCGGTTGAAAGTTCATTATAAACTAGAGTGAACTTTGAACCTTGATGCAAAAACTCTCGTTTGCAAAAAATGACCGCTGAGTGACAAACAAACAAAACTTATTTTTCGATGATATTCTTTCATTATTTCTAGCAATGTGGTTTCTATTTATGATTTTCATAAAAACGTATTAAAAATATCAAAGGTTGAAAAAACAATTACATATATTTTAGTTTCAATACGTGAAAAAGTTCAATATGTGTATCTAATTATTAAACAATGTATTGTAAATAAACTGTTTAGTTCTTGTGTGTCTTCGATATTCAGGTTTATAGATTCGTAATAAATGCTTACTTTGAAATGAATAAATTTTGTTTCTTGAGAGAAAGCCGTTTTACGTATACATTTTTACAAACAATAAAAGTCAAAAATAGTAAATGTTTTTAACAGATTCTTATCATTGAATTGATAAATGTTGCTTCTATTTTTTGTATAAGTTTAACAAGAATTAATTCAGCAATTGGAGATCAAAGAGTCATCGTTTGATGATAAGGAAAAATGCTGTCATGAAATTAAACAATTTAGAACTTAAAATATTGATAAAAAGAGTGTTATAATAAAAAGAACTTCTCTTTCCACTTATAAATAAAACAAAAAATAATATTTTATTAAACATTACAATCTCACTTCTTACATATAAAATTATTTATTTTAATAAGCTTCCGCTATCTATTTCTGTAAATAAAATTTGCTGAATTTGAGCCATGATTCCATAGTTTTTAAACACTGGCAAAGTCAGCACCAGATTCAGTATTTTCCTCTCTAAATTTTCAAATAATTTCAACTGAGATATAATAAATATTGCAAGATATTGATATGCATAAATCCTTTCAGATGTATGGCTCTGACTAAGATATCACAAATCTACCACCTAATCAGGAGTAAAGCAACCAAATTAGACAAAAGGTTATGCTCACAATTATTAGCAATGTCAATACAAATCGAATTAAGTGTATGAAAAACAATATTATCGTTTAAATATTTTCCATTGATTTGGACAGAACTAAGTCATTAAGAATCGCTCTCTTAACAGGAATAAAAAGGGATTGACTCTACAAGAATAAAAAAGTCATCACGATTACAGGAACTGAGCACGTGTTTTGTATAGAAAATCCAACGTATTTTCTTTGTGAAGTATAAAGTTGGAAAGATATCTGATTTTATTAACTTTAATATTATCTAATTTTTTGAAACGGAAAATCTGAATCCCAATATTTTTTACCTTTTAAAAATTAGTAAATGTAATTTTGTAAAATGCAATTTAAGTTTTTTAAATGCACTCATACGTTTTAATCTGGTTTTTCTAAACAAACTTTTTCATTTTATAGTTATAAATGTGGAATGAAAGCCTATTAGAAAATCTGATGTGTAATAAAGGCGTAATTCAAAATTAAAATTTAAACAAAATAACTATTTTATAAATAATTTAATTTTATTAATTATAATTCATATAGATTTCTTTTTAACATTTAAGTTTTAAAAATTTTCTAAATGAATATTTAAATTATGTAGCACTTTTAATTATTAACTTCTTGATACAAATTCTTATTTATTCAAAGAATCTAAACATTAAATTGATTTTTAGTGATTCGATGACAAAGTGTAGATCCAGCAAATATAAAATGTTTAATAGTTCGAATAGAGAAACATTTTTCGCGACAGTAAAAATTGTTCTTCATATAAAAGATGGAAAACATTTTATATTGAAATAACAAATGTATTAAACTTTAAAGTGATACTATCTTAAATATTATTAAATTTTAAAGTTTTCCATAGTTAAATTTATCAATTTAATAACATTCATAAAATATTTAAAGTTAATATTTTAAATAATTTACAATAAAAAATAATGTTTACAGACAACTGTATTTTAAAAAAATAAGAAAAGCTGTTTTAACTGTTAAATTGTTTTTTTCATGAGTTTAGAGAGAAAATTCTTAATTACATTTCAGTTTCTGGATAATTGTATTTCTTGAATCAAATTGTGCATAAATTGATAAATTCATTTCAGAATTGTGAGCTTTTTCGAAAATAAATAGTTTCTTCGTTTTTTCTCATGACTATGATAAAGTGCAGTAAATATTTTAATTTCGACATTACAATAAATCTTCGGTTCTAACTTAATAAAACATCTAATAAAAATCATTGAGGTCTCGTTCCATGAAAATTCAAGATCACAAGTGGTACAAGTTAATGACGTTCTACATTTTGATGGGGACCATTCACAATTTGAGAAAAGTTTTATGCAGGAAGAGACACAAAAGAAATGATCATTGACTTCAAATCCTTCACTCGGTCAGAAACAAGAGGAACAACGAATTATTTTTAGGAGGCCCTATCCCCTGTAAGAAAAAAAGGGAGATCTAACCCGCAACCTAAATAGAGGAGGCAATGAGAGAAAAGTGGTAGTAGCGGATTCCATGGGGATGCTGTTGAAGGTATGACCCAAAAATGGAACGAAGACAGTAAACGTCATCCCCCCTTTCACTACAGTAAGCTTCCCTCTCCCTCCGTTCTATTTGTTCTCGGATGCTGGCAAGTGTTTTGCTCTGTTTAGGAATAGAGATTCCGCTCCCCCCTTCATCACCCCTTCCCATACGCGAATCCTCCAATAGCAGCAAGCGTTCCGATTTGCATCCTTCAAACACCGGGCATTGAGATATTTGATAGCCTAGGTTTATAAGAGCCCGCGGCCATTACTCCAGCACAGAATAGCTCTCGAAAGTGTAAGTGTGTATACTTCCCTACTTTTCTCACTCTTTGTAAATTGTTTGCTCTTGCACTTTCTTCCCATTGATTTAGAATCGGTAAAAATTATCTTCCAAGAGTTTTATTGTGCGTGCTTGGATATTTATTGGAGCATCAAGATTGCTTACCATCCTCACTCATTGGATTATCTTTATTTTATTTCATTCACCCTGTTTATATTATGAATCCTTTACCTGTATAATAAAATCCAAACCATTACACTTGTCTATCACCTCAGTAATTATATTCTCCTACCTATAACTCCTATAAACTACCCAAATGAACCCATAAACATATACTTTATCCTTTTTCCACTGAATCACGCATGAAAATAGTTTTAAAGAGTTAATTTATTTTAGATTTTAAAACATAATTTTAACTAAATTTAGACTTAGGTTTAAAGAATTGATTTACCGCAAAATTTATTCACCTTTATCCCAGTTGTAATTAATTTGTTATTTATTTCGATAATTCAAATAGTACTTGTTTACTTATGCATTGTTGCATTATGCTTAGCTAAATATTTTGTTAACTCTTTAAAAATAAAATTTAATATTTAAAATAAGCTTCTTTTACAAAGTAATTTATCATTACCTAGGTTTTAACTTCTAAATTATCTTTAAAAAATTGAAAATTTACATATTTATTTAGAATACCAAGTTTAATATGTTTTAGTCAATAATGATTTTAATTTCACATTTAACACATAATATTTTAATTAAATGTAGATTTAGATTCTTCTACATATATTTTTTATTTTGATTTTAATTGTTTGACGTTTAATATCCTATTATGACTATATATAAACTATTTTAGGTTGAAATTTACCAGAACTAGCAGGAGAATGTTTTAATTAGATTATTTTCTTTCGATTAAATTAAAAAAATAAGAATATTTAATGATAAAATATTTCAAACTCAAAATTTATCGTAAATAGAGTGAATAAAATTTCGATAATTTAGAATACATTCAAATTAAATTTATATACACTTGTAAAAATTGAAAATATCTTCAAATTATATCAATATTTTTCGTCTGTGAGGAAATAGTAAACCGTTAAGAAATTGTAATTTAGTTTACTTAAATAAATAAATGATTTGAAAATTTAAAATTTAATATAATATTAAAATCCTAAACTTAATGTTAATATAAAAAAATAAAAATTATTTATTAGAAAATATTATATTTAAACATATTATACATTTACAGATACATTTTTTTATCTTACTTAAAATTAAATTTCTTACATTTTAAGGATATTTGTAAACATTACTTTCCTTTTTTTAATTAAGAAAATAATGTTAAATATAAAAGATATTAAGCTTATATAGTAATGATAATATCATTTAGCTAGTTTTCAAAAGTTAAATAGTCGTCCGCATGTTTAAATCAAAAGCTACATTTTCTTAACAAGTAGATAATTACAAATTTTTATTCAGTTTTCGTTAAATGTTTTCAATGAATATTAGTTTCCATTTCCCTACCATTTCGATGACGTTATTATAACTTAAAATTTTATGAAATAATTAAAATAAATTTATGCATTTATTGTGTTATTTTTCACAAATTTTCTTAAATAGATATATAATAAGGCATTTACAATTTATTTTTCTTAAATTTAGAACGAGAGACTTGGGCTGTTCTGGTCAGTGGAAGAGCGTTCTATTTTCTAATCTTCGAGCCTCACGTAAGAAGCGACAATGGCAGCAGAGGATCCCGATCCAAGCCCTTATCTTTACGTTTCTATGGAACAGAAACGTAAAGATCAAACTAAACCATATGATGGCAAAAAGATGGTCTGGGTTGCTGATGAGAAAGAAGGATATGTCCTTGGTCTTATCAAGGAAACTAAAGGAGAAATGTGCACAGTAGAAATTGAAGGACAAGAAGTAAGTGAAAATTTAGTCTTAAAATAAATTTTTATTATATTTCATCAAACTTTACTAATACTAAGTTTCTGTTTAGCAAATTTACTAAGCATTACAGATTTATACTTTAATATAACTTTAACAAAGAAAGCTTCTACAATTTTAGACTATGAAATTAAAAAGAGCAATTATCAGATTTGATAAATTTTATTAGTTTCATCAAAGACAAATCTTTAAAATTTAAACATGCTTTGTAAAGTGAAGCTTTAGAAATAAAAACCCAGATCCTTCTTAAGCATCTTTAATTTGTATTTTTCCTAAAGATTAAACTCCTGAATTTACAATAGAAAAGGTTAATCACATTCATACAGAAATACCTAAGAGAAGTATACATATTTCTTATTTGAAAAGCATTAAATAATCAAACGAAGATAATCTTATATAAATAAAAGAATAAACATACACAGTTAGAGAAACTATATAACTCTAATCAAAATAAATTCTTTACTTTGCAAATATTTTATAATTTTATTTTATGACATTAAAGTTTTATAAAATGAATAATTTTAATTTCATTATTTGTTTCAATAAAATTAAAATGAGTCACAAAATATAAAAAAGTATAATAAATGTCGCATTAAGAAAATATAACGGAAGAATCAATTAAAAAAATAATAATAATTTACCACATTTCAAAACTTTGATAACTGAAAAGATAGTTTTAAGTTGATGACATAATATTCACAATAGCAATGAGAGCTATTTATGAAACTTAAGCAATTATTTTCAGAGATACTATATGCTTGCTTAAATGTATATGTATAAGACAAAAAAGATACACTATTAGATACCGTAGGAATAAAACTTTACATATTTACTATTGTATAAATCTTTATAATGTAATTTAAAATAATAATAAATAATATTGATATAAAATTTTGGTTAGCACGATATGTTTCATAATATATCGTTAAATGATATTATTTGCATTGTTTGCGAGTATTAAACATAAGAGTACACATATAGTAATAAGAAAAAAATCGTACATTGAATTTAAAACTTTAAATAGTATACTTAAAACGAAAGAGAAATTATAAAAATAATTCTCATTCTTGCAAACTTGATAGAAATTAAATGCTGTTTGAAACACTAATTTATACCTAAAAATTCTTATTCAGCTTTTAATTATAATATAATAGTATAAGTATAAATAATAAACACAACACCCATAATAATACATATAATAGATACAATTAATAAAAACTTTATGTATATATATTTTTTAGAAATATTTTAGATATATATTTAAGAGAACATTTCTGTTAAAGAATTTATCACGGGTTAGTTCATTTTAGAAAAAGAAATTTGTTTTCAATCAAACAAATGAAATTATTCTATATAATATACACAGCAATTTGAATTACGACTTTACTAAAATGTTCCAAAGTTCTTCTAAATCATCACATTGGTAAATATGTTTTCAAAAAAATTAGCATTAGACAATATGAAAAAATTAGTAAAATTTTTATCGAACAAATTATAAATCATAACTTACTTATATTTAGTAAAATATCTAGCAAAGGTATACGAAATACAATGACAAATGAAATTACAAAATGTTTCTAATTTATATGTTTAAATTATAATACGCAGATCTAAGCGTAAGATTATCTGATAAAGAATAAAAATTATTAATTATAAAATACATACGATTTTTTACGAAAATCTTAGAATTGTTTAATAAATCAGTATATAAAAATTTCTTTTAAAAATAATGTGTTTTGTAAGTTAATATGCGTTTAATATAATATGCATTTTAATAATAATACACAAATGAAAATAATTAATTTTAAATTATTTTTCGAAAAAGAAAATTATTTTCTAAAAGAATTCAAGCAATAAATCGTTTAAGAGTTGGAATTAATTAAGTAGAAGAGCAATGCACTTTAAAAAACAAATTATAAATCGTTTGCTTAAATAATACTTAGCATATTACCTTCCAAATGCAGATTTTTTTGTAAGTAATTTTTATTCTTTAATATATTATTGCTTGTAAAATATTTTTAATATGAAAACAAGAGTTGTTCTATGTCTCTAAATATTTTTAATAACTGATAGTACGATACGAAAGAGATTAAATTCTTAAATCGGGCAAAAATTATATCAAAAAGTTTATTGTACTTATATAACATTTCATTTGAGAGTTATATGAAACATTCTCAACAATTAATAAACTTTTTTCCCAAATATTTGTGAAAGTATTTCTAATTTATATTATATAAAACTAACATTGAAGAACTGTTATATTAACAAAATACCCCCAAAATAAATAAATGTCAACAAAAATTATAAGTAGATATATTGCTAAATTAAAATTTTTTATTCCAGATTGAATTACAATGGCATAACTTGTTCAAATTAGATTTCGAATAAAAACTGTTCACTTTAAAGTGAATGATTTTTAAATGTAGTTTTATATTATTGTCTTCTAATCTGAAGTCTATTTTTTAATACTAATTAAAATTACAGTCTACTTAAATAACCATGATATACATTAACATACCTAATTAGTATATCTTAATTCAAGGGATTAATTTTCTATGTATATAATAATTAAATATCATTAAACGTTATCATTTGTAAGAATTTCATAGTTATTATTTGATCAAAAATAATAACTATGAAATACTTATTATTTTTGATCAAATAATAATAGAAACTCTAACTATAGTTTTCGATGAAGATCACTACTTTATGCTTGTAAAAACTTTATTGCGACATTTTCTCATAAATATGAGTAAAATGTAATTGTCGTTAAAAAATACTAAGTTCAGATTATATTTTCGAAAATATTTTTTTAATTATTTAAATGCAATCAAAATACTTTTCTCGAGTGCAATATAATAAATCTTCCCTTTTGTTTCATTTCAGAACCGAGTTGTTAAGAAAGACTTATTGCAACAAGTGAACCCTCCAAAGTATGAGAAAGCAGAAGATATGTCTAACTTGACCTACCTCAACGATGCTAGTGTATTGCATAATTTAAGACAACGTTACTATGCTCAACTCATTTATGTAAGTCCATTACAATCTTGTATTTAATTAAAAATCATCTAGACTAAAGTAAATAATATTAGATATCACTAAAGATACTTAATTTACTTTAAGAGAACTTTGAAAATAGACGTTTGTTTCTCATTAATCATAAATATATATTTCTAAATTTCGTTAAATTTTGAATTGATTCAAAATGTATGTGTCATTGGCAAATACATTAATAATACAATTAGTTAAACTAGAAATAATTTAAAACCAAAAAATACTAAAGTAGTTTGGTACAATAAAATTAAAAGCAAACTTTTTCTTATACATAAGGGTAGTAAGTTTATAGAAAGATAAGATTCTCATGTTTTTTCCTCCGAATAAAACTAAGCACGATTTTAATTTCTTTGTGAACTTTCAGACTTACTCTGGTTTGTTCTGCGTCGCCATTAACCCGTACAAGAGGTTTCCCATTTATACCGCTCGATGCATGGGATTGTACCGTGGTAAGAGGCGTACTGAAGTACCTCCTCATCTGTTCGCCATTTCTGATGGTGCCTACATGGCTATGTTGGCAAGTAAGTATTCCACGACAGAAACACTAACTCAATAAATACTCTAAAATAAAATATCAGAGATACAAACTGAAAAACATTGATTTCAAATTAAGATATGTGATTGATGTTAACTTAAGATTTATTCAGATTTTAGAATCTTTTTAGAAACACATTTATGAAATCATGAAAAAAATATTTGAATAATAAAAAACTTAAATCAAAATATATTTTCTTTTAGGATTCGTAAGAATGCAGAACGTTATTTACTTTTATTTACTTAAATAAAATAATACTATTTAAAATAAATAAAAAAATATATCGATAACTAACAAACATTCGTTTACAAACAACTATATTCGAAAAACAGTCTGTAAAACAGTAAGTGATTATTCGTAATGTAAAAGTTTCACTTAGTAAATAAGTAATAATTTCATTAAATTTCAATCTTCAAAGTAAACTTTGAATCTAGACACATATTTTAAAGAAAATTTTGATGTCAGTATTTTATATAAACAAACATAATCCGTAAATAATTCTCTAAGAGCATTATTAAATGAACGAATAAAAAATTTTGAAATAATTAAAATATATCTTATTAGTGAGAAATACTAAGCTAAATTCTGAAACTTAAAAGTTAATTTAAATTAAAGATCTTATAAATAAGAAAAAAATACATTTTTATATTTTTAAGACTTTTTGTAAACATATTTTTAAAGGAAACTTCATATCATGTTAAAAATAATTACTTATTTCATTGAATTAAAAAAAGGATAAACATATACTTTAATAGATAAGAAAATTGTATTATAGGTGTAGATAATTAGTATAGCTTAGGAACAATTAAGTATGCATCCCAAAATTGAAGGTCTTAGAAATGTGAAACAATGAACTGTAAAAAATACCTATAAATAAGCTGTTACTATAATTTCTTAAAATCAAACAGAGAATTGTCAAACTGACATATATTGCTTGAAAATATAATTTTTAAGATTAATCTATTTAAGGGGAAAGTGCTAAAATTTGTTACACTTTATGACCTCGTGAAATGTCTTGTATGCTCAATTGTCAATCTATTAAATCTAAAGTTAGCTTTCGAGTTTTGGTCTTTTATCTTTTTTTTACAAGAGTGGAAGGAAGAATGGTTTTTTTATTCTAAAAGTTCATCTAAAGAAACCGAATAGTGAAGAGTTAAAAAAAAATTGGAAGATCTGCCAAAAGGAAGGAGTCGAAAAATGCAGTCCATTCACAATACCTTTTTGGGGAACAGAAGAATGCTATTCAGCGCCAAAGAAACAGATTATTTTTCCGGACTGAATTATTATTTTTAGCCCTTTTGGCAAGGATGCCAGAACACTTCTTTTATTTTGCCATTGTGACCCTGTCTTCCATCACTGTTATCCGAATGATGATAGTAATTTAGGCCAAAGCTGACTAATATTTTTTAAAGGAGTCAAAGAATACCCATCTCCTCTCATACAATATACAAAATCGCAACACTCGCCAAAAATATTTCAATTTCTTCTAAATTATCTTTAAAACTGCATTTCATAATACTTCCGGAAATCAATTACTTTGCATATCATCATTGTACATTGCTTTCATTTCAATGGTTTAATCAAGGAACAGTACAAAACTGAATTAATTAAATAAGAATTTCGGACTTATACAATCTAAGAATATTTTTAAGAAATTTCTTTTCAATGATACATGTCAATCTGTCTTAGAAAAAGCCAATAGTGAACATTTTCTAAAGATAAATTATAGTAATACATAATATTGCTTATATAATTTATCGTGAGTTTTTTCACAAGAAAAAAGGAGTTATAATCAACAGAGTTTATTAAGTTTTTTTTCGTTTTGGTAATTCTAATAATTATATTATGATATAATGCAATAAATGTTTTTCAATAATCATGTTTATTAAGTCATTATGAAGACTACTGAATAATAAACTCTTTCAGTTTTCTAATGTAAAATAAGTTTAATGGTGACCATAAACTTATAAGATATGCATTGCCACTATAGTAATTTTAAAGACTACTTCATACTGATTCTCTTGGGGTTGGATTTTATTGTCATACATTACGAGTGTCACTCTACAAATATAACTTCCGTTTTATTTAGGAATAAACAGGAGTTGCTATTCATACTCTAATTATTGAAGTTAATTTTATTTATTTTGCTGCTATAAATTTACTCCGATAATTTAAAAGCTTATTATATTCTCAATATAATTTACTTTTCATCTGAAATGATAATCAATGTTATTTTTCATCTTCCATGAAGCTGCCCATAAAAGTAGCACTTGCTTGAAAAATATGGTATTAGAAGGGATTGCTTTTCCCCTAAATTTATTGTAATATAAAAAATAAATCTACATAACTATCAATCAGTTTGATCAAAATATTTCTAAAAAGAGAATAAAATGTGCCTAAATGAAAAAAAACTGATAGCTTATTTTGAAACAAACTCTTTAAAACAGTAATTTAAAATGGTATGATTACATTTTTACATGTAATTTTAAATTACTATTAGCATTAAAACTGAAAGAAATGAACTATTAAATTTAAAACCAAACAAAATAACTTCATTTAATAATATCTGTCCGAATTACATTTAATTACTACTAAGTATCACCCGCTACTTAAACTAAAACTTTGGCTGTCAGGAAGAATTAAACAAATATTTTGTTATTAATTCACAAAATACAACTTTCTACAAATATACACCAGAATATATATCTATGTTTTATAGCATATATTTCTTACACAGAAGAATATAATATTTTTTTCGCTTTCTGAAAAACAGTTACATTAACCTTACACAACAAACGTATTTATCTTTAAACGATAACTTACATGAGAACTTTAAGAATCTTGATAAAATATAACAATTTTGCCAAACCTTTGCAACAATTTGTTCAACTAAAAATATAAAAATACATAAACTGAAAATACTGTCTCTTACAAAAGGAAATTTAAAGTTAAAATAAATTACATGCTATTATTATAAAAAATTAAGATTCTGTTTAATTAATAGTTTTTAATGCTACTACAAAACTAATGTGGCAATGGTTATTTACATTACTACATAGATTTGCACGTTTTAGCTAAAAAATGAGGATATTTAATATTTGATAAGGAAAGCCGTTCTTGTAATTTTCAATAATTTAAAAGCTATAATTAAATAATCTAAATATACCATTTTAGAATGAATTTTAACCATAATATCTAAATAATTATTTTAATAAAGATGTTTAAATATTAATAGCATTTAAGAACTTTTTATTCAAAACTGTTCCAAGCATTCATTTTTCTCATTTTCATTTCAGATCGTGAAAATCAATCTATGTTGATTACGTAAGTATAATTCTCTACTTTTTCTTAATTCATAACAGCAAATAGTAAGAATAAAAACACAATAAGTTTTAAAAAGAATTCTAATCTTATAAAACATGAATAATCATATTAACGTGTGCAATTTAGTAGTAAAAGAAAAATTAAAAGTTTTACTTATATGCACTAAGATACACAAATCATAAACTAAATTTATAATTATAATTTGTACAATTTGCTGTTAAGGTATATCATATTTAAAAAAAATTTAAACAACCAAAAATAAGTTCGTACTAAATTTTAATAAAAAGAAAAAATCATTTTTAATTGAATAATTTAAGTCTGTTATATGTAAGGAGAATAATTTAAGTCTAAAACCTAGAAATTTTAGTTTCTAGAGTATTTCATACAAAATATCAATTACTAAATTCGCTAAATTAAAATTTGCTAAATTTCTAAAAATTTTTAATTTACTTTGTTTTTTTCCCATTAATATTTATAAATTTTGGATAATAATTTTAGTCAGTAGTTAAATATTGAGGTTTATTTTTATAAGTAGAGCAATTTTTAAACAAAGTTTAACATTAAGAAATGAATAGCACAACTAAGGTTTTATTGAATTACATGACGTTTTGTCAAGTAACTTAACTAAAAATTTTATTTCACCTATAGCGGAGAGTCTGGTGCCGGAAAAACTGAGAACACGAAGAAAGTAATTGCATACTACGCCAACGTTGGTGCCTCTACAAAGAAGGGTGAAGTGAGAAAGGGAGTAAGTAAATTCTTTATAATTGCTTAGTTAAAAGTTTTCATTACAACTAAAACTCAAATCGTAACGATATTCGTTACTATCTCGCCAATGTAAAAATATAGTGTTTTTGTCTAATATATCATCTGTAATAACGATTGTTGTGTTTGTGTAGCCAAGTTTGGAAGATCAAGTTGTACAAACTAACCCTGTTCTTGAGGCTTTCGGTAACGCCAAGACTGTGAGGAATGATAACTCATCTCGTTTCGTAAGTAAAATATCTTTCAAGTTCATAAGTTTATCAATTATTTATTTCAGCGTAACAATAAAACTAAAACAATTTTTCTTCTCACAAATAGGGTAAATTCATCCGTATTCATTTCGGCCCCATGGGTAAACTGGCCGGTGCTGATATTGAAACATGTAAGTTATAATTATTTTTAATAAGTTCTTTATATAATCATAAAGATCTAAATTTTTAATGAAATAACTAAACACGCATTAAGAGCAAATTGTTTGATTAAGACTTAAAAAGAAAAATTTAATGAAGTTAAATAAAAACAATAAGAAGTAATAATGCATATAAATATTAGCTCAAAAGTTGAATTGAATTTTAAAAAAATACTTTTTCAATAAGGTATTATCAAAAAAATAATGAATATTATTTTTTTACTATATATATTTAACACTTTTAGTAATTTAATTCATAAAAATTAGCTTATCTTAGAACATATTTTCCTAAATGGTCTTTGTGCAAAAGAAATATTTCGAATCTGAAAATTATCAAATAAAATTTAGTAACTGATTTTCCACTTCTAATTGTCAATTTTTGATCATTGATAAAATAACGATTTAACTGTTCAGTGACAGAAGTATTTTAAATAGAAATTCGATATGCGTAATTTACGGCGATTAGTTCTAATTTGTACTAATTTTATTTGCAGATTTGCTGGAAAAAGCTCGTGTGATTTCTCAGCAATCTCTTGAGCGTTCTTACCACATTTTCTACCAAATGATGTCTGGCGGAATTTCAGATTTGAAAGGTATATTAGAATTAAAAACAGCTATTGTTAATCAAGAATATATATACATAACTAATTATAAAAATAAATTATTAAATAAACTATAATAAAGCGGAATGGAGAAATACGATATTAAGAATGTCAAATAATTTCGATTTGAATTAAGAAATTTTAAGAATTATTTTGCTGCTAAAATTAATATTCAAAAAGTTATTTACTATAAAATTCATATCAAAAATTTAAAAAGAAAATATTATCATAAAGAGGTTTCTATTTTTTTTAAAATCTATTCCTTTTTCTATTGGATAAATTTTTAAAACTAAATTAATTATTTAAACTTTAATAACCTAATGAAATTTAAGCAATGACAAGAAGTTCTATAAGGGAATCACAAAATTTTAATCTAACATTTTTAATGTAATATTAATCATTTCTGCTTAGTTATAGTATTAACTTTTTATAATGAAAATACTCAGACGCAAATCGTTTTTACAAAAGTCTTCAAAAGTATTTCTTCCCAAGTTTTTCATTATATGTACAATTACCAATTAAAATTAACATAATTTTTATAATTTGCTTAACTAAGCAACTTGCATAACTTAATTGCCAATAATATATACACACATTAAACGAAACTGTAATTTTGTCTGTGGAAACAATTCGTAGATGAAAAATAGGTATTTCCATATTGATATTTAATGCATAACATTTTGTCTAAATCATTAATTTTTAAATTAAACAATTCATACTGAAAACTTAATGGCATATTTTCCTAATATATTTGTCATTAAAGCTTAGACTGTTACAAAGTATTTATAATTATAATAACACACGAAAAAAAATTATTTTTTGTTCTAATAGTTAACATTTATTATAAATGACGTATGTATATATCAAATGTGTTTGTGTAAATACAAATCAGTTTTTCAAATTTTATATGAATTGCTATTTGTTGGAGATACCTTTCATCAAATTTTACGCTGAGAAATTTCAGTTGTATTTTTAAATTTAACCAACACTTTTTTTGTACATATGAATGAGTCTATATAAATTTCTCACTACATATAAATGTGTTTTCTCTGGTGATAAAAAAATTTAGATTAACAATTCGGTGACCTAATATGGAGCAAACATATCTATTGTGAATAAAATATGAGATTTTGTGATGAGAGTACTTATCAATGGAATTTTTAAAAAAGGAATTTTTTTAAAATCACTGAAATAATATTATTTATTTTCTCTCCATATACGTTCTTGATTGAGCACATGATATATTTAAAATAATTATTCAGTTATGATAAAATGGAAAAACTTTGTATTCGGAATACCTAAGTTAAGATGGTATATATTTTTTATTTGTGACAAACACACATTAATGATCCTTGATCTTTTTCTCCCTTTTTGTATTCAGAAAAATGTCTCTTATCTGATGACATCTATGACTACCACTTTGTATCACAGGGTAAGATTGAAATTCCAGGAATGGACGATGCCGAGGAAATGCGACTGACTGATGTAAGTAATCACACGGAAACATTAGGACGATGGAATGGTCTTTAAATTACTTTCAAAGACACCTACAAAAAACTTCTCACCCATCTCTCTTTTTCCTATGACTATCTCCTAATAAAATAATGGTCGATTAAAAAGGTCAAACCAGCAAATCCATTTTTTAACATCTGAAGCAGCATATTAGAAACAAACCTCAATAGTACAGAATAATCAAAAGAAAGAGACGTAATTTTACTATTACTTGCGTTGGGTACATTCACAAATCGAAAGCGCTGGGTATTAGAATTGTTCACAAAAATTTTATTCAATAACGAGCAAAAGAGTGATATTTGTTTCTTTATTTCTCACATCCAGAAAAATGTCTCTTATCTGATGATATCTATGACTACCACTTTGTGTCTCAGGGTAAAGTGGAAATTCCAGGCGTAGATGACGCTGCAGAAATGCGAGACACAGACGTGAGTATATTGTCTGACGGATTCCCAATGCAGTTGCTTAGCTTAAATCAGCTTCAAAATGCCATGCAATTGTTGCCAAAGATTGATAAAACCTCTTGAAAACAATGTTTTACACTTTTGCCTTAAATTTGTTTCTCAGCTATGTAAATATAAGTTTTTAACTTTTTCATTTTAAATATATAAAAAAAGGTGAATTATATCTTGGCAACAATAAAACTGCTGCAAAATTGCTTACTGCTTTTGCTTAGAGGTGAAATTCGCTGGCTGAAATTAGCTTTGAATATTGCAAACTTTACTAGTAGCTGGAATTTTCAAATTTATCATGAATATTTTATGTTGATGGCTGAAATCCTGTGCTTTTTACTAAGAATTTGCTTTATGCCAAATTTTGCTTTTAGCTTGCGCTTTTAGTTTATAGCTAAGTATCGCTAAGCTTATTGTCAAACTTTGTTTCGCTTATTGCCAAACTTTGCTGCGCCTATTGCCAATTTTCGCTTTGCTTATTACCTACTAATGCCTTTTATTTGCTGTATCATGCTATACTTATTTCTTTATTTTTCGCAAAAAAGTTTTTCACTGCTTTCTTACGGCTTATAACTACTAACACAGCTTTCTTATACTGTTTTCTGAAAATTGCTAATTAAGTATTTTTTTACTAACCAACATTTTCTTTTAAATTACCATTTTTAACTACTTTATAGCTAAAACTAACATGTATAATTTTAATAAAATATAATTAACTTGCAATTTTTACCAGTCACTTCCTTTATTATTACAAAATTTTAATTTCTATCTGCTTTACTAAATTAATCATATAAATTAATCTATTTGATTACTTTGCAGGTACTTAATAGCTTTAAGATGCTTACAATATCATTATTCAACAAAGTTAAATGTAATCTCGTTTTAAAAGTTTTTTTAATAGTGATTAATGTATTTATAGACATTAATTATTTTCATTTGACCGTATATAAATAAATACTTAAAAATCATATTTTAAATAATCCCTTAAATTAATTTAGTTAAGCGTAAAAATAATTTAAGGTAAACTTATAAAAGTTGAATAGATAATATATGAAATTCCTCATTTTTTCCTTAATTTTCAAATCAATATATTACGTTTTAGTAAAATTAAATATTTTGTAAATTTTTCTTTAAAAATCTTTTATTTTTTATGTTTTTAACCACTAACGGTATTCATAAATTCTTGTGTGATCGTATTTCTAATATTTGTTTTTAAGTAAAGATACTCAAAATAAGTTATTTTTTTCTAAGTTTCTTATCAGATAAACATAAATCTAATAATTTAATTCTTGTGTATGATGGATTCTCCAAAACATGATATACATTTCTGAAATTACAGTCATTTATTATCAAATAAAGTTCCAACTAAAATACATTTAATATTAAATATTTTATCAAAAAATATTTCTTTTAATTAGTATTTTTGTTAGAAGGGAAATAAATGTATCTTATAAGTGTAATCTATTTCTTTGAAGCATGAGCAGTTTTCTACTTTTCGTAAAAATTTAACCCAACTTATTAATACGGCAAAAGTTATTTTCAATCAGTTTTGTTCACATTACTTTCATATATAAATATCATTCCTAATTTTTTAGTTAAAAAATTAGAAACAGTAATGCAATTTTTAGAGAATTTTAAACTTATTAGATGATAATTTCTTCTCCCTTTAAAATCTGATGAAACAAATTATCACATAAAACTCAAAAATCTAAAAAGTAAAGCAGTATTAAACTTTTAAATGTATCCAATGTTGACATCCTTCCTAGAATATCTAATAAATATTAACGGAAGTTAATCTCCTCTTTAAATCCCAACAGACTGCCTTCGACATCTTGGGCTTCAGTCAGAGTTACAAGGATGAAATTTACAAAATCACTGCAGCTTGCATGCACATGGGAGAAATGAAATTCAAACAGAGGCCTCGAGAAGAGCAGGCTGAACCTGATGGCACAGAAGAAGGTGAAAAGATCGCCCACTTGCTGGGTATCAATGCTGCTGACTTGTACAAGAACTTGTGCAAGCCTAAGATCAAAGTCGGTAACGAGATGGTGACACAAGGCCGTAGCGCTCAACAGGCAAGCAAATAATTACTGATTTAACCTAAGGTTAAAATATACATGAATGCGTGATTTAATACGAATATTTATTTCTTTTACAATAAAAAATTAATTCATTTTTGATATCAGAATTAAAACTGGTGTTAAATCTCATTTAAATATACTTGCATTATCTTAGCTTTTTAAAAACTACATTAAAATAAAATTTAAAAATTAATAATATTTGAATTTTTTGAAGAAAATATTGGTCAATTGCAAATCAAAAAGGCATTAAGATATCATTATATAGTAGATGTGATTAAGTAAATTAAAAAATATTATTAATTTTTTTATTTGGTAAATTTTTTATTTATAAATTTACTTTCTTCTTGTTAACAAGTCTGCTAATCTAAGAAAAGTACTAAACCAGTTTATCGTTTATTACACAGAGAGGAGAACATAGAGATATAAGACTCTAAAATTTACAATCTTTTTTCTGTTATTATAATTATTTGTTTAAAAAGTATCCATTCATATTATATAACAATCTTCAATGAAATAAAAACGTTATATATCTATTCATTAAATTTTTGTAAATTTGGTTATTCACTAAACTTTTCTTTTCTCTGAAATCGGGGCAAATATTATTATTTTATTTTATATATGCAGTATATAATTTTACTGAAATGTGGAAAGTTTTAATTAATTTAAAGAATTTAATTAAAGTAACAGTTTTCTAAATAATTGTGTACGAAACTGCTGAAAGTAAATCATGATTGTTTTGTAATATTATAGGTAGTTTACTCACTGGGTGCTTTGGCTAAGGCTATGTTTGACAGGACATTTAAATGGTTGGTAAAGAAATTGAACGAAACTCTGGATACTCAACAAAAGAGGCAGTATTTCATTGGTGTATTGGATATTGCCGGTTTTGAGATTTTCGACGTAAGTAATAAAAAGCGGTTTGAAATATATTATCTAATTCCATTCAAATACTATGTAAACTTATTCTATATATAAATGTATAAAATATTAAATAAGACAACTTAATAGTAATCTTAGTTCTTAAAGTAACATTCATCACAAAAGGGCATTTCTTTATTATTTAATATTATAAATTTGAACTGTTAGAGTTTAATTTGAATTATTATTAAAAATTATAACTTTACTTAAAGAACGAATAATAAAATTATAACTTTACTTCTTACTTTTTATTCATGTCAATAGCTTGACACTGATTTCATATGTATTAAAATATTGAATGCAAGTATAAGCTCATATTATTTAATTAAACATTCTTAAAGTGTAAAATATAAGTGAAAAAATTAATGAAATTATTTTAATTTAATTACTTAATTTTGGAAAGAAATAAACTAATGTGTATAAATGATTATAATTTAGCTATTTATTAATCAATTCTTGGGAAATTACACAATGTAATCAAAATTTCACATCGTATTTTCTTAATAGGTACAACATTGATATGTAGGTGCAGATAATTCAAATAAAATAAATATTTAAAATACATGAAAATTGTACGTAAACATTGTATTTTCATGATCGATACTGAGTTGATATTTGGTTGCAACTTATTTAAATTAAAAAAAAGTACTTAAAATACCTGAATATTAGCACTACGTAAAGATGGAGAATTTACGCTGCTTATTATAACTGCACCATTTCTTTTTTCTCTATGTTTTTGTTTACAAAATCCCAATATATTCTGTTAGTTTATCTTATACCCATGTGTTTCTAATAACCAAGATTTCTTCTATCTTAATTACTTCTTCCTTCTCTTTAATAATACACTCGCGAAATACTTCTCATAAAAATATTTTCTGTACCTTATAATAAATATTTTGTACTAAAAACGTACATGTAGGTTGTAAGCTTAAAAATTTTAAAAAGTGTATGTAATTAGCAATACATTTTGCTTACCTATAATTTAAAATGACCTATCTTTGAAGTTAACAGAAAATATTTTAATTCGTGTATTATTTACATCACCAATAATACACAATAAAATTTTATAATTAATAAATATATTAGATAAATTAACAATAGAAAGTACTTTATTACATCCTGTAAAGGTATATATAACTAATACAACTTTGATAAATTTTGATAGAAAATGTCACTTTTTAGTATCACTACCTCCTTTTAAGTATCAATCTTCTCTTCAATTACTACCTTCCTATTAATAAGTAATAATATGTTCACTTATCTGTATAATTAAAATAGCTATCATAGTCTTAAGTAGAAAATGTCTATCTCTTAGTGTTATTAGTTTTAGTTCTGTTTTTTCTTCTATTCCTATATTAGTTTATTCTATCCCTTCGACTATTACCTTCCTATGATTGTGTGATAATTGTTCATTTCTTTATCTGTTCTCTTTCTTTTTCACTTCTCATCCATTCTATGTACTACCTTTCCTACTCTCCATCAGTTTAACGGCTTTGAACAGTTGTGTATCAACTTCACAAACGAAAAACTTCAACAATTCTTTAATCATCACATGTTCGTGCTGGAACAAGAAGAATACACCCGAGAGGGAATCGAGTGGGTCTTCATAGATTTTGGACTCGACCTCGCTGCCTGTATAGAGCTCATTGAGAAGGTAAAACGCATAATAAAGAAGAGGTTGATCGCAGGCATGAGACGCAAGGAAACCCGCCTTTTTTGCTAGCTTTTTACATACATTACGACACACGCCAGCTTCACCTAAACGCTAATTAATACAATTTTAAAAAAACGAGTCGTATTCGCTTGAAGATTACTCTACCCAAGACTTTAAATATGCTTTCCAATTGCTTCATATCACTGCTTTAACAGCAAAAATTTCAGTCTCTATCAGTAATATCACTGTCTAAACTGTAATAATGCTCTGGAAAAAATATATCTTAAATTAATTAAACTTTTATGTCACTTTTTGCATCATTATTTGCATCAAAGTACAAAGTATAAAAATATAACTCTGATGAAGATGGTGCAAAAGATGAGATTAATTGGCAAGTCAAATTACCAAGAGACTGAAATTATTGCCTAATATGCTAATGCAAAATCAATTCATTAAGCTTGTGCTTTTTTCCTCCCAATTTCTTTTTGCCTTCGTCACAATCTTTGCAGTTTAACGGCTTTGAACAGCTTTGCATCAACTTCACCAATGAAAAATTGCAACAATTCTTCAACCATCACATGTTTGTACTGGAACAAGAGGAATACAAACGTGAAGGTATTGACTGGGTCTTCATTGACTTCGGTCTAGATCTTGCTGCTTGCATTGAGCTGATCGAAAAGGTAATGAAATGCTTGCTTACTTATTTTTTAAATCTCCCTACGTAAACCTTTATTCTATTCATAATTACCTAACGTTGATTATGAAGCTATAAAAATACAAATGCATGTCATTTCGCTTTTTCATTAATTTTTTTAAAATATTTTTAAGCTTTCTCACATAACAAACTTTTAATGCTTTGTATTTAATTTTAAATCTCACTTTTTGTTTATTAATTATCTTTTATTCACTTGATATGAAAAACGCAAAATTATTATATAATTTTAACATTCATTTTACTTTAAGTAAATCATTTAATAGAAATGAGACAAAATATGATTCCATTTTTTTAGAGTTTCATTTAATTTAATGCATACTGCTTAGTTTAAATGTAATTTCTTTTGAGAAATATAATATTTAATTAAAAATGACTTTTAAATTTTAAATATTTATATTTTAAATTTTTTATCATAATTTATTTTTGAAAATTAAATTACTATTTATTTTTAGTAAATTCTAACTTAAAGAAGAAAATATCCTGAAGAATCAAGTAAAAATTTAAATCTACTAGAGTACCAATATGCAAACTTATTTTCAAAATCTTTACAATGCAGAAAACTACAATTTTTTATATAATCCTTAAATATATTTAATCAAAACTATATCTTTTTAACTTTTTGTAAAAAAACTTCTGAAATATTTTTTGTACTTTTCCTTTTTAATTTGCAGCTCTCATCTGTCAATTTTAAGTTTTTAACAAGCCAACATCAAATAACTTCCAAGTTGTAATAAATATTGTAAATTACAGCCTCTAGGTATTTTGTCCATTCTTGAAGAGGAAAGTATGTTCCCCAAGGCTACCGATAAGTCTTTCCAGGATAAGTTGAATTCCAACCACTTGGGTAAATCACCCAACTTTGTGAAACCAAAACCACCAAAACCAGGTCAACAAGAAGCTCACTTTGCCATTGCTCACTATGCCGGAACTGTAAGTACTACAGATTTAATGTAACTTCGAAAATGTTATATAAAGATTTTATTAATATGAATATTGTTATAAATCGCACCTCTTCAAAAACTAATTTATGATATTTTTTAATAGGTGCCTTACAATATAACTGGTTGGCTGGAAAAGAATAAGGATCCAGTAAACGACACAGTAGTAGATCAGTGCAAGAAGGGATCCAACAAGCTGTTGACCGAGATCTTCGAAGATCATCCAGGTCTTGGCGGAGATGACAAGTCCGGCGGTGGTGGTGGCAAGGGAGGTGGAAGGAAGAAGGGTTCTGGTTTCCAGACTGTATCTGGTCTTTACAGGGTATGTAAATACATTTAATAATCACTCATAAATAACAGTGCATATTGGAAATAATAATGCAAATTGAAAAGTCTTTTATTATAAGTAATTTAATATTTATTATAAGTTAAATTTTTGATGTAGCATATTATTTTTATAGTAATTGACAGTTCGCTTATTGAATAAATATTTAGATAAATTAATTTTTTTAATTGCTGAAATATTTAATTTTTCATATTTGCTAAATAAATTTAACTTAACCTAGTAGACCAGGGTTCAACTTTACGAATATAAAAAATTCAAATCAGTGTTTCATCTGATATTAGTGAAAGTAAGTTTTATGCGAGAATAAGCGTTAAATCAGGATGATTTTATGTTAGGTTAATTAATTTATCAGAGTCTATATGCTACTTGGTATCCTAATAACTTTGATCACAAATGCTGAGTAGATCACAGCGGGCTTAGTGTATTTTTAACAATGTACTTAAAATAGCATGTAATTTATATTAAGAATAATTGCCACATGTAAAGAAGGAAAATACAAGTTATATAGTTATGACATTTAAAATGAATTGCCAATTCAAAATTAAATTATTTCATTAAATTACAATTGCTTAGAAAGTTTGTTATTATATCAGTCATTTATATTTTTGTAAAAAGAGAGAGAATCCTAATAGTGGTGTAATTATGTGGATTTATCAACTTACTAAAACAATCACCGTCTTATTCATAATATTTTACGATTTAAATAATGTTTGTCTTTATTAAGTATTTTAAGGCTCTTTTTTAACATATGGTAACAGAATACACATAAAAAATAAGTTTCGTAAAAATTATGTGTAATTAGTAAAAGGCTATTAAACTTTTGTTTAATGATATTAACAAATATTTTATAAAAAAAGAATAAATATTTATAACCAAAAGTTAAGTTTTTAATTAAGTAGTAGTACATCACAATTGTTCAGTATGATTATATCTCGTATATTTTTATACATTGTATTTATAAAACTTATTTTCGAGATAACAATAGACATATATTATTATAATACCAATTTGCAACTGAAATATAGCAATCCAACTTTTATTCTATTTGAAAATTATCAGTGATGAAACAGAGCACAAAGTAAGATAAAAGTGATATTCTTTTTTTTTTTTTGCTAATAATAGCTTTGCTGGATTTGCTTTTAGTTAACTATGTGTTAAAGCTTATATTAAAATAGTATTTGTGTGCTTTTAATGAGCTATAAATTATAAAATCTAAAAAACAAGAGCATGTTTTTTTAAACTTAGATTTACTAACAGCTTAAAAAGCTTAAATACCAAATTTTAAGAATGATTTTTTTTAATTTTATTTTATTAAAATTAATTTTCTATTCAGTTTTATCTACATATAAGCTAATATTCTTTAATTTTAGAAATTTCTTCTTATCACAGTAGTGATGCAGTGTGTTTTTGCTCAATAATGTTTTTAGCTACTTTAGTAATCGATAATAATGCTTGTAAGTGAACTATAAATGTAAATAACGCATAAAAATTTTGCTTTGTGTGTATGTGTTAAACAATATCAGAAACTATATATGGATTAATTTTGATCAAAAGCAAAAGTATTCAAACATAATGATTAAATATAAAGCATAATACATATTTACAGTAGTTTCTGATATTTATATGTGTTTAAATAATTTATATAATGGGCAATATTTATAATATATTTAAAAGAGTTGATTTTCAATATTAAGCACTTTATGCACAATAATCATGATTTAATTCATGTTGAAAACTTAACATTTATTAAAAAATTAAATATTGCCTATTATTTTGCGAATATAGTTGCTTTTTTGCTGTTTTGTTTTGTATATTCTTGCTGGTAAGTCAAGATTTATAAAAATGCCTTTCATATTTATGCTTTAGTACAAATTGCTTCGCTTTTCTAACTATAGGAGCAGCTTAATAGATTGATGGCCAGCTTGCACAGCACACAACCTCACTTTGTGCGCTGTATTATTCCCAATGAAATGAAACAGCCAGGTAACATTGCATAAAAAAGATCTCAAAATTCACCTACTTCCTTACTATTTCAACCTGAACTGATGAATCCAGCCTATATCATCTCATACAATTCTTTTGCTTGAACATCACATAAACATCCCCATATACATTTTTATATATTCTGAAATCTCTGTTTTTTCCACTCTTAACTTCAAGTACCACACCTTTGAACCTACAACATATAATTGAAAATAAATCCTATCCCTATTATTACACCATGGATATTAATATAAAAAAATCTTGCTTTTATCCTCAGTATGTACAAAATAATTTATCAAGAGAACATAGCGCGTATTACTCGGGAGATAGGGAATAAACTTTACCAAATATACGGTTATTTGCATGAAAATCTTAACATATTTCTTTTCCCTATTTGATTGTAAAACAGGAGCAGCTAAACAAACTGATGACTACTCTTCGTAGTACGGCTCCTCACTTTGTCCGATGCATCATTCCCAATGAAACAAAATCACCAGGTAAGATAAATGTCAATGGCTTGCATACCTCAAGGCTTATTAGTTCAATAGTGCAGCTTATTCAGCCAGTGATATGTTTTGCAAAGAAAAAAATACTGGCCGTTGCTCAAAGCTATTGCTTATTGCTAAATTGCTTACAAGGTGTTAAATGAAGTTATAGCTTTACGATACAGCTAATCTAATGGCTTTTTGTTATTACAGTGCTGCTTTTTAAGAATTCTTATACATAAAGAAATTATTATTACTTTAAAAATGCTAAAATAATTATAAAAAGTAATGTTACGTGGATAGATTAATATATTGAAAACAGTATTAAGGTTTAAATTCTATTTCAATGCATGCTGAATTAAGTTTATTTTGGCCTGTTTGAGTAACCCTTACTTCCTTTCACTTTTTGTTCTACATTCCTTTTCCCTTTATTTTCATAATTTATCCTTATTTTGAATTATTGTTTATTATACGTTAATTTGATTTCATTTTTATGTCATCAAGCTATTTTTAACGTATGAATTATATTTAAAAATTAAATATTTTTAAAACTAATACTTTTTATAGAGTTTGATGATTTGAAGTTTCAAGATCCGTAAGAGAAGTAAATTTAATCAATTGTAGCTAGAATAAAAACTTTAATAAATTGGTCCAATTCAAACTTCCTTACATCTTGTACATTAATATTTTATTATAATTTTTAAAGTAATTTTTTGTTTATTTTCAATCTTAATTATATATTTAAAAGTAAAACAAATTAATTTGTCGATTTTTTAACTACTAAATATTTTTTATATTTCTTTAAAATATATATACATACAACCAAATAAAATATAACCAAAAATACTCTAAAAAGAACTACTTAAATATAAATTAGCTTAATGTGATTAACATCAGAATAAGTTACACTAAATTTTTTTAAAAACCGTAGTCTCTAATTAATATAATATCTGAAGTAATCTTATCTTCTGAAATCTATTCAATAAACTTTGTAAAATATTAAATTTAATTAAAAAAATTCAAGAAAAAGTACTTTTAAGAAAAACAGTATAAGAATATGCGAAGTAATCTCCTACTACATAGCTAAACTACGAGGTTCTAATTGTTTTTGATCGATGTTTCTTAGGTGTAATCGATGCTGCCTTGGTAATGCATCAGCTTACCTGCAACGGTGTACTTGAAGGTATCCGTATCTGCAGGAAAGGCTTTCCAAACAGGATGATCTACCCTGATTTTAAACAACGGTAGGTTAACTAATTAAAACTGGAAGATTTAAATACATATATACATGTGTAGCCCATAAAAATTACAATTTTACATTATATTAATTTAACTAATATATATCACATGATGAAAATAATAGAATTATATAATGGAAAATTGTGTTGATACAGTTCTTTATTAATGAAACATTTACTACTTAATAGACAGTAATACTCTATTTATTGAATTAATAACAACAAAGCTTAAAAACTCCGGTTAATTTAGTTATAAGAAATCATTCAATAAATTGACTTTTAAAATGGGGTTCAGTAATAAAATGAATGGATTATCTTCAAATATAAAAATATTTCTACATATTTTATGCTTATTATGCAAAGGAAGCTATCCATAAAAATTATTAAAAATAAAATCATTAAGTAGTTCATATGTATTTTTATCTTAATTTAACTGTTAACGGGATCAAAGGGGAAATTTCTCCTCATTAAAATTGCTTTTCTAATCTGACTTATATGGATGATAAATTTTAAAGGCTAATTAGTATGTATGTTAATAAGTTTAACTATCTAAGGATGGATCAAAATTTTTAATTAAATTTTAAAAATGAAATAAATGGGATTAAATGAAACATTGTTGTAATCAATTTTTCTTATCATCTGAAATTCCTATTTGAAATTCTTGTCTAAAATGATTTTGTATTTGTATATAGATACACAATCTTAGCTGCTAGTGCTGTTCCAAAGGGATTCGTTGATGCAAAGAAAGTTGCTGAAGCAGTATTGGAAGCTATCCAATTGGACAAGAATGATTACCGTCTCGGTAACACTAAAGTAAGAATAACATGTCAAAATATTTCCTATAGTTTCCAAGTTTCTAAAAAGATATTTAATTAGATCCTAATTCCCTTTTTCTACAGCATCCTCTCCTTCTGATTGATCAGTGCAATCCTCCTTTTCTTCCTTATTCCTCTTCCTTTTTCCTCGGACGAATCCTAAATCATTTTCCCATCGATACCTGATGATTCCTCCTCAACCAATAGTAATGGTGAGTTCATGGATTTTTTTCTGTGTTCAAGCCACTTTCCAGCAATCAGCAGAAGAAATTCTTGTCAGTAGATTCCAATACCAAATTCCTACGAAAATTACTTTCAATTTCCTTTCCTCTCCCTTTTTTGTTTATATACGAATTTAGCAAAATTCGATAGTTTAAGAAATATTAGAATATGAAAATTTTTAAGGAAACAAAATTTTCTTCATTTCAAATAATAGTAATTAAAAAAATTTTTTGCAAGTTAATTATAAAATTATTGATTAATGTAAGTAAACACAAAAGTCTGTTAAAACAAATTTCAAAATAAAATAAGAATGTTAAAAAATGTATTCTTCATTAGTAGTACTTCACTTAAAACTGAGTCAATCTTAATATTATTCATTCTATTGTAATTAATACATTTAAAATGATAAATCAGAAACTAATTCTTTGTGTCAAAAATGTAATTATTTTATATGGAAGCTGTTAATTACAAAAATTCTCTCCTAAAAACTAATTGTCACATTTATGAAATACGCTTATTATCATTATGTATACGAAGTGATCCCTTAAATTTATTCAGAAAAATATAAAAATATTCTCAATGAAAAAATAAAAGTAATTTTTTAATTAAAATTTTGTATTCAAATATGTAATCCAGTAAATTACATTTTCGAAAAGATGAGAAGTTAACAATCTTAAGGGGGAAAATACATCAAATTGTGTCTAATAAAATAATATGGTTCTTAGGTATTCTTCAGGGCCGGTGTCTTGGGTCGTCTTGAAGAAATGCGTGATGACCGCTTGGCTAAGATCGTAACATGGCTCCAGGCCTGGATTAGGTGGTACCTCAGCAAGAAAGAATTCAAGAAGTTACAGGAACAAAGGTAGAAAAATAATATTCTACAATTCATCAACTTTAAGCAACTGAACAATATGCATTCTAACAATTTTGAAATTAATTTAATTCTTAACATTTTACTTTTAGAGTTGCTCTGCTCGTTATTCAGCGCAATCTTCGCAAATTCCTTACACTTCGCAACTGGCTGTGGTACAAACTGTACATCAAGGTATAAATAATAGAAATCAATTTCATCATATTTTACTTACTTGTGTTAAGAACTTTAAATTCACATGTAATGTGTTTTAGGTCAAACCTCTTCTCAGCATGGCCCGCGTGGAGGATGAAATCAAAGAACTGGAAGATAAACTTAAAAAGGCTTTGGACTCTTTGGAAAAAGAAGAAAAGTTGAGAAAAGATCTGGAACATCAAAATGTAAAATTGCTCCAAGAAAAGAATGACATGTTCCTACAATTAGAATCTGAAAGGTCTGGCTCTGGTGACTTGGAAGAACGTCTTGCCAAAACCATCTCTATTAAGAATGATTTGGAAGGACAACTTCAGGTATGTATTTAAAATAACTCATAATCAATCTACAATATTTTAGTTTGAAAAAATATTTATTAACAACAACAATATGATTAATTATAGATCATAAGAAAAATAGCTATTTTAAATAAGTTTTAGTTTTGCATATGAATTAAATTAAATATATTCCATTTTATATTTATTTTGTCAAATTCTAAAAGTGATTGAAATTAGTAGCGAGAGATATACCAACTTTACCATGATGAGCATATGCTGGAAAAAGAATAATAATATTTTCTTTTTCTCATTCTATTTTTAGTAAACAATCTGTCAATAAAAGTAGAATAATTGAAAATTTATTCAAGAAAGTTATAAGAAAAATAATCCTTTTATATAGAAACAGTTTAGTTACTTCATATAAACCAAAAATATAAAGTATTTTCAATTAAAAAAATATAAATAACATAATTTCAAAAATTATTTTTAAAGTACATAAATTAAACTAGTATATCAGAAAACTGAAATTGCAATATAATGTATTTATTCCTTCTATTACGAGTTTCATTAAATTGGAATACTTAAACCTTTAATAAACTCTTAATTTTTGAGAGAACAAACAATTTATCTTATTTCTACCGAACGAATTATTTAACAATAATTCAAGATAATTTCAATTACTTCATTTCCCTTAAAAATTTCATAGTTAAGTGTTTGAAAAAGCAAATGCCAAACTGAAACGAATAGTGTAAATGTGAAAAGTGTTCACAACAAGGAATTGGCTTACATTTTTGATAAAAGAATCCCTTATGCAGAGACAAGTACAAAGAAATCTACAGAAAAGTTATTCAAGGTTAGATTTCAAAGCCTATGCTCAACACTTGGAATAATTGCACAACATCTCTAACACTTTTAATTCACAAAAGAGCATTTTTGCCTTCTTTATTTCCGCTTTGAGACGGAACTATATAAGAGTGAGCATTCAGTATAAAAATATAAAGGACCTCTTTCAGAAAATTACATGCAATTTTAATGGACAAAGTTTTATAGCTATTTTTTAAACTAAGAAGAAAATTATTTATTCATGATAAAACTTAAAGAGTATACTTTAATTTTTCCTCTAATTTGGCCTCTCTTGTTGAGTTACATGTATGTTAAAGTAATGCAAAAAGATGCATAGAATTTTTAATTTTCTAAATGAAATATAAAAATTAATAAGTTAAAAATTTTTTAATTTAGTACATAAATGTAAATAAAATATTTGAAATCAATTTTGCACTTAAAAAAATATGGAAATCGTTTAATTATTGAAATTCAACAAAACCAATTACATAAAATTTTATTTTAATAAATACACATACATTGATATATATATATATATATATATATATATATATATATATATATATATATATATATATATATATATATATATCGATCTAATGAGATCAAACAATTTAAATATTTACAATAAATAAAATAACTCATTTGAACAAGTTGTTTCAATACTTATTCCCAGTCAGTATGTGAAGAGATCATCTTGTTTTAAACTCAAAAAATACCCCAAATATTAACCTTAATTATATGCTATCGTCAGCATTATTTTTAGAATCTCCAGATTCATCTCAGACCAAAAGGAAAGGAACATTCATTTTAAAATAGCGTATGAATTTTAGAGTTGTCCAAAAGACACCTGGCAATAGTTCAATAACTATATTTTCGGCATGTCTCACTTCCGCAAAGGGAAACATCCTACCTTGATAGATGACCCAGTTTTGGCAAGCCATAAAGATTCATATCTTTTAAAAATTTCTAAGAATTATCTTTAATAAAATTTTAAAAAAATAGATATTTGTGTTACACTGCAGAATATATTAATTTATGCTGAGGATTAACAGAATTTGATACATATTAAAGGACGAAATGTTTTTAGTATTCGTAAAAAAATTATTACAATATTATATCAGCATTAGAATTTTAAACTATCAATGCTAATAAGCTTTAATTCATAATTATAAATTTTGTGACTGTTCTAAGAGGGTAAAAATGAACGTGGGGGAACAGAAAATAAATTTATATCTTATTTTTGTTAAAATTATATTTTAAAACAAAAATTTCTAATATTTTCTCACTTAACTTTATAGAAACAAGAAATAAATTTTAAGATTTATTCATTTCTTATTTTGAGAACTTTTACTTTCTTAAACTAAATATAACAAAAATGTCTATTTTACTTTATATAATATATATTTCTACTAATATTTAATTAAAAAATACCTATTTTAACAATTAATTTAAAGAAAATTAGTTTGATTGATTTTCTTATCATTCCAAATGAGAAGATCTTGTTTTAAAAATATCAACATCTGTCGTATAGTTTGCAAAAGCAGGTACAAAATTTATTAAACAAATGTAATTTTCTGAAAAAAAAGATCCTGCCCAGGTTTTACCGCTTTGATTTGTTGTTGTCGTTACGTGTAACGAATCACCCTATCTTAAGTTGGCATCTCATCCTAAGGGCTTATGATTAATTTCGTGACAGGAAATCTGGAGCTCTGATTAACAGGCGTACTCGTCATTTTAATAAAAAGACTCCACTGAGAAATTTGAAACCTCCCACTCGTCGGATGAAAACATGTGCACTTATGCCAAAAATCAAGTGAGAGAAAATCTTTCAGGCTGTCCAAAATGCGGGGGAGGAAGACATATTTTTTACCCCCTTCGAATTCTGAGTCACAATCGCGCTCTGATTATTCCGTCTCGAATGAAAGTTAACTTTTCATTCCGACTTCTCATTAACGACGACGAGTTGGTGCCTAGAAAGGTTCTCCTCGATTTTTCTGTTCTTCCCACTGATTTATAATCAGACCATCTCTTCAAATTAATGAAAGCAAACAACATTAAATTTAGAGAATAAAAGACCATTACACATTACGGAAAGTTAACAAACGGCAATCTGAATTCATTGTGCGAGTTTTAAACCCGACTGTTTGGATATTAATTAAAATAGACTTCTTCAACTAACAACTACTGTTTCATCAGGATATTAAAATAATTTTTTGAGATGGCGGCTGTAAGCATTAAAAATCCTGAAAACTTCATGTTTGAAAATGATAAAATGAATCCAATGGATATTGCTTTACGTTTACAGGAACTCCAAGAACGATTGAGCCATGAAGAAGATGCACATGCTAACCTCAATCAGAATAAGAAGAAACTGGAATCTGAAATGTCCAACCTTAAGAAAGAAATTGAAGATCTTCAGCTCGTTATCCAAAAGGTAATGCATTTATTATTATAACATACTTGATTTTATCTAACTTGCTCTTTTGAAATCAATAATAATTTATAAATTTACTATGTAGTTATTAAAATACACAGAATTTATTTCAAGTGACAATGATATACTAAATTTCTCCTCGAGTTATAATATCTTGAAATGAAGGGACAATTTTATCTTCAAATTAAATGTGAATCTCTGAATTATAAGAGTTCAATTAATAAATTTAATGATTTCTTGAAATGAAATGGTAATTTTAATTTTTGATAAAACTACTATTTCTAAACAAATAATAATTTAGATTGGCAATTATAAAATCACATAATGACAAATATAAAAAAATAATTTTGATTGACAAATATAAAATCTCATATTGACAAATATAAAAGCACATAATGAAAATATTACCATTTGTTAATGATTTAAATATCTTTTTTATATTTGTATATCGCCTTTTTAAATATTAACAAAGCGATGGACAAAAATAAAAACTTTTAAAGTGCATTTATTCAACTTATAGTTAAATAAGCATAAAAGTAAATATGAATATTAAATCATTATTTTAAAATGAACTAAAATCTTTATTAAAAGTGCATATTATAGTTTTGTTATCAATATCACAAAAAACAATACTTTAACTGAAAAAATAATTTTAATTAATACTAATTTTTATAATTAATGCGATAGACATTTCACGTAGCATTTTTTACAATCAAAAATAACGTAAGCACACATAAAATCTACCATAAATTATAAATATATATAAATTCAGAATTTTCTTAAAGATAATTCGTTCAACATGTTTTAGTGATAATTTTTTTATTCATCTGTATTATTGGAAATAATTACATAAGTACAGCTATTGATAAAAAAAATACATTCAAAAAAGATAATTGAAATAAGCGCGTTATAAATTCAAAGCATGCTTTAAATAAATTTAAGAATATATTTATTAAAACAAAGACGATTATTAACGATCACATTCATCTGAACATTACAGGCTGAGCAAGATAAGGCTTCCAAAGATCACCAAATACGCAATTTGAATGATGAAATCGCACATCAAGATGAACTCATCAACAAGTTAAATAGGGAGAAGAAACAACTACAAGAAATGAGCCAGGTATTTATAATATTTTTTATATTTTTGAAAGTAAAACTATTTCCACAAATTATATTATTCATAAATATAATAAAGAAAAGGAAAATACATTTCATTAAATTTGTTTTGACCATTTATTGAATGGCAAATATCTTAAAAAGTATATAATTTTAGAAAAAAAAGAAACTGAAAATCTTAAAATTATAATTTGTGGTCTGAAACAAAGTTTCATTACTTTTAAGACAATCTAAAAGTATTAATTTGAAATAAATCAACAAATTGCTAAAGGAAAGAAGTTTAGTGCATGTGTAAAAATTAAGAATTTAAAATTTCCAAATTGTAAAATTTTTTCTATTTGTGGAAAACTTAAAATTAATTAAATATAATATGAATTTAAATATATAAAATTAGATTATAAATAAGCATAAAAAATAAACTATAAACTTATAAAATTTAAATCTAAATGCGAAATAGATAAATTATTTTTCGTAAGAAAGGGTTTCTACATTCATCGTATAATTACAATCATTGGCACGAAAATTTTCATTTTATTTCATTGGCACGAAAAAATAACTCTTGTAAGCTTTAATTATGAATCAATACATCAAATAGCTAATGGATAATATATATTTTCGATAAAAATTGTAATTAATAGCTGTGTACTTTATTATAATTGTCATATATCTAAGATATTGACTGTTCACTGCAGAAAACCGGAGAAGATCTTCAGGCAACCGAAGACAAATTGAACCACATGAACAAAGTCAAAGCCAAGCTAGAATCCACCTTAGACGAGGTAAGTTCCTGAAAACATTACCTTTAGTTTCTTCTGAAATCAAAAATTTAATTTCTTCTTCCATTGTTTGAATATGAACTGAGAAAAATTTAATAATGTGATTTATGCATTATAGTTGGAAGACTCTCTAAGCCGAGAAAAGAAACTCCGAAGTGATGTTGAGAAGAATAAGAGGAAGGTGGAAGGAGACCTTAAACTGGCCCAAGAAGCCGTTGCTGACCTCGAAAAGAACAAGAAGGAATTAGAACAAGCCCTTCAAAGGTAGAAATAAATTGCATTTTAAATATTATTTTTTTCTTCGTATTCAATTAAAAAGTTATGTATTAGTACATTTGATAAATTATTCATCTTAACTTTATAGCTCAGTTTTATTCAAATAGTTTATTTTATTTTAAATGTGTAATAATGAAAGAAAAAAAGAACTTATTTTGTGTATTGAATACTGTAAAATACATTTATTAATTAACTGTGAAAGAAATTGAAACTAGCATAAATGAAAACTGTTATTAAAGTGTAAGTGTTTTACAGGAAAGAAAAAGAAATGGCTAGCTTAGCTGCTAAATTAGAAGATGAACAGAGCCTAGTTGCTAAATTACAGAAACAGATCAAGGAACTTCAGGTATGAAAAAATTGAAAATGAATTTTATTTTAGACCTAATAATTCTATAATTATCATCCTTACCAATGATAATGTTGAAATAATTAATTATACAAACCATATTAACTGAAATCAATAATGCAGATTTTTAATAAAATTAATTCTTACGTAATTATAAATAAATAATTATAATTTTTAATCCTCAAACAATTTCTCTATTAATTTTGAATGATTTTAACATTGAACTTTTAAGTAAATGTTGGTACAATTTAAAAATCAGTAGCCAATTTATTTCTAAAATCCAGTTTGATAAGTATATTAATTATTTAACTTTAAAGAATTTAGAAGTTTCTATATAGTTATTAGATTGGAAAAGAAGGCTTGTGGTTTCTGTTACAAATTATATTTAATAAAAAATAGTAAATAACAACTAAAATTCATTTGAATAAGTTATTTAGAATATGTATATAGTTCATATCAATTTTTCTTAAAGGAACGCTATACCTTCAATAGATCTAAAAAAAACGAATAATTCTTAAACAGAAAAATTATTACAATTTTATATTGGTTAAAATAATAACGATGCAGAAAGATTCAAAAGCGGCAAAAACATTAAGAACAAACAGACAATAAAAAACAAACAATTTTTTTAAGCAATTTGTGTTAACAAGACAGGCAGAGCCAGGTAACAACAACGGAATGTAATCTTGTCTGGGTTCAAAGTTTTTGGAACTGTCATCATTCAGCTTCTGAGACACTGTTGCCCCCTTCTTTACCACCCGAAAAGGTAACAGAAATTCCCGATATTTTTCCTCCGGAATAGTGACTCACAACGGAGAGACGTGTCATCCTTAACGGAGAGTTCATTTTTGGAACGCGGTGAGAGAAAAAGGAGGGGAAAAGCCTCATCTCAGATATAGAATTACTCTTTTCGCCTTGGATAAGCTGTACTACGTATGACAAAATATTTCCAGCATTTTTCTTGGCCGTTTCCTTTATCTGCGTAAAGAGCCCCACTTTTCCCTCAACCTTGGCAGCGGTCGGTATCACGGTTCGTTAAGCTCCTAGAACACAACGATACGTTCGATTGAACTCTGAAAAGAAACTTGCAAATTTGAAGCCAGATCCATCCATTGTTTTCCTTCTGAGTTCTTCCTCTTTTGTTCGACCATGGATAGCATTGAGGTGACCGAAATTGAAACGACTTCAGTCCAAAATGGTATTAGCAATGGTGACCATTTACAACAAGAACAACGAAATGGAATATCTAATGGTGATCACTTTGACCAAGAACCAAGAAATGGAATTACCAATGGCGATCACACTGAACGCGAACGAAAGGATATCTCTGAATCGATAAAAGAAATTAAACACTCGGTGGTGGCGTCTTCTTTCAAAACCTCTAATATTCCACTTCATGGAAGTATGCTGCAAAAGGACATATTTTATCCATACCAAAAAGCTCAGTATATTTCACCCAATTATAATTTAAGTTCTGAAAGTAAACGAATGGTCAGGAGATTACAAGAGCCATGCTTCGCTTCAGCACCAGGAACAGTGCATTTAGTATATGAAGTATGGCCTTTTTATCAATGGACTTTAGCTAAAATACTCTATTTGCTCTATCGCTATGGTTTATTCGTCACATTCTGAATCACTCTCATCTATTTTCTTTATGCTTTCTCAGGTATCTGCTTTCAAGAAACAAATCTTCGTAACCAATGCAATTTAAGTAAGATTATTGCCTAAATTTGCATATTTTCTCTTTTAAAAAATTTTAATATTTTAAATCAGTAGATAACATGAGCTTTGTAACAAAACAAGCTTTCTTTTAAAAAAACATATTAAAACCATAAAAATTATAAAACAATGATTATTGCTTAGAAATATTCATATTTTAATAAATTTCAAACGCAATGCAAATTTGCTTTTCTTACAAGGCTACACATAATGCTTCTTTAATAATACTCCTTTAACTTTCTTAACAATTAATTATAATGTATGCTGAAGCTTTCTTGTATTTTTAGGCCAGGATCGAAGAGCTAGAAGAAGAACTAGAAGCTGAAAGGCAAGCACGAGCTAAGGTAATATTGACAATACGAGTTTATATAAAAAAAAATCAATTTAGATAATTTCATTAGACTGTGTAATTGTTACTGACGTGAGAAATTTTAATCTCTGACATCAATTTTAGAAAATATATATTCTTAAAAATTTGAAAATAATTAATTTTTTAATAATTGATAGTTTTAAGAAATCCTTCTTAAAAAAATCTCTTTTTAAAACGTAGTTATATTTATTTAAAGAAAAACTTGTAAAATTTAAGAATATTTCAGATCTTAAAATGAGACATTTTGTATTATATTAAATGTTATCTTTAGGAATCTTTACTCAATAATTTGCAATTAGAATAATTATTTTCACATAAATATTTAAAACTTTTAAAAGTATTTATGAGAATACTAGAAAAATGAATCATACTGGTAAATTCTTGATTAATTTAAATAATATAAGCATTTAAATGGCTAAAAGCACATACACATAATAAAATAATTATCGATAGTGAAGGGGAATTTTCTAATATTTACTATTTTTCATTTTTATTCTTACAACAATGTATACTAGTGATATTTCATTTGAATTTTCAGGCTGAGAAACAACGAGCTGAACTGGCCCGAGAAATCGGAGAGCTCAGCGAAAGGTTAGAAGAGGCTGGTGGTGCCACCTCTGCCCAGGTAACTAGTACAAATCATATTTTTTTTATTAAACTTGCATTTTATAAAATATTGGTTTTAGAGAATTTTGGGTTAAAAATATTTTTGACAATGTAATCTATTGCTTGTAGGTTGAACTCAACAAGAGGCGAGAAGCTGAAATGGCTAAGCTCAGAAGGGATTTGGAAGAATCCAACCTACAACACGAACAAACGCTAACGAATTTGAGAAAGAAGCACAACGACGTTGTGGCTGAGCTTAGTGAACAAATCGACCAACTGAACAAACACAAAGCCAGGTATATAATTATTGTTACTACATAAAATTTAACAATATTTATCATAATTATTCAAGAAAATGTATAACAATAGCTTCGAAACTCGTTAAACTGTTAAATCTATAAATATTGAATAAATTTAAAGTTCATAAATGTTTTAACGCATATAATTGGATGTATAATATTATGAAATTAAAACACAGGTTAGAAAAAGAGAAAGCTCAAATGAAGGGTGAACTTGATGATGTCCGATCTAGTGTGGACCACGTCAATAAAGAAAAGGTATTGACGCATGGTGTGAACTGCGTGAAATGGATTATGCTAGAAAAATGTCAATTGATATCCCACACTGATATTTTAAATTCAATATTCTCCCTGAAATATATTAAACCTATTTATTAATCCCTGAAAATTACAAATTAATATTTTATTTATCTGTATATTCATTATTAACTTTAAGAAATCATGTACTTAATTAAGATAAGTGTGTGATGTATTTAACAATACGCATGCAGTTGTCTTTTTTAATTCTTATTCCTTAAATTAGTTTGCATGATGGTGATTAACCGTCCGTCCTTTTTACCAATATGTTATGTGCGATACAGAGTTGAAAAAGAAAATGAATCCTATTATCAAGAGCAACACGAACTGCAGATTGCATTGGACTTCATTGGTAGAAAGAAGGTAAAAAATAAAACATGCATGCTTGAAACATCTTACCAATAACTTCCTTTCCTTTAAGAAAAAAATGCTTTCATTTGCAACATCCAGACTTTAAATATAAAGTCTTATTTGTATTAGTAGCTAAGTACCCGTCTTCCTTTTGATAATGAGAATCCTTTTTGTCAGGCTAACGCTGAAAAGCAAGCTAAACAGCTAGAAATGCAGTTAGGTGAACTTCAAGGAAAAATGGACGAGGCACACAGATCCTTGGGCGATCTCGATGCTGCTAAGAAACGATTGACTGTAGAAAACAGTGAGTACCAGAGACAACTAGAAGAAGCAGAATCTCAAATAAGTCAGCTTAGCAAGCTTAAGATGTCGCTCCAAACACAACTGGACGATATCAAACGAATGGCTGATGAAGAAGCAAGAGTAAGTATCTTACATCCTTTTCTAACCATGAAGAGTCACCATTAATATGAAATTTAACGAAAAAATATAACGTGATCCATTTATTAGGAACGTGCAACAGCCATGGGTAAATTCCGAAGCGTCGAGCACGATCTTGACAGCTTCCGAGAACAACTGGAAGAGGAACAAGAAGCTAAAGCTGACCTCCAGAGACAACTCAGCAAAGCCAACGCAGAAGTTCAGTTATGGAGATCCAAATACGAAAGTGAAGGTCTTGCTCGCTTGGAAGAACTTGAAGAATCCAAGTAAGGAAAACTTACAAATCATGTTGTTAAGAAAAAATTTAATGTTTACATAATATGAATTTAATAAATAAATATTTAAGGAGTCACACAAAATCCGATGATTTGACCATTTTATTCAATCAAAAGAAAAAAATTCAGCATTTTCTCTAATTTAAAATATTTTTCTAACTTAAAACTTCTTTGAATGTAATAAGTTAAGAAATTTACCGAAATATTTATATTTTTACTTAACATTTACAAGTCATTTTTAAAATCTGCAAAATTTTAAATTCATTATTTAACATTGTTAAACAACAACAATGTTTCAATATCTGTGATACTTTCTTAAAATAATTCACACACAGATTGGTTATATTTTTGAAATACATCCTAAATAATTTTGCTTCAAAATGCTTAAAAACTCTTTATGCTGATATATTTATTGCTTAAATTTTTATAAAATTAATTGATATTTTCGAAATATTGTATTAAATAACTGAGCTTATTTCAAAATTGTTAAATAATTATTAAAATCATTTTATATCGTAGGACAACATACTCTTAGATTTGAAAAATCCGAACATCAGATTCTCAACAGAAAATTTAATTTATTATTTGCATTAAAAATGTGCTTTAAACTTTTAGGAGAAAGCTTGACGCTAAACTTCAAGAGGCTATGGAAACTATTGACCAACTGAACGCCAAATGCAGTGGACTCGAAAAGACCAAATCCCGATTGCAAGGAGAACTTGAAGACATGACCATTGAAGTTGAAAAGGTACTATAAATGCTCTTTGTTTCTGTAATATTACAAATATTTAAGCTCTTATTATGAAAAACTTTTATTTAACGAATTCTATTTTTATTACTCAGGCCAATGCCTTAGCATCAGCAATGGAAAAGAAGCAGAAATCTTTCGACCGAATTGTCGCTGAATGGAAACAGAAAGTTGATGATTTGGCTGCTGAGTTAGATGCTTCTCAAAAAGAATGCAGAAACTATTCCACTGAAGTGTTCAAGCTTAGGTCTCAATATGAAGAAAGCCAAGAACATTACGAGTCAGTCAAGAGGGAAAACAAGAACCTTCAGGATGAAATTAAGGATCTCGTTGACCAACTTGGTGAGGGAGGAAGGAGTGTCCATGAATTAGAAAAGGCTAGGAAGAGGTTGGAAATGGAAAAAGAAGAGCTGCAAGCTGCTTTAGAAGAGGCCGAAGCTGCTCTTGAGCAAGAAGAAAACAAGGTACTTCGCGCTCAACTTGAGCTTTCTCAGGTCAGACAAGAGATTGACAGGCGACTCCAAGAGAAGGAAGAAGAGTTCGAAAACACAAGGTAAAGATATGCAAAATATAGCACATCTCATAAATATTAAAATCATTTAAAATTTAAACATCACTGATAATACGAAATATTTTATTAAATTTTTTCCAATTTATTTCAGGAAAAATCATCAACGAGCTATTGATTCCATGCAAGCCAGCTTAGAAGCTGAAGCCAAGGGTAAGGCTGAGGCACTCAGGATGAAGAAGAAACTGGAAAGTGATATCAATACTCTTGAGATCGCTTTGGACCATGCTAACAAGGCTAATGCTGAGGCACAGAAGAACATTAAGAAATACCAAATCCAACTCAAAGAAATCCAACAAGCCTTGGAAGAAGAACAAAGAGCAAGAGATGAAGTTCGTGAGCAATATGCCATGTCTGAAAGACGATGCAATGCCATGCACGGAGAACTGGAAGAGAGCAGGCAACTCCTTGAACAGGTAAAATACAGTTATTGTTCTTTAAAATGTTTCAACACAGTAGTGAATAAAATAATTTATGCATGCTTAATATTTTTAACTCATATCTCCTTCAGGCTGATCGTGCTCGCCGTGCTGCTGACAGTGAGCTTGCAGAACTGCACGAAAACGTTAACGAGCTATCTGCCCAGAACTCATCACTGGCAATGGCAAAGAGGAAGCTGGAAGGAGAAATGCAGGCTCTTCATGCCGATCTGGATGAGATGTTGAATGAGGCTAAGTCATCCGAAGAAAAAGCAAAGAAGGCAATGGTAGATGCTGCACGACTTGCTGATGAACTGAGAGCTGAACAAGAACACGCTCAACAACAAGAGAAAATGCGCAAGGCCATGGAAGGACAGATCAAGGAACTGCAAGTACGACTGGATGAAGCTGAAGCTGCTGCACTCAAGGGTGGCAAGAAGATCATCCAGAAACTTGAACAGAAGGTATTTATTTTACTTCCTTAATAAATTAACAGTTAATCAAAAAATGAAACCAGTGTATAATTTTAAGAAACAAAATTGTACTGATCAAAGATACATGGAAAAAAATCTAATTTAAAATTTAGTGTACAAAATAATTTTTTTAAATTAAAATTTCTGTAGTTAGTTGCAAGAATTTATTCAACTATTGCAGAATATAAAATAAATTCATATATTCATATATTAAAAGCTATTTTATAATTATAGTAACAATTATTTTTAAACAATTTTAATTTACATTGACTTTTAAGAAAAATTAATTTAAAAATAATATTTTTAAATTCTATCATGACGTAACTTATTTATTTAAACATTCTTTTATTAAGATAGAAAATAAAATGCTACTGAATTGTTTAAATGTTATAAACAAGACTAATTTTTGAAATTTACCTTTAGGTCCGAGAACTGGAGACAGAGTTGGATAATGAACAACGCCGTCACTCTGAGGCATCTAAGAATGTAAGGAAGTCTGAACGACGTGTGAAAGAACTGCAATTCCAAGCCGATGAGGACCGCAAGAACCATGAACGCATGCAGGATCTCGTCGACAAACTCCAGCAGAAGATCAAGACATACAAGAGACAGATTGAGGAAGCTGTAAGTCCCATTCAAATGTATGTGCCTTTAATAGATATTATAGATGCCTGGCTCTAATTCTTCCATCTGACACTTTTCTACAGGAAGAGATTGCTGCCCTCAACTTGGCCAAGTTCCGCAAGGTTCAACAAGAATTGGAAGATGCTGAAGAGCGCGCCGATATGGCAGAAAATGCAGTTGCAAAACTTAGAGCAAAGAACCGAAGTTCAGCTTCTGCTGGTCGTGCAATGAGTCCAGTTGTGAGTTTTATTTACTCATTTCTATTAAAAAGTTTTTTTTTTCAATTAAAATATATTTCCTGTAAGATACCTTTTCGTTACAGAACTTTTAGTATAAATAGCATGATGATACTTTAATATTAATTCATAAAAAAACCGTATTCATAATATTTTCCTGAAATATTTCTAAAAAAATGAAGGAAAATTAAGCTTTTAAACATAGATCAAAGTACGATTAAATAATTAAGCATGCAATTAAAAAATATATTGATTTAAAAAATAAACCGAACTTAAAGAAAGTATTTCATATTTTCATCAATGTAATTTTGTTTAGTAATTAAAAGAGAAAACAACATTATGAATTATTTAATACAACTCTTTTTTGTGAGCAATCTGTAACAACCATTTTTAACATAAGCTTTTTATGAAAGCTGCTATTTTGCAATGCACTTTTGCTTTTCAAACTCATTCTATGCTCATTTTTGTAAGTACTTACTCTCTTTTGTGAATATAAAGAAGGAAAATTAGTTTTTCATTTGTTTGTCAAATTACGAAATATTTATAAATGATTACGAAAATTAAACAAATGTAAAAATATTGAAAAGTTTTTTAAGCAACTTAACATTAAGCTTATAAACTACCAGTATGTTATTTCTTAAACTAATAAAGCTTATATTTTGGTATCTAGCTTGTTTTAAATTTACTTTTTTCATGAAGATAATTATTTTTCCTTTATTTTTGAATATTTTATTTTTTAAAGCCATATATGCATGCTGTTTGCTTCCCAATATGAATTTTTACTCCTTTCTCATAAAATTATTATCTCTACAAACCCTTAAAATTTATTACAAGAAAGTATCTTTCATTTCATGCCAACATTCCATCAAGGAATTCTTCCCACGTTTCTTTCTACTTTCCCTATTCCAAAAGGACTTTCTTTCAAAGAATTACCCCCACAAGCATGTCTCCCTAGCACCTGATGCCCCCCTAAATGATTACTGCTTGCTGCTTTTGTATTAAAGCTAAGCTTTCGCATTCTCGTTATACAGCCCATGATGAAAGGACGACCAAAATCCAAACTTGAAGCTGAAGAGTAAGGTGGAACACTTCTTGTGTGTATTACGTACTTAGGTGAGCATCCATTTCTTTTAACCCTTAATCAATAGCGTTTTATATGAATGCACATTTTTTAATACATTTCACTAAACAATAAATAATTCAAATATATAAGTTACAATCAATATCATATAAACGCTATCACACAATATCAAATAATCGTTAGAATATAGAAAAATATGAAAATTAAATTTAAAATAAATTCAATATGTATTTCTTATTAAATTTACAATACAAATTATCAGTTTTGCGGAATTAATATTTCTTTATACTTTTGGCAGTTACATTTATATGCTACTCTTATCAAGAATATTTTTTTAATTTATACGAAGAGTATACATTTTTGTCGCTTAAAATATTGTATATATTTTAAAAATTCACAAAACAATCTGTTTTCTTATGAGAAGTTATAAAACAGAATAATATAAATATAAATAGATGCAATAACATTTTTAATTGATTGAAGAAATTTAGAAGATTTTCAATACAATTTTCATTTCATATTATTGTTAAACACTAGAACAGGATTTTTCAATTATTACTGTATAATTTCAAATAATAATATGTTCTTTTTTTCCTAGACGTCAAATGTTCATCTCCTCTCCAAAACACCACAGTTTACCCCCGAAAGCCTCAATGTGCCTATCTCGAATCTGTCTTCCGCCTTTGCTATCCCGTCTCACACCGCCCATGACGTCTCTGAGCCTGCCGAATGAGTCAAAGTTCGCTCTTCCACGATCAGCATAAAAAGCCAAAAAAAAAGCGCTTCCAAATACTTCACTCTTTTTATGTGAACTTTTAGAACAGTATAATATATAGAAAACGTCATATGTACGGCAATCGCCCGTTTATTTTGAAGATAAAGGACTTCTAATGTAATTGCTGTTCTGTGTATTGTTATAGCCTGCTGTTTATGCTGTAAGCGTCCCTTGAGGAGAAAAAGAAGTATTTGATAAGCAAGAGCTCATTACAATTTCTGTTTTAATGTTGTATGTTGTCAGTCTGTATTCCTGTAATATTTACTCGATAACGTGTTGCCTTAAAGTGGAGATTGTATAAGAAACAGCCTCGTCCAAAATAAGATCTGTATTTTATTGTTTCGAGAATTACGTTGACAAATAAATGTTATACACTTTCAAATGTATGGAAGTCCTTTCATCTTTCCACATTGCATTTCTTCTAACACTCTATAAAAATAAAATGCATTCTCAGAAATTTTTACAAAAAACAACCAACTAATGTTATAATAAAGAATATAGAATATACAATAACACTCAAGTTAAAGAAGACTATTTAACAATAAATGCAATATTTATTTTGACATTTAAAGAAATTACAAATAAAATCAATTTTAACAAATAATCATGGCACATATACACTTTTTTATAAACTATAATTATTTTGTAAATATTTCTGAGAATAAATTACGAAAATATGAGACATGAATTCACAAATATATATATATATATATATATATATATATATAATGTTTTCACAATTACATATATTAGTTGCTTAAAGTTGTGTATGAAACTGCTGCTTAAGCTGCGATGAACCAAGAATATGAAGCATATATCAAATACATTTAAGCTTTCATTAGAGCTTGTTAATGTCAAGTTTGTCGTAGATTTCAAATTCTGTAACTGTCAATAATGTATGTATTGGCTCAGTGTAAAATCAGATAAATAAAATTGTGTCAAATCACAATTTCGCCTTTCAAATTTGCCTCAAACGTGTGGAAATTCTTTAAAGTTAAATATGAAAGAGTAAAATTGAACCAAAACACTTTCTGTGAAAAATCAGAACTCCTTTTTTTTAAGAAAAATAAATTTTCCATGGACTTAACTCAATACTACTAAATTAGTTACCAAACAGCAATGATTTCATTTTATTCTATGATTCGGTTAAATTTGGAAACATTTAGATTGCTGAGTTATTGTAAATATTTTCTAATTAGAAAAGATGCCAGAATTGAACTAATTGCACATATACTTATTCTCAAACTTTTTTAAAAACATTTTTTCACTAATAGGGTACACACAATATAACAATAGAATAATATAATGACAATGTAATGGAGCAGTATATGCCAATCATAATATAGAATACTAAATACTAAATCACGAAATCAACAAGCACAGGAATAGTTATAAATTACTGTAGCTCATAAAACTAAAATAAAATACCTCTATCTCATAAATTTAATATGCATACAGTAATAAGTATAATTAAAAGCTGTCATTGATGGCTAGTTCCTTGAACAAGCTAAATTTTTAAATACAACAATTTGAATAATAACATTTATCACAAATAGAATTTAAAATATGTGAATGATTTGTCAACATTGACCTTTAAGTAATTAAGTCAGCAAACCTTTACATAGTAATTCCCATTTTTATGCATTATAAATCCTTATTTTCTTCAGCAAAATTCCGAGGAATTTATTTTTCCTGGAATCTTGTATGACAGTATATGTATGTTTTTATAAGGTCAAATTTATTAAAACTTCTCTAGAAAACATTATGATGAAATTATTATTAATACATTTAACTAATTTATTACATCTTCTAATATTTTTAAATCCAAGAATTTCCAATGGTAACTTTGCATCTTCCAAAAACAATTATTTTGCCATTTTCTAGTTCAGTTAAAGCGATTACAGCAATCAATACAATTATCTTGTCACCTTAACTTATTCTGCGGTGTCAGAGAAACCTTGTAAGGAACAATATAGCTCTCATGTTTAAGAAGTGGTGAGTTCTAGACCTTCTGTTGCAGAAGACATTTACTCTGGGGTTCTATGTATGTCAAAAATTTTGTAGAATTTTATGACTTTTCCCTCGTAGGATATGGAGATGAATATAGCAATAAAGGTGTAGACGTCGTACTTGAATGTGTTTAAAAATTGCAAGAAAATTGGCTGTGTTTAAAAGCTTTGATTGCCAAAAATAGGAAGAGGAAATCTTGCAAAGGAATTGATAAATGTCATCTGAAGATATAACAGCATGTAGGTTGCCCAGATATGTTAATTCGCATCATTCATATTAATTTCAGGTCGAACAGCTTTAGGAAACACTTCTGTAAACATATATCATTTTTTGGAATCATTACGCTTTCAAAAATTTTAGCCTCAACAAAACATTTGTCCCTCCAAACTTCTTTTAGTATTTTAATTGTTTTGGAAAAACTATTTTTCTCAAACTATAGCAGAATTCGTTTGAAATTAATAAATGAAAAAAACGTCTGCATTTGTATTTTTTAATTTCGCGCTGTTGCCACATCGTAAGAAAAGAACTCTCAGTTTTTATGAAATGCCCTTTGTATATACACATAAAACTCGTATAAAATACGGGGTCATATATTTTTACTTTGTTATTCCTAGGTACATGAATAACAAGATAAAAAAATATTTAAATTAACAACATATCTTGTGTCATAAAATGTGTTGACTTGCAAGTATCAAACATAAATGTGATAAAAAATAAATTACAATAAGAGTATATACCGTTTTTTGTTCTTAAAAATAGCTCCATTCATATTTATTTTTGTTCTAGTGTTTTCATTCATATAATTTTTTCTTAAAAATTATGATTTCATAAATAATTGTGAATTACTGCTAATAGTTTCCTAGAATGTTTAATTGTTACAAATTGTCAAACGTATTCAAATATCAAATTACTACTTTTATTTTCTACATATTTTTAATACTGCAATAAAAGTAGAAAACATAAAACAGGGATTTCCAAACTTTTTCCTACATTAACGTCTTTAAAAAAAATAATTTTCTTCATTTATTACTTTATATTTTTTATATGATATATTTATAATACTAATAATACACCTATATGAACTACTTAAAACTAACAATTTAACAGTGAATATAAAAAGTTAGAAAAAATAGTTCATTTGTCTTCTATTTTATTATTTGATATCTTTGAACATAAACGAGAAACGCAGTTCGTAATAACACAAATATTTCATTTCAGTATATTTGGCAGTAGATGAACTTGATACATTGGCATGATTGTTTAATGTGTAGTCTGAAATGTTTATCCTTATTTAATCAGACTAATTGATATAATCGAAGGATATTTCCATTTTTATTTTAGCATTATTACTAAAAAGAAAGCCGAAGATGACATTCGATACATTTGCAAAGCGTCATGATATTCAACTTCATTCATCATCATCCAAATTAGTATTTATGAATATTAAAATGGATAGTAGTATCAGATAAATTCTTCATTAATATATAATAAATTAATATCTAAAATATCATTAAAATTTCAAAAATGGAAAACGTTATCATTGACGTCGAATAAAACCCTAAAATCTATACATGTTTTTCATATTTCTATAGGCCATTCTGTTGAAAAAATGAATATCGAAGAATCAGAAGAATTGAAATAATTGGCTGTTAAATGGATTAGTTCACTTTTTTATGCTAATTTTTTTATCATATTCCACTATGTATTAAGATTCAAAGTGGGAAACGTTGGGATAAATTCACGTATTCCAGAGTATTTAGAATTACTTAGCGAGTAATTGCTGCGAATAGAGAAAAAATATGTATGCATAAGAATTTTTCATCTTTCCACATGCCTAACGTGTAATTGTTTTTAAATATATACAATTTAATTTTTTCAATTTTTGACAAAGTATTGTTTTTGACTTCTTCAATAAACACGTATATGCTTTAAAAAAAAAAACGGATTTCGAAAATGCACTGAAAAGCATAAAAAATGAGTGCCAACTGCACAAATTTTGACAAAAGAAAATGAATCAAATAAGGCGTCATTCGATTTATTTCTAGCTGATTTATATGTGATATCTCATTTTGTAGTGCGAAGTTTTTACAAAGATGATAATAAAGACCGATGAAAAATAGTATAAATGTCTTAATTTTTCCAAATCACAGTTTTTCTCTCAAAGCTAGGTACAGTAAGATCCCGCTTAACGCGGGGGATACGTTCCATCAAAGTAGAGCGTAATGCGAAACAGCGCTAAACGAGGCTATCTTTACTTTGTAAATATTGGGGTTAGGGGAAGATGGCTAGGAAATTGGTTAGGTATTAAATTTAAAAAGTATGTTTTTTTAATAAAAATAAAACCAAACATTTATTTCTTAAAGCTTAAATTAATACCACATTATTATCTCTTGCAAAAATAAAAACAAAATATAAATAACAAAACGAATATTCTTAAAAAAAAAACAAATAAAATTCTAAGTCAGTCATATTTAGTTAGCCTTCCGCGTTTTCAGTGTGCTGCCTTTTTGTGACAAAAGCATCTAATGTTGTTTGCCTTTCTCTTTTGCGTTGTTCTCTTAAAAGTTCTTCATAAACGGATACAGCATCTCTAACACCACGCCTTACTTTTGAGCTCCTGTCAAAATTCGGATCATTTTCAATGAATTGATCCCTTATTTCAGTTATGGTAAACAAACTCCTTTTCACAAACGCCATCGAAAGTTCTTTTTGCTTTTCTTCTGAATCACTGCTGTCAACATTTTTGTTTTCTTCTTGTTCAGTTAATTCTTTGAGCTCATCATTAGAAAAACTAGCCGCTGCTTCTTGAATTATTTCTTCGACATCTTCCACATTTACTCCTTCAAAACCGGTTTGCTTCGTTAATTTCACTATCCCTTCCACTATTTCATCCACATCGACAGAGTGTTCAACGTCATCGCTCTTACTTAAATCCGGCCAAATATTCTTCCATACTCCTTTCAAAGATCTTTCTGTTACCTCATTCCAAGAAAGACCTATGTTTTCTACAGCATCCACGATGTTGTAGTTATTCCAAAATTCTCTTATGGACTGGTTCTCTTCTCCGTCTGTTTTTTTCAAACATTTGCTTAAAGGTTCGCCGCAAGTAATAAGCCTTAAAATTTGATGTAACGCCTTGGTCCATTGGTTGAATTAAGGCAGTTGTGTTAGGCGGCAAGAAAAACCACTTCGACTGGAATGCATGTTGTTAAGGATGATAAATTTGTTGGGTGGCTTGGAGCATTATCAATTAACAGATGCTTTTTGTTCAAGTTTTTCAAATTTCACAATAACGTTTTTTTTTTTTAAATTTCACAATAACGTTTAATTACTGGTATAGCTCATTTGAGCTGGGTACAGGGAAGTTCACTGGTGTAAACGTAAACAATAACGTTTAACAGACGGGCAGAAATGTTCAGTGAACCAATCCTGGAAAATTTTCGCAGTTATCCATGATTTTTTATTAGACTCCCAAATTACAGGTAAAGTTGATTTAGATTTGCCTTTCATCCTCTTGGGTTTTTGGAATGGTAAATTAGTAACGGTTTTAATTTAAAATCTCCGCTTGCGTTAACACCTAGTAGAAGGGTTAAGTGATCTTTTGCAGCTTTAAATCCTGGTGCCCGTTTCTCTTCACGGGATAGAAATGTTCGTTTCGGCATTCTTTTCCAAAACAAGCCTGTTTCATCAACATTAAAAACCAATTCTGGAGGATAGTTTCCTTCTTCAATTATTTTTTTAATATCGCTGGAAATTCAGCCGCCGCTTTTGTATCACCACTTGCTGCTTCTCCTGTAATCTTTATGTTGTGAAGGTTATTTCGATGTTTAAATCTATTAAACCATCCTCGACTAGCAACGAAAGTTTCACTTGTGTCAATTGTCTCAGCCTGAATGTAATTAAAAATTCTTCTAGCTTTTTCCATTATGATAGATTGGCTTAATGGCATATTGCGGTCAATTTCGTCGTCAATCCATATAGACAGTCGTTTTTCCATTTCCTCTATGATATTATTTCTAGAACGGGTAATTCTAGTTGCAGAGCTTGACGTAGTTGTAGTTGCCGATGACAGTATTTTTTCTTTATTCTTCATGATGGTCCTTATTGTTGAAGTTGGCAAATTCAATGAAGCACTAATTAGAGTTTGACGTTCACCAGAATCTAATCTTCTAATCACTTCCATTTTAGTTTTGAGTGAAATGCTTTTTCTGGTTGCTTTCTTTTCTTTTTCATTATCACCCATAGTAAAAACTAAAGATCAAAATATTTGACACTGTAATATAGTATTAAATATGTAAATTAATACCTACTTACAATAATGTCAACAAATGTTTCCAATAATAAAAATATGTCTGTACAATACCGCACCAAACAAGAAACACAAGTACACTCTTTCGGATATGTATTTGAAACCTATCGCTGCATAATATTTCGGGGAATCCCCGTATGCTGCGAGCGATTTCGTGGAATCCCCGGGTTGAAATAAAAGAGCGCTAAACCGAAACAGCGCTAAACGAAACAGCGTTAAGCGGAGTCTTACTGTACAACTATATTACTGGAAGTTACGTTTCTCGAAAAGTAGTGGACACTATTTTTATACAGAATACTTAATCAAAGAGAAGACTCTAATTAGACACATTTCCTTTCCCATTTATTTATTTTTGTGACTCAAAAATCATTGTTATGCGGCATGTTACCTAAAAACATAATTAATGTTTAGTTCATTGTAACAAACGGATGTTCATTATAACAACATAACCTCAAATCAACTGTGTACAAATGACTCATTTACTGTATACAGAATCAGTATCATAATGACAGATGCATTACAGAACTTATATCCAACATTTGCAAAAAAATTTCTTAAAGTTTAACGACAATCTCACTTTTTTATAAACTTTTTCTGAACAAAATCATAAATTATCCCATTTTCTTTTATGTTATTAATTAAACGCATTTAAGACTAATATAACATCTTTTTAATGGAAAAATTAATTTTATTAATTAGATGAAATATTTAAACATATAGAAATGATTTACCTTAAGAACTCTTTTCCCGTTAATATGGAAATACTGGATGAGATGTAGAACTAATAATTTTGTTGAAATTATCATGAGAGAATATCCACCACATTTGCATGTATATTTCTTGAGATTTGGAAAAATATTGCTATGATTGATTCTCTGTTCAAACTTATCTCTCAGCCAAGTCCCACATATGTTCAAGGAAACTCATGTCTGAAATAGAAATTATTCAATAAACGTTCAGAATGTTTCTCAAACCAATTGCAAACGTTGTTGCTCCAAGGATATGACTTATTAAGAACTTTTTGTAATATGTTGGGAAATTTAATAATTGGGAAAAATTCAATCCTTTTGGAGTACTTGAAATCCATGAATAACCATAAGTAGCAGGAGATAGCTGATTGCTGTTATAATTTCATTCAGTTTAGTTAAAATACCTTATCCATACCATGTAAGATACAAATGTTTTCCATTATGAGGTCAGTCATCACTAGTTTTTTACAGTGCCTCATAAGCAATTTGAATCAACAGCTTCGTGAAAGCAGCTGTATATTCTAATTCAACAATCAGACCTTATCAATTGTCCAATTCTATAATTCATATGATCAAGCAATATTTTCTCAGTCTTTTAAGTCTCAAAATTCTCGACACAATCTCAGCGTTGTAGGTCGAAGAATGTTAAATGCTCAAGCAATTATTAAAAGAGAATACTTCATACATCCAGCCCCATCCAACTGAAAATCCACACACTTAATAAAATTTAATAGAATGGACACAATCGAATCACTTATACTTTTCTTGCGAATTATTTAAATAATAAACACCCTGATAATACCCTCAATTTGAATGCATTTATTCCATGATGCTACTGGCATTTGAATCTTTCTATATTGCTATTCTATAAATTTTGGAGTAGCTAACACTTCAATGATTAACACTATGGTCTTTATTCAATGTTCATCAGCTTCCATTACTTCATTAGGTGTGAATATTTAAAGTGGCTTAGAATCCACATTAAACTGGGGGTATTAATCTAACAAGTCCTCATCTAGACAAAATACTGCAACGAAACAGATAAAGTCCCAAAATTTTTATCTCTTGAGTCACATTATTAAGCTTAATTGTTAATTCTAATTTTGTAATTAATTGCTTAAATGCTACAAGAAATACCATTTTTAAATTAGTCCTTCACTTGAAAATTATCAGCTTCCATTTCATTTGAAAGATGTTTTTTTTTAAGAATAAATTTTATGTTTTCATTTGCGTTAAAGATTCAAAATATTCGAGGTTGGAATTGTAGGATTTGAATATTTATCGCATTCCAATATGACAAGAAATACACAAGAATATACAAGAAAGAACATTTTTATATTAGTTCTTCACTTGAAAATAATCAGCTTCCATTTCGCTTGAAAAATGTTTCTATTAAGCATAAATTTTATATTTTCATTTGCGTTTAAGATTCAAAACATTCGAGGTTGGAATTATAGGGTTTGAGTATTTATGGTATTCAAATATGTGAGAAAGTTTGAAATTTCTGGAAATTTATACAAAATATATCTTGGTAATTTTTACTGATCCCTATAAATATATTTACACAATTTTTATATTGATATATATACTTTCCGGAATGCATCTTATCACGTATTTATTCTCGACGAAATATTATTGCAATCATTTTTTTTATTTCAAAGAAGGATTATCTCTATGAAGATATACAGAAGAACTGAATAATTTATTCAAGCATATGTATTTCTATAATCTTAATAACCCTGTTTGTAGGCGAAGAATTCTCGTCAATGACGTTAAAATTTTATTTTTTCAGATAAAAGAAAGATCGAAAACAAGATTATCTTTACATCTTTAATCTGAATATCAAAAATATTTTAATAGCGATAAAAGGCTCATTCGATTTTGCATGTCACTTACAAAGTAAATATTTTTGCGTCAATGAATTTACTGCAGTACTTTATTACCTTATCAAATGAGACGAAATGCTAAGTAATGCGAGAGATAATGTTTTCCATGAGGAGGACACGAAAATAAAAAAGTTTCTCTGATTCTTTTCCAGCCATATTATCAAAGAAATGCCTAATCTTGAAGTCATCTACTTCAAAAGTGATTGATAAAAACCAAATAAATCATTGTCAATCAACATAATTTCGGAAATAAAAAATTTTATTGGATAATTTTACTGCTTAAATCTTTTAACAAAATTTTATATTCAGCTCTATGTTGTTATGTGTTACTTTTGCATCCTTTGACATTGTAAAGTCATTAGTATTTTTTGGTATTAATTAATTATATATTTAATAATTTGGTATGAATTTACGTTAAAAAAAGTAATATTCTACAACTAAAATGTGAATAAAAAGTTTTTCACATTTTATTTTGAAATATTAGTTATTTTGTGATATACGTAAATATTTTTAATACAACGAAGTAACTATTTTAATCTAAAATATGTTTCAATAAAGTTTATAGTATATTATCTATTTTCTTGAATATTTTTCATGAAAATCTTTGCTCGCTTCTTGATAAAATGCTGCTTAAGAATATCAATATATAAAGGAAGAATGGATGGGCAAGTTCTTTTAAGCCGATCGCTTAGATTTATAAATTCTTAAATGATATTTATGCACTTAAGAAATACTTAAATGCTTAAATATCATTTTTATCTCTTGCAATAAATGCTACCACACACACACACACACACACACACACACACATATATATATATATATATATATATATATATATATATATATATATATATATATATGCGTGTGTATATACTTTTGAATATCTAGAGTTTAACAGTATTATCTAGTTCCAGTTGTAATAAAAATAACTTACGCACACAAGCATTTCATTAAAATATATGATTTCCAAGCAGCTTCTTGTTATTATCTTCTTAAAAATAAATACAGATATTTATCAGCAGTACTAAAGGTAAAATATTATTTTTTAATATAAAATTAATAAGGAAAATAGTGCAATGTAATATTGTCATCCCAATTGAATTACCTCATATCATTCTCAGAGAAAAGAGTTCAATGCAATAATCACTTAAAACTTAACAAACACTTTAATCTGTTTCATTTTATAGGTCATGTTGTATTTATTAGGTTAAAACGATGATTCTTTTCAATTAATAAGGCCACATGATGGATATTATGAAAACCTTGAGCTAGATGTAGAGATAATCACCATCCAGTTTGCGTAGAAAACTTATTTTGATATTTTTATCAAAAGACTTTATAAAATATGAAATTTTAAAATGAAAATATTACTCGCTATTCATAAAACATTTTATTTTTTCACTAAAATTTCAATTTAAATGAAAAATTTTTAATTAAATATTTTACATATATTTTTTAAATAAATTTAATGTATATATATATATATATATATATATATATATATATATATATATATATATGTGTGTGTGTGTGTGTGTGTGTGTGTGTGTGTGTGTGTGTGTGTGTGTGTGTGTGTGTGTGTGTGTGTGTGTGTGTGTGTGTGTGTATATATATATATATATATATATATATATATATATATAATCGTAAATTTTTTATAAAATTAATCAAATGCCAAATGAGGAATAATAAAGTGAAAATATGAAATATAGTAAACTGATGGAACATATATTCAGTAGATAGATCTAAATTTAAAAGAAACATAGAATAAAAGGAAAAGGAAACGAAGTACTAATATGGCCAGCTTCTTCAGTGGGTGTTGACCATAAGTGACTCATAGTATGGCTTTTCTGCAGTGGCTCATGATTAAAGTCTTTATGAAGCCAACACACCTCGGAACCACACTAAAAAGGAATTTACAAATGTCAAGCCAAAATGCATAATATCAAGCCAAAATAGAGGAAGTAAATGTGTGTGAAGCCAAATATAATATTAAATCAAAGCTCTCAAAAATACACTGTTAAATTTATAGCAGTCAAAATCAAATTCTCAAACCCGCAAAAAGGGAATTGTTCTTCATTTGTGGCATTTGATTAATTTTATAACAAAAATTTACGATTAATTATATTTTTGCAATTCTATTTAAGCTGCTTTGGCACTGAATGTATTGCTAAGCATGTAATTTTTGTATTTATTCTTGTATTTTTTCAATTATATATATGTATATATAATTATTATTAAATTGAATAACTCACACACATTTAAATTTTCATCCGAAACTTTTTGGCAACGATATCTTTTAACATATTTCAAACATGAAGCGCGAACATGATTTGTTAAAGTCTCTCTAGACATTCCTCACAACATAGCAAAAATACCGCCAGGGAAACTGAGCCAATTGTCGTGACGACTGGTGATAAATGTGAAAGCGTAGGAAGTTCTTTATTGCCGCCATTAGTGACATTCAGTGAAAGGAAGCCCTCACGACATCCATTTCCACAAAAAGCAAACATTTGCTGAACATAAATCGTCACTTTACCGTATCACAATATTTTCCATTGTCACTTTCACGCTAAGCGAATATAATAGTTGCTAATTTGCGGTGTACCATTGTCACAGCTGGTTCCATAGAACTTAATGCTAGCAATATACAAATATTCATTTTCTTATTGATCAAGTTGAACATTCTTTTATTCATGAGGCAAGAGCAGAAAAAGTAAAAACTGTGTTTATTTTTTCCAACGAATTGTTTTGTAAATAAATTTCTTGAGTCACGTTTTAGATAATTTTACAGATTGTATATATATGTATATATATTCCTAATTTTAAAGTTACGTTTATGCAATATTCCTATCCTTCAAATTGGTTTTTTACTTGCTTTAAAAACAATGCATTCATCGCATGGACAAAGGAATTTTACATGATGGATATTGTTATTTTATATATTATCATCATACGATATGAAAAGAATTCTGAATTGTTAAATACTTCTTGTGCTTTCTACGATTTAGTATATTCTCTCCCTTGTGTGACTAATGTAATTGAATAAAAAAGCGAGATAAATACATTTAAAATCTCGGTTTTAGGTCTTCTCAGAGAGAAAAAATAAGTATCAATTCAAAAAAAGAATAGCATGTCACTGAGCGATGGAAAGTGAAACAAACTCTAACAGGTGTTTTCCGCATCTGTACATTGCTAATTCTAAGATTATACTATTTTAAAGAATATCTCTTATACAGTGATCTTGGAATTTGAATATATTCGTGCAATCTGAATTTCAATATAAAAATACACTTATTCAAAATAATTTTTACACATACCATATAATTTATTAATATTAATATATCTCATTAAAATAACACTTTAAGTTTTGTTTAACTTTCAGTTGAAGAGTCATTCAAGCTTCTTTCTGTTCACCAAGGAGGTTGTTTTTTTTTTTTTTTTTGTTAAAACAGAAATTCTAATCGTTTTCTTAAATTAGCGTTCTCTTCAATCTAATAAAATGTTCTCGTACTCTTTTTTCGAATCAACTCACTAAACCATTTTTTTCAAAAGATTATTTAGTGTAATAAATTCTCTGTGATGAATGAATACGAAAAAGAAAACTTAGTTTTAGTTACGAAATTATTGCTTTATTTATTTCATCCTATCTTTTTTTGTTGAATTTTTTTATGGGACATAAAAAAGAGTGTACATTTAAATTAAATAAGCTTGCCGGTTTTAAATTTTTATTTGCTTTATGATATGAAACATAATTACCATTTATTTTTTGAAGATAGTTTAAAAAATGATTTGCGAAAGAACAGTAAAGAATCAAAATATGTAAAAATGTAAACACGTTATAATTATTTTTACTTACCAATATTTAAGAGTACTTAGTAAAAACTATTAATATAATAACATCAGAAGAGTTTTAAAGTCCAAGAGTCCCAGCTTGGAAAAGAATATGATAAACTCAAAATGTTGAATTGCTTAAAAGAGGACATATACATCATAAAATTTTACTAAATTACAAACTAAAATAAAATAAACACATAGGACAACTTTGAATGGAATTTTTAAAGGCCCCCAATCTCTAAGCAGATGTATTTCACAAAGAAGAATTATAATAAAAATTATCAATTTTCTCTTGATAAAAAAATTAATAGAGGAGGTGTTTTTAATATGCTTTCATATTCATGAATGGTATAGGAAAAGCCCATTGAACTATGCACTTGATGCAATAGTAATTAAGAAATATATTGATTATCGTCACAAAAAAGAAAACTCATCAAAAATTTCCTTACCATAAAGCGAACAATTAATTTGTAAAAAAAGTTATAAAAAATATAATGGAAGAAAATCATTAGGCGGGCATCCAATTAAAAAATAAACAAACGGATCAGAAAATAATCGTCACTGAAAGTATTTACAGATATCAATCACTAGATGGAGCTGCAATCAATGAGCCACAAAGGAAATTCATGCCTAACTAGTAAAACATAGAAATACCCCAATTTTTTGGATATCCAAACAAAATTCACTCGAAAATCTGAAAATAAATCAACCTTCTTTCATAAATATTGAATTACAACCATTTATAACCATAACAAGAAAAGAAACTTTTATCAAATAAATGTAAAACTGTTCTGGTTAAAAGACTGTTTTGTCCCATTAGTCTGTGTTTAATGAATCACTTAATAAGTTGATTATAATACTGAGGAATAACATTTCATGTACACTTAATAATAATTATCTTTAGTTTAAATAATAATTTTTACTTACACTAAAAATGATTTGCACCAGCATATTTCCAAAAATATCATCGAAGTATTAAAATAGCCTTAAAAAATAAGTATTTTATTATTTACTATCAAACTTCCATCAATAATATAATATGTTTTTCGGGTAAAATAGAAATATAGACTAATATTATAAACACAAAACGAGATCTTAAATAATGTAAAGTTTTATATTTATATGGTAAATTATTTCATTAATGCATGAAATAATTTACTAAACGATAAATGAAGTAATTTCTAGTCAAATGAATGCAAAAGTAATTTACTTAGCTTCACGCATTTCTTAAATTGAAGTTTTCCAAACATTTTAGATATACACGTGGAATTGCGTAAATTTTCTGGAACATACAGTTTTCGAAATCAAATTTATCATAATTTAAACACGTGTTTTACAACATTACCAAAAAAAAAAACAGTTATTCATTTAACAGTTGTAAAAAAGCACATTTTTTATACTTGGAGGAAAAGAAAAAACCGAATGTCGTAAAAACACACGTATGAGTTTTATCAAAAAAATTTCTTTTTTAAATTTGATGTTATTTTTCATGTATCCATTTATCTATTAATTATACAATATTACCCTATTTCTAATTATAACATATATTTTATATAACATATATATATAAAAAAATACTTCAGTGATAACTAAACGTTATCACTGAAGTATTTTTTTAATTTTCTATAAAGCTATCAGAACATCAAAAAATATTGATAGTAATTTAAATCTATATAAGTAAATTCCTTTATATTTTCTTCCGTTTACCCAAAACACAAAGAGAATAATTTTTTCTTCAGTTCGAAATTTTTATTTCAAAGCATTTATAATTAATTTATAATACTAATTTTGATTTGAACTCATTATAAGAGTACTTATGTGGAAGGATAATTAATTTAAACAATGTAACATCATTCCGGAATTCTGCTCACTTCACAAACGAAGTGCGGTTATTTTCCCCCTTTTTAAAATCATCATTTATGGGTAACCACTGGTATTAGGGAAAATTAGATATATGTCGGATACCCACCCTTTTTCCGACATACCTATATATTCCCAATTGATTTTTCGACAAATTTTGTTTTTATCCATTGCAATAAAGTATTAATGCTTTTCCCAATACACCTCCACTCGAAAATACATTGGAAATGAGTTCTGAGTAAAATATTAAATTACTTTGTAATGAATAGCATTTTTTAACTGTTACACATCGCATTTGATTTGTTTCAAGTTGATTTATATGTGAGAATTAATTATGTAGAGTAAATCAGCTACACAAAATGAGTACCACCAGCACTACTTTTTGGACAAAGCTAAACATATAGAAAAAAATGTTGGCGTAAGCTCAGCAAGTCTTAAGATTTAAAAGAGATTATATATATATACATCACAATTATTAATTTAGAATTCTATTAATTAAGGAAATTTTTAAAAATTTAAATTTTACCTTGCAGATTTAAACTAGCCATAAAGTGAACTTTTTGTCTTGTCTTTTTCATTTTGATTTTTCTTCTGTTTTATTGTGAATGTGTTAATGACTTAATTCACAAACAGATTTTTTGCTCTTTATATAAGAAATCGTTTTATTAACAAAATGAACTTGTACAATATTCTCAGACATTCGATGAACTTTACCTTATTTGCTGCCACTTGAGGAATATGATTTAAAGGCAGGCAGCAAATTTGACGACAAGTCGGATTTATGAAGCCTCAACAAGTCTCAACAGCGTCGTAATTTATTATCGATGGCGTAGATGAATTGTTCTCTGACGTCATGGATATTTTAAACCAATGAGAATTGTAATAAAGTGATGTAATCAACTGGAACGAAAGAAACAACCACTTTATGGTTTATATTTACAAATCATAAATATTATTAGCTTTCTAGATCGCAAATTTTCACCAAAAAATATATGCATGTATTCCTATGGAAGCACAGATGCCGTATAATCAAGCATGCCAAATTCTGGGTTTGGTGATTTTTTGGTGGATTTTCTTATGTATCTGGCAGTCTGGTTTACATTACGTCATAGATATGGGGACCTATAAAAATTATGCAGAAATTTTTATTTTGGCAACCCTAGAATTAACGTCATTGTGCACATCACAATATGTCATTTTGCAACATTTCTTCATCGCCAAAAAAATTATGAATTTGAATACTGGATTATTCGGCATCGGTGCCCCAATGGAAACTACCCCTTAAAAATGCTGACGAATTTGAGCCGCTAGTGAAAATATTTCTATTTATTTAGTTTATATCGTAATACACATTCCTACATAAAGCTTATTTACATACACAGAATTGAGTTTATGAAATATTTAATTGAGGATGAAAGCTAATGTCATATTAATCTTTATTTTGATCATTCGGTTTTATGCGAAAGCGATGTTCCTTCGTCTTACTCACTAAGCTCTCACACAAGTAATTGCGTTCCTTTCACCCAAATCACCAACGACCTTGAAGCTCTAGCCAACTCTTCTTCCCTTACTAATTACCTTGGAACTAAAGTTTTCCGCAGGCCAAAGATGTCACTTACTGCTGCGATTGTGAAAATACTGAAGTGTAAGCCCCTTGCTACATGGTCCATCATTGATCATTTTATAAAAATAATCATGAATACGACATTATATACATTATATGAAAACATTTATCTCCTTTATACCCTAAAATTTAAAATAAAAACTTAAATTATATTGTTTCATGTTGTAATAATATATATTGAAACAGAGATAGTATGTAATGTCATGTTCGTAATTATTTTGATAAAATGATCATTGATGAACGAAGTTGCAAAAAACTTACACTGCGATATTTTCACAAGAACAATATCAACATAAAGGGTTTTATAAATGGTATTATATATTACACAATAAATGTATGAATCTGCTTTACAATGCGAAAGCTCAAAGCATTTAAATAATATTTTAATAGTTGAAAACTATTGTAAAAGCTTTTTCTTAAGAGCTATAGTGTTTTGCCTTTCTGAAAAACCTTTCACAGATTGTAGGCTGTATTCACGTACATCCCGTGCAGGAATTGTGGGACATACTACAACAATTATTAAGCACACGTAATGTCCCATCTGTGTACCATAATTCAATAGTGATAAGAATCGAACCCAGACCAAAAAGTTACACTTTCCTATTATAATATTGAAATAATATTAAAAACAATATTTTTACGAAAAGCCACACATTCAAACGACGAAAAATGATTTGTACTTTTAATTTGTTTATTGCTAAAGCTACAAAAGGGACGATTGTTTACAGTTCCAAAAAAATCCAGAAAGATGTCCAAAATGCGCCCATAATTCTCGAACTTTTGAGGTAATCAATCGCAAATTACAATAGAATAATACTAAATCATATAATTTAGTCCAACTTTTTTCTTTAAAATATTAAGTCTTTGAACTTCATTCTTATCAACTTCCCTTCTATGGACATTTCTAAGATTTATCGAAATGCCTTCACAAATGTTGAGTATGAAGATTTTTCCATCATCTACATGACTCTGATTTTAAGAGTAAAGTTATTGTCGTGAAACCTCAGAAAGCTTTTAATAAGGAAATTCGAAAATGGCAGGTACATACGCAATGGTCTAAAGGCTTATGGTACTTTTACCATTAGCCCTTGAGGCATTGCCCATGTGTTTTTATGGTCTGTGGTTCCAAATGAAATATATCAAATTTCCAGGATACCAAACCCCGTAAAAAATCTGGAAGCAATATCTATCAGAAATACCAATCGCTTAACTTGTATTTCTTTGTCAAAAATTCAAATTCAAACACTTAAAATAAGAATAATTAGCCATTGACATTTGTGGTGCGATATATTCGTCAGATTATACTTATATAGATATTACAGTGCTCTTTATTACTATACTTGGAAATTTGAACTGAAAAATCAAGTGTAGACTATTCCATTTGCCCTATAGCAAAATTACAATGGAGTTGAATGCGTCTCCAAAAATAAGCACCCAAATAACATAATCCAATATTACAATTTACTGTTTTACATAACATGAATATTATACATTTGACCATTTCGCCAACAAACATTTCGCTAAATGTGGCGATTTAACGCCAAAAGTCATTGGCTCATTTTATGTAATTTTGATTAATGATAGCTAGCAAGTTCTAAATTTCAATAATTTTCCCAATATATGAAATAAAAATTACAATGAACTTATTCTTTTACTGAAACAAACAAATAAAAACCTTTAATATTTATTCCAAGTTTTATATAGGTGCGGTTAGACAAAACCTATAATCATAAAATTATAACTTGGATACGCTAAAAATGATAATTATATAAATTATGAGTTCACATGAAGTATTTCTGGTGATCATTAAACTTCGCATTTGGCGAGATATTTACGTAAGTATTTATTTTAGTACGATTGTAAAAATCTATCATCGATCATCAACCTTATTTGTCTTTGGGGCACAGGTGCCGTATAATCCAAGATGCCAAATTCTGAGATTAGCGATTTTTTGGTAGATTATCTTATGTATCTTGAAACCTCATTTTTATTACGTCATAGGTAGGGAGACCAGTAAGAATTATGCAGAAAATTATATTTTGGTAACTCTAGTATTTATGTCATCGCGCACGTCACGATACGAGATCTTGGCAACATTTCTTCATCGCCAAAAAAATTCCGAATTTGGAATCATGGATTATACGACACCTGTACCTTCTTTGGATTCGAACTCAGACTATAAAGACTGTCCTTAACGGACACCCTTCTGATTTTGTCAGTTTGCCAATTCATGGGTATAATTTTTATTTCGAGGGGGAAGTAAGAATTAACTGTAAATCGAAAAGCTCAGTCGAATTTGTCCACGAGTGCAAAAAATTATTGCAACGTTACAACCAAACCCAGCTGTTTAAATATAAAAAAATGCGAGAGTTATTACTTTACTTTCAATCTTAATATAAAGTTTTTCTCACGATTATAAATCCTTAATTAAAGTTAATACAGAAAAATTGCAAAAGCGAACGCAAATCTTCAAGAATTTCAAAAATGCACTGAATGTTCGCTGGGAATTCTACACATGTGTGAAAAGTTGGTGAGAAAAGTTTATTTATAAACTAAGCACAGGAACTCACTGATGAGGCAACAAGGAAATGGGGAAACATTCTCGTTGATTAAGATGTACAAGTCTACAGACTCTTGAATGACATCCGACTTAGAAGTAGAATTTAGGATTGTGGCACCCAGACCAAATGGAGAGATGTAATATTTTCGCTCCATAAAGCTTTAACTGTCTTGTAAAGTCCTCTTGTTTACATATCTTAAAATGTACTTTATTTTCAATGACTTGGCATGAAAGTGCGATTTTTGAAAAGAAACATAATTTTCGTGTCTCTGCTATTGAAATTTATATAAGTTTTAAACTCTAATATATATTGAATAGTTTAAAATTCCTTTCGATAACTTTAATTTTTATGTGTATTTATTATCAAATTATAAAGAATATTTCCTAAAGCAAATAAATTACTAAAATTTAGCATAGAGATTTAACAGGCAATACTTGTTCCTTTTTCACGATTATAAATTTCGATAACTAGAAACAATGTATATATTTATTTTTGTCTTTTGCAAATTAATAAATAATAATAGTCTAGCTCTTTTAACAGGTTTTCAATTGAAATTTTTGATATAAAAACAGTTCTCCAATTTTTAATAAATGTGCTGTTATGCAAAATATCATTAAAAAATTGAATTTTTTTTTTTTTTTTTTTTTTTTTTTTTTACAAATTTTGAAGGGATTATTTTTTATTACTTTTCTACAATTCAGAAGTTATTAAAGGTATTGATCATTTTTCTACTCCAAAATGCTGTTTTCAAGAAAGTCAAACTATATTCATGTGGCCAGTTTGAAAATAATTTCATAACATTTGGTTATATTAAAATCAAAATTTAGACAAATAAATTTAAACCTCAAATTTTATAAGATTATGAATTTGTATCAGTAAAATGGAAAAAATAAAGATATAAGTGATGAATAATTATTAATAAAAAATAAATAATTATTTTGAAAAAAGTTAAAATAAAATAATGAACATAATGTCTGAGGACTGTTAAAAAATTAAATCGAATTAAAAAATTGTTTCTACTACGAAATTCTTTGATTTAATTTCAGATTGTAAATAGGCGCATACAAAAAATATTTTTATGTATTGCAGATTGAAGAAAATAAATCAAAATGGAGAAAATTAGTTTAGTTCAAAATTTTGAATACTTTTATGAAGCTGCTAATAAATAAAAAAATTGTTTTGGGAACAGAATACATTCAAGTAGTTTTGGAAGTCTATTTATAGAAAAGGAAGTAATATTTATTTGATTTAAAAACCTAAATCATAATTTATCAATTATACTTATTTAAAACTAATGAAGTCTAAAACAATGTCACAATATGAAAATTAACATAAAATTTGTGGATTGGAGACAAGGAATAGAAACATGTGCTGTTATGCAAAATGTTAATGAATTAAGTACTTCTAAGGACAAAATATTTTAAATTTCATACTCAAAGTGAATTTTACTGCTGACAATTTATATTTATTTTACCAATTTGTAATATGTATTTCTAAAATCCGCCAAGATAATTATTTGTCAGTGTCAGCTGGCAATACGAATATTTTTAGAGTATAAAATATTTAACTTCATCTTTAATTCATCACATTGCTTAATGTTATTTTAAAAATAAATGTGATATAAAGACAACTTTGAAGTAAAAACATTGAGATAAGTAGAGACATAAAATGCGTAAACAGAACTTTTTGATAAAAAATTTTTCGTTGCTTTGTAATTATTGATAATCCATTTAGTGAACACATTTATTAACAATAAAATAGAACAAAATATAAAAGGCGCTGAAGTATCATAAGTGCAGTTTTTGCAATTTTTTGTAGAAGCTTCCCATCTCGTTTTCACAAGTTCCAAGTTATTGCCATCTCGTTCAGGTTATCAAGTTATGCCATAAAAAATTTAATAAATGAAAAATAAAAAGAGCTTCATAATCAATCAATCAAAAACAAATGTTTGATTTCTTGGTATTTTTACATTATTCCTATATTATATAATCCCAAAGAAACAGCATATTTCTTACGGAGAAGCAAAACATGTGCCAAAGATGCCTAATTCTGATTTTTTTGGCGATGAAAAAATGTTGCTAAGATGACGCATCGTGACGTGCGCGATGACGTAAATACTAGGTTACCAAAATAAAATTTTCTGGATAATTTTTATAGGTCACCATACTTATGACGTAATAAAAATGAGATTACCAAATACATAAAATAATCCCCCAAAAAATCGCCATCGTCTCAGAATTTGGCATCCTGGATTATACGGAACCTGTGCCCAAAAAAATTTTTTGGAGCTTTATGCCCTTAGTCTTATAGTTCGCTTTGAATAAGATTGAGTTTTGAACTGAAACCTAACCCAGAATTTTAAATTAATAATTGAAATATTTTTAAACCATCTCTTTTGAATCTTAAGATTATTGCCTTGCTTACGCCAACGTCAAATTTTTTTTATTAATATTGCTTGAATAATAAAAATCAGATCTGTAAAACAAAAGTTCAAAACGTTCGTTAAATTTCTTAATTTTTTTCCTCAAAAATTGGATGAAGACTGATAAACAAAGCAAAGGCTAGGTGCAAAAGATGGCTTAGTAATAATTTTGTTCGTTAAAAGAGGCCATACTATCACAAATCGTTAACGGTAAAACGAAAAAAAACCCAGCTAAATATAGTAAAACATATTTTGTTTCATTGAGAAAAAAGTATTATTACATTATACGTACGCAATCGATCATCGATGCGATTGTTAAGTATTTAGTTTCCGCCAGAAATAAACGTTGACGTTTAAATAGGTTTTGTCATTAAGTGATAATTATTTAATTTATAAAATGTAAATGAAATGTTTGTATTATTTTTAGTAGTTTCTAAAAATCTAAATTTTGTAAACAATACGCGATGCAAAGAGAATATTTACAATCGTAATTTATGATTTTTTTCCTTTCTCGCTACGCGATTATTGTTCAAGAATATAATTAAAAAGTACAGATTTCTTTTATGAGATTATATATATGATTTGATTTATATTTAAAATTGATTAGCTGAACATCAGCCTGTGACTTCCAACTTATTCCCTTTCTACTGCAGAACACGAATCTTAATCCCATGGAAAATGAGTAGAATGTGGTGGGAAAATGCATCCAACAACACTCTCTTTTTCCATCCAATTTACAAGATCTAAAAAGCTGCACAGCCGGTTTATTGTATTCTCTGACATAAATAAACTCCAAGAGCACTAAAATGCGATGTCCAAATGAATCCGAGCAAAGAGTGGCCCAATAAAATATTGATTTTGGGTTTCTAATTCACTGACCAGTATGTTATAAGTAATGTGCAAAAAGTGGAAACGTAGAGGACATTGTGGGGAATGAATACCTTGTGAATGGCAAAACGTTTGTGATGAAATTGAAGATTTGTTTGTAATAATTGATGTTTATACATTTCGAAATGACCAGGCCAAGAAGATAATACACCTTATGGAAAGGAGCAGACTCATCAGATAGACTTAAAAGGTTTACAGATACCTATTAAATGCCCAAGTGCTTGGGATGAATTGTCAAACTTGGATTTTCATCCTTATGCATGCGTTCAGTAAGTTCATTAAACATGCTGTTACTTTCTATTGGAAAAAATTATTATTTTCCTTCAAAAAAGTTTTAGGTACAAGCAATATTGTTATCACAAATTAAGTTAAGTAATAAAGTCCTTTTAAACAAAAAGTTAAATTACTTTTAATATTTTTTTACTCAAGATCTTTTGATAATGTTGATAAATTTTATGTACGTATCAAAGCCGCAAATTTTTTAAAACGATGCAAAAAAAAAAGAAAAGAAAGCTGTAAGGTCGGTTATCCAGAGTACAAAAGTTAACCTGCAAGAAGCCAATATATTTCCACACTCAACATTTAATAATCAGAATATAAAAACGTGTTCTGTCAACATATTTGACAATTTTTACTTTGTATGTTTATAATAAGTCTTCGTTCTCTTGACATCGTGAATTAACGAGTAACAGACCGAAATTCCTCTTCACGAAGTTTGTGGAATGCAGGTACTGTTCATATTAATAGCGACTTTTCCATTGGTTTTAAGAATAAAAATTGAATTTTGTACATATTTGAGAAAATGGCGCAATTATTTAAATTTTTAAATATAATTAGCTATATTTATTTAAAACAATTAACATATACGTGCACGTTATATCTGTGGAATCAAAAGTCTTGTGATCGTTCGTTGAGCAGTCACCATGAGTGTAAAGATCTGGAGAAAATTTCTTCCCCCTCCAGTTCAAAGTCAAAATTGAGGGATTGGATCCTCTTGTGGTGCCATCTATCGGAGGAGTCTTAGAGAAAAAATGTACTTTCACCTTCGTGGTGCTCTGATTAAAATCAAAGACTCACCCTTCTCACTTAATTTCTACGCATAGCTTGGTCTGTCCAAATGTCATAAGTAACAATAGCAACAACAAAACCATTAACAATCGCAATTATTGAATCATTAGCTTGTGCAGCCATGATTAGTTACGATAAGACAGTTTACACACATTGAAGCATCAAGCCATGCAGGTTAGGAAACTTTTGTAATTGAATGTTATTTTAGATTACCTCAACATCAAGTCAAAATTCAATCATTCTCTGTTCCCGACAAATGGTACTATCAAGAGTATCTACTTCATCCAATTTCATATATTCTCAGTGAATAACATATTTTGGAAAATATCAGAATACGGGTGGAATAGAATCTATATTGCACTGACGAAAGCTTTTACCTTTCGAAAGACATAAATGTGGTCATTATCTTGTTGAAATACTACTCAACAAAATCACCAACATGAAATCCACATATGAACTCCACAATCTCCCAAATGCAGCACCTACTGTTCAAGATTCCAACAAAATCGAGTAGACATCCTCATGATTTTCCTTGGTGACATCTTTTTTAATAAAAAGTATAAATAAGAGTAATTCCTTATAAGTTGTTGAAGAAAGTATATTTTTTATTTCGGTAAAAATGACCATTTTTATCTCATTTCTGCTGATATCCATGACTTTAATGCACACATGTTACATGGTAAAATGAAAACATGTTATGTGATAAAAAAATTTTAAAAATTTAAAAAAGGTCTACCTCAATGTTTGGAACTCTAAACTCTGTGGCACGACTGTCCAAGTGGGTCAAGGCCTACAGTCCCCATCTCTGTTCTCGTGACCGAGAGGCTCTGGGGTGCGAAGCATATGTGCCGATTAGGTGATCATCCAAAAGCGAGATCCCCAGTATTTAGTTCCCAAGCATGCTTGGTACTCAGTTTATAGACCCACTGAAGGGATGAAAGGATAAGTCGACCTATCCCAGCCCGATCAATTTGTTGAATGATAAAGTTTATAATTAGAATTATTTTAAAATATGAAAATTTTTGAAAATATATAATTTTAAAAAATATTATAAAGGAGTTATATAAACCAGTACCAATAAAATGTATAAAATTAAAAATTATAAATTAATAATAAAATTAAATTATTCGTAGTTAATACAAGTATATAAACAACTATATATAAATAAAATATATATATATTAATTTATAAATCCACATCGAATCCATATTTTATTTTTTTAATGTTTTTCGAAAAAGTTATAGAAAAATTAACTAAAACAGCAATTTCTTATTCATTTCAAGGCCTTTTATTAATTTTTCTTCTCTTTTTTCTTCGTAAAACTTGACCACTTAGCAATTTTTATCGTTCATTAAGATTTAACTAAAGATAAGCAACTTTCACTCATCTTACTGCCGACAGATGGCAATGCGTAATAACATTCAATCATCGTTTGCAATTTAAAATATATCAAGTATAGAACCTGCGGGAAAAAAGCTCTGCGACAAGAAATCTTTTTCTTTTCAATTGCTCGTAGTCAGAAGAGTAAAAGATGAGTATTTCTATCAATATGAAAGGTTTGGAAGCAAACGGGAATGGATTACTAGTAGAAAATAAACTCGGCAAAGGTGAGATGAAAACATATCTATATATCCACGTTATAATTTATTTTATTTTACTTATTTTTATTTTTCAAAAAATCATAATTTTGTGAAATTTACGTAAAAATAGTAATTATATAGACATCCAAATGAATTAATTTTTATTAACTTCCATGATAGTTTTTATACGTTTAGTAATCGAATTCAAAAAAGTTTAATGTAAATTTTTAATTAAAAGAAATTATGCTTTAGTGGTTTTTGTCAGTTTTAAAAAATATTTTTATTAACAATTTACAAAAGAAGCTAAATTTAAAAGAATTTATGAAAATACATTAATATTATGCGCAATAATATATATATATATATATATATATATTATATATATATATATATATATATATATATATATATATATATATATATATATATATATATATATATATATATATATAATCTCAAGAAAAGATATGATGCACATATAGAAAGATGTAAAAGTGATTTGTGAGAAAAAGTTAATTTCATCTTATCGTAAATAATGCAATTCTTTTCTTAAATTTAAAAAATATTTCTTATTATCCCATATTTTTATAAATAAATATATTTCTTATATTTACTTTTACATTAACTTGTCAAAATTTCAGTTTAAAAATTTATCTTAAAGTAAAATTTTTGAGCTTGTTTAACATAAGATTTAAAAGAAATTTATTTAAGAAAATGCAAATAATAATTTAACAATAAAAAAATCTATTTTAAAATGTCGCTGAGAAAGAATTTCGTTATATATTATGTGCATTATTCAAATTTTTCTAATTACCGTTTTGGTATATTAACTACTTTAAACTGTCAGATATTGTCATTATTCTTATGGTTATTAAAGAGTCTTGCTCAATTTTCATAATACATACTTATGACATCGTTAAAAATTTAACGATGTCATTGCATCATTACATTTTGCTTAGCGTGCACGACAACTCATTTATATTTCTACAACAATGTAAAATTTTAAAAAGATTTAAAGCCAAAGTGTCTTAATGCAGTAAATTATTCTCAAAAAACTAAAGAGAATATGAGTTATACGATTTCTAAATGCGCATATTTTTATTTTTTAATATGCTTTTTTAATATTTAAAACTAATATTTTATAACATTTAGAATTCAATAAACGTCAATTTATGGATTGAAATTGCTAAAATATTAAAATTTTAACACGTAAAAAACAAGTTTAGACTATCAGAATAGGTTTTGAACTACCTATTTCAGACAATTAAGGTCATTTAACACACCCAAATTCCTCATAATTTTAAAATTTGGTTAAATGACGAGGTCGACATTTGAATTAACAGCTTCCTCTCTGTAGCACAACTTCTGAGGAACACAGTACTTTTCCACATTTTTACAGTCAGTTAAAGAACTTCTGTCGGATCGGTTATCGAACTCTCGGTCTTCTGAAACACGAGAATGACCTGCAGCTCAATAGTACAATAAAAGCGAATACTGTTAATGTGTAAATGAAAGCAAACATTGTCTTTTTATAGATTCTTCATGTTATTAAAAAGAGGTTATGTTGAAAAGTCAAATTTTTTAAACAGCTTGAAATGCTTCTAAAAATATCAAAATAAGAAAATAATATGAAATAAATATAATATAAAAAGATTCAACAAACTGTGGTTATAATTTACCACACTCTCCACCTAAAACAGTTTTTGTCAGCAGAAATTCCTATTTTGCTTTGCGTTTTTTAATAACAATTAAACATCAAGCAACGGAAAGTTGGACCAAAGGTGTGTCGATCCTTTGGTTGGAAGGTTACGAATTCGATACGTCTGCTACTTGAAGACTGGCATGTTAAGAGGGCCAATAAGCATCAGAAAATCTGTTGTATCAGGTTCCTCTATTAATACGACATGAAAAATCGATAGTATGAACTCAGTTATCGACCTCGTCTCAAGACTGATTAAAATTGGGACTAAATTGGCGGTTTTTATGACTTTATTATTCTTTTTTGTCACCAAGCTGAACACATGTGTTTGGTACAGGAAGTTTCCCAAAGTCCGCCGAATTGAAATGCTGAACAAAAAATTCAAACGTTGTTGCCACTTAAAAAGACTATATATATGACACCAAAATGAAGTAAAACACAAGAAAAGAACAAACTTTGCAACAGAAAAATTCGAAAAGCCACAAAAACTTAATTTTTTTTTTTATTTTTTTACATTACATATATTTAGACTTGTATGCTTGATTCTTGAGATCCGCTTGCAAGTCTTCGTGATAATAGGATAAATAGCACAATGACAGATGTACAACCACAGAAGGATAACGAAGAAAACACCCAGGGCCACGGTGGGAATCGAACCCACACTCCTATGCTCTCAAGCGATTAGCACAAAAACTTAAATTGGCAACACTAATCAAAACAAAGGATGCTAGATTTGACGAGAAATGTTTTGGTGGATATGTTATACTTATACCAACCCCAATTAATAATAGCTAAGCTTTTTTTTAAGTAGAAGAAGAATGAAAGATATTATTTAAACAAATAAATAGAAACATAATTTTTAATTCATATTAAAATTTTTATAAGGGTACAGTTACCGTAAAAGTAAACATATATTTAAAACTTTGTATGCGCAAAAAATGACCATTGAGTAACAAATAAACCATCCTAATGTGTGTAAATTGATTCTGTCTAAGCAATAGCATCCATGGACGAAAAGGCTAAAATATGGATTATTTTTAGATGGCTGAATTTAACCATACAGAAAAATGCAATAATTATATTAATTGATTAAAAAAAGTTTTATTATTGTAGGTAATCACAGAAATTTCAGAAAAATTTACAAAAAACGAAATGATTTCATTTCGTTCGCTAGTAATTTTATAATACAATTATGAAATCAGGAATATAAAATATTAAAAAAAGGTGTAGTTAATTAGAACTTTATCCTATACGTATATTTAAAAAATTATTATAAAAATTATTTGCAGAATGAAAATTAAATTCTACAAATTAATAAAGTACAAGAATTTTTCATTTTTTTTTCATATTTTATGTAACGATTATATAATAAAATACATCATTTTGTAGAGCTATTATATTAAAATTTAAGAATTTCTGTGAGATTTTTCGGTAATAAAATTAAGAAAAAAATTTCAGAATTCTCAATAAAAGAATAAAATACATCATTTTAAAATCATCTAAAAGTAAAATTATAAGAAAATATATAACGAAAAAAATTATTATCTGACCTTTAAACTTTGCAATAATAAAACAACTGAATATATTTCTTTAGGATATGGAAATAATTAATATGTAAAAAAATTCTAAGACCTTGTGTCAAAAATTACATAAATAATTTAATTGCATTTTCTTGAGACTATTTTTTTTTCGTTGTCTATTTTACTTAGTAGATACTTTCATGGATCCATAGTTTTTTAAATTAGTTTATTGCCTTATTTGTATACTTATCACTTAAATTATCATGGATTAAGATTAATAACTTGATTTTAGTGTGTGTAAACAAGGATTATAGAGCTTAACTAACTAGTTCTTGTTATCTCTACATTTTTTGAATGTTAGGCGCGTATAATTCTCACAAAAAATTGAAATACAGTTCTTTTGTTGTATTTCAGAATATTTTATTCGGTCTTTATTTTTCCATAAAGACTCAATACTTTATCCATTTGTGTTGTGTTTATTTAAGTGTTCTATGTTTCTATATACTTATTTTATTTTTATTTCATTAAAACTAATATAGACACATTGATATTTGAGAATGGTTATTTTATTATGCTAAACTATTTTATTATGCTATTTTAACATGCTAAACTTTTTATAAAAGAAATTAGAGCAATTATTTTATTTATTCTTTATTCTTAAATCTTTAAAGTTATTTTGTAGAAAGCAACATTTGTTATATAAGTTCATGAACGAAGATATTTTATATATATATATATATATATATATATATATATATATATATATATATATATATATATGTATATGTATGCATATGTATATATATATATATATATATATATATATATATATATATATATATATATATATATATATATATATATATATATATATATATATATATATATATATGTATATATATGTATATATATGTATGTATATATGTATATATATATATATATATATATATATATATATATATATATATATATATATATATAATTCAATTGATATTAACTAAATTTTACTCATTTATTACTAAATACGATACTTAATCTGGCTGTCATTTTATAGCAACTTTTCTCACTTATTTGTTTACTTTTGTATCTATTCATTGTATTATTAATTTCATTTTATTTATTAACTATGAATTTTTTCAATGTTTATAGTGAGGGCATTTTATGTGTGAACATCTGTTTTCATATTTCTTCAAAAAAATCATGTGTGCCACCATCAGTTTCTCCTATGCACTAGGAAATACGGGTGCTGACATTAGTAATTTAGTGTTTTCTGTCTCGAACTCTGTTGGACGAACTTGGATATTGCAGTTCATATTTCTTTCGCGCTGATGGAGCTTAATGTTTCTTTTTTGTATTTTACTACTTATTTTATTGTACGATCTCTTATTACTTCTTCGTCTTACCCGTACACTAAAGTTACTTGCTACCTTGAAATCTTATGTGTCGGTAAATACTTTAGTATTTTCTGTGTTCTTCTGGAAACCTCATAACATCTTTTCTAAGTCACACTCTGTGCGAGATAAAATACGGAGGAATTTAATTTTTTTATAAATTATCTTAGCAAGAATCTTTTATTAAATATTCACACTTTCAATGTGACAGTTTCCTTAACATCGAAACCGCTCAAAAAATTACTTTAATTGAAGTTTCCTCCAATAAGATTCTTATTTCCATTCACGATATTTTATTAAAAATGTTCGTACCCAATAAAAAAATATCTATGATCATCGATTTGGCATCAGAAGAGATTTATATAATTATCCTAAAAATCTAACGGAAATTCATAAGCGAGTTGAAAAACTGAAAATATGATTATACACTGCAAGCCACCGTAAATGCAAATACCATGAAATTTACAACATGCATTAGAGGAGGTGAGATATGCAAATGATTAGAATTTCAGCGCAGACGTACATCACGGGCGCCTGTGGCTCCACTTCAAAGCTCAATATAAGGCTTAGAGATTTCGACAATTTAAACTTCGGCAAATGTGTTTATCTTGTGATTTTTTCAAAAAAAAAACGATCATTTTTGCCTTGTAGAAAACTGCGATCAATTTTTGATCAAGTATTCGAGTTCGACAGAGGAAGGATAGTGGCCAACCGAGATTGTGGATTATCTTTCAGGGAAATCGGTAGCCATGTTGTACGAAACAAAACAACTGTAATGTGGATATGTGATTGTTGGAAACAGGAGGGAACGATGGCCGACGTGTTCGATCGCATCTACTTCACGAACCATAACACAGCACATTCAGCCTGTAACGCATCATCCAGTGCCTGTGCGTACCAGCCGACGCAAGACTTCCATTGCTTCGTCTACCCTTGATACAGAAACACAGACGTCTCCACCGCCAATGGTGCGATGAAAGAAGGATGTGGACGGTAGAATGGAACGAAGCTGTTTTTACTGACAAGTTACGCTTCTGTCTGCAACACCATGACGATCTCATTCGAGTCTGAAGACACCGTGGAGAGAGGATGCTGAACAGCTGCGTTATGCAACCCCACAATGATCCTGCACCAGATATTACGGTATGGAATCACTTTCGCACTCCTCTAGTACGTATTGCCAGTACTTTAAACAGCCAGTGCTACATATCCGAGGTGTTGGAGTCAGTTGTTCTTCCTTACTTTCAGTGCTTGCCCACAGCCACATTTCAACGGGATAATGCACGACCACACGTCGTACGCATAATCCAAGGGTTCTTCGTCAATCACCAGATTGAATTGCTTGCATGGCCGGCTCGCTCTCCGGATCTTTCCCCGATAGAAAACTTGTGGTTAATGGTTGATCAACGATTGACCCAGATTACATCCCCAGCGCCACACCAAATCAACTTTTAGCAACGTGTGGAAGCTGCTTGGTCTGCTGTACCCCAAAAACATATCCAAGGTCTCTTTGAATCAATGCCGAGGCGTGTGGCAGCAGTCATCTCCAAAAATGGTGGCTTCTATGGCTACTGATTTTCCCAGTAGCCATACTTCACAGAAGTCTATAACTTTAATCATTTGGTCAACATGTTATCTACAAAATAAATTTTGTTGTGATATCTCTTGTCTTTCTTAGTGTTGCAATTTGGGCGGCCAGCAGTGTACATTTCAAAATGTAATGTAGATTTTATTTAATCCACTCTTGCAAGGTTTGAAATTAAGCAATTAAACTTAAAATGTAACAAGTATTCTCCCCCAAACAAACAATAAAAACAAAATATTCCTTACATTAGCACTTTATATTGTGTGCAAACCATGTTTTGCACTTTAAATTATACTTATTAGATGTTAAATAACAATGGAAATTCACAATGGACGGGCATTATATGAAATAAATCATAATGCAGTATAGATCGCTTTTAAGCATTTGTAGGAATAAGTAATATATGGTACACAGCTTCTCTATTTTTAGACCTTGTGCCATAAAACCCAATATACTGAGGAATGTAGTTCTTAAAATCAAAAATTGGTAAAAATTGGAAGAATGAGTTAGACCTTAAAACAATTTTTTTATTAAATTTGTCTCTCTTTGTAAACAAAATACTATTAGAAAAAAACTATTTAATATGCCCTATATAAGAAACACTCGTGCTACAAAAAACTCGTATATAAAAAAGAATTCATGCTTTCATTTTGATGATGAAAAATCAGGTAATCTTGCTTTTTCCAAAACTGCATATTTTTAACACATTTTTCCATCTTTTTATGTAAGAAAGCACTTTACAATTATTTTTCATAAAAAAAAAGTATCTCAATCTTGTTTACCAATCACCTGTTTGCTTTGCAGATGATAACAACACTACTTTATTTTCTTTAAAAAATTTCTTTTTCATTCGCTTTGATAATGCTCTCAATTGTTAAGTATTTTACACTTCTAACGTACAAATTACATTTGAATATACATTCAAAAAATCCTGAAAAAATATTTAGGGCAGCAATGGTTTTCTTTTTCCGAATCTTAAAGAAAAAGATTCTTCATTCAAGTTTTCAGATAAATAGCTTCCTTTAGTTTTACAGCGGTTTTTTTAATAAAGCCTATATGTTAAAATGACTTAAATATGTTTCATTTTTACAATCTTATTCAAAAGATAGAATGACGAATTCAAATTCAATGCATCAGCAACATTTCAACTTAAGTGATTCCAAGTCATGGGCACTCTTTGCAAAAGTACTTTAAGATATTTTTGCACTATAGAAGCTATTGAATATATTTTAAAGTGTGAGCTGTAAAACTATATATTGGCTATAGATTAGGCGAAAGAAATTCCATACATGAACTGTTTTAAAAAATCCGGGATTTTAAAATCTGCAGTATAGTTAGTTGTCCACAATTCGAAGGATTCATGATTCTCGATTCAAGTTTCTTAACCATAAAATAAAGACAATGAAAAACATATGATGAAAAGAAACGAAATGCAGCAAAAAATTAATTTGCAGGAAAGAAAGATTTCAAAATTTCCGTTCAAAAGTGGGAGAAATTATCATTGCATGTGTATGGAATCATCTTCGGGACCAATCACTAGTTCATAAAATCTTTACTGTTCGTAAATTAGGGTTTCTTAAAAATGGGGTCCACTGTAGTATCGTAATTGTTGTTGAAAAATAAAATACGTCTAATAAAATTCTGATTTTAAAGTTACTACAGATATTGTAAAATGCGAATACAGCTTACGCCTGCTTTCAGTGTGTCTGTGTCGATACATTTTGTCACTTTTTTTTCTTTCCAAAATCGTCCATTTCGTTCCATGTGGAGTAGTTTTTTAAGAAGCAGATGTTTCATAAAATGCGATGTTATCATTTGCGAGGGCGCTCCGTGGCTGAGTGGTCAAAGTATCACTCCGCTAATCGCTTGAGAGCGTAGGAGTGTGGGTTCGATTCCCACCGTGGCCCTGAGTGTTTTCTGCGCTATTCTTCTGTGGTTGTACATCTGTCATTGTACTATTTGTCCTGTTATCGACGAAGACTTACAAGCGGATCTCAAGAATCAAGCATACAAGTCTGAAAATATATGTATGTAATAAATAAAAAAAAATATCATTTGCGCTGTTTAAACAAAAGATTAAGATGATTTTCATCACTCGTTGTGATAGTTCAAATGATCTTTTTTCTATCCATATTTTTTTCATGATTAGTATATACAAAATAGAAGATTATGCGCTGCATCAATCCGGTGAAATCCGAATTTCACGCTCAACTTGTTGCCAGATACGTGAGAATGAAGATTTACAACACTTCTAATCTCTGAATTCATTAAAGTATTATCTTGATAGGCTTTCATAATCTAGTATAAAGATAATATGAAAGCTTTTTTTCTGATGCCCGGCTACATTTAGGATATAACTATTCAGCTCTGTAAAGGACGAAATTGATGGCTTCTTATACAGAGGTGGCACTCAGTGGGTGTGCCATCTTCGCTCCGAAAGTGACGGGATAAAGAAACACCTACACAGAGAGAGAAAGGAACATCTATACCCGAAGCAGGATTCGAACCCGCGATCTACTGTTTTGAAGTTAGCGACGGTAACGGTTTTGAGCAGTGACCGTTTCTTCCCTCGAAAATGTTTTATCAAATATTAAACCTGTGAAAACCTTCTTGAGCTATAGGTCAAAAATTATGTGCCATTTTTCTGTTATCGGTAAACATTCTAAAATGGATTTAAAAAAAGACTTTTCTGTCACCATTTCAACAATACAATAAGTGTTTTTGTCACAAAGATGAGCACATTTTACTTTGCTGAATTTATATTATGTATTAACAATTTCCATTTTTTTACAAATTTATGTTGGCAATAAATTTATACAAATTAATTGCCAACAGAGCAGCAGTTTTTCTCCATTTTGGAGGTATTATTGAAAATAGTCTGGATGTGTAGTAAATATTTAGTATTAATTGGTTATGCTTTCAACCTTTTCCCCCAAATGTGTCTAAATATTGTGTTTAATAGCTTTTTCCAAAACGTGAAAGGAAAACAGAGTAATTAACTTATATCTTTATTGAAACATAGATTAAAAGAAACTCTACTTTAAATTCATATTCCAATTTTTACATCGATAACATTACAGAAAATATCATCAAACATTTTTAACCTGATGTGCTATGAATTAAGAAAGATAAAAAACATGAATTTCAGTCATTAATTGGCAATATTTGTTATATAATATAATATTGACTCCGAATCGCAATATTTGGCCAATGATTTTCGTAGAAATTGTAGACGGGATAATAAGCAAGTTCCTAATATTTAAAAAGATCATTTTATTGGAACATCTGTGGGTTTCGAAAGATGAAATTTGAATATGAAAATCAGGAATCTCGTGTTTGAATATGTATGTATACTTTTTCACATATATTGAATTTCATATACATTTGAAATTCTGAGCAACTTTCGTTATTCTGTATTCATATAAAAGAGGAATCCCAGTTAGAAGAAGGTATTTATTTTTTACGGGATCGCGCAGAAATTCCGTGATTTCCTTTCATAGTAATACTTTATCGCCAATGATTGAATATAAGTTTTTTCTTCATCATTTGATAACAATTGCATCCAACATGGATTAATTATTAGTTTATAATTAAATAATTGATTTAGTTGATCAAATAAAACATGTTTTACAAGTATAGATAACATCATTTTAACACCATAGAAAGTATACATAACTTATCTGTGTTTACCTTTACAAAAATAACTAATTATCATATAGTAAAAACAGTTTAAGGAAAATTTTTTGATAAATCATAAGTAAAAGGTATATGAAAAATAAAAGAATTGTCATTAAAATGAATAACAGTATATAGTTGTGTGTTACTATATAAAATATTCATTATTGTTCACTGAAAGGTATTTGGACTGTAATAATCAAAGAAAAATTGGCAGCCATGGGAAAGAATACAAATAACTGCTGTTATTTATGATTACATTTTAAATGTAATTAGTTATTTTTCTACGTATTATTACAATTCATTCTAAATATGCCACTTGATTAATTTTCTATCAAATGAATAATGCTTGTTATAAAATTGTATAGGGAAAATATAAAATAAAAAAACTACAAGTTTTTTTTTTTTTACGCAGAAGCGTGAATTTATTGAAAATATCAAGTTTAAATCCAAATTCCTTATCAAATAATCAATAGCAAATCAATGCTGCCCAGCTTGTCTAAAGGTCAGCGTGCCTGACTGCGGATAGGGAGGTCCTGAGTTTGAATCCCGGTTTAGGTATGGATGTACTTTCTCTGTCTATCCTGTCTTTGTCCTTTCCTTGTATGGATGGATTGTGAATGGTTGCCTACCCTATAAACGGGTACCTATGGCATGTGTGTACTGAAGAAGTCAGACTCCACCCAAAAATATGGTTCAGTTGGAAAAGTGGAGCAGCGCACCCCATAATGCCAGCCTAGCTGGCGCACAACATCAGCAATTCAATGAATCAAGAAATTATCACGTGAATCCCTTTGCGATGTAATTGTTTAGATTAAACGCCTGCAACCGCAATATTTTAAAGAATGCCTTATGTTTCCCTCGAAGAAATTTTGGATGCTGGGCCATATTCATGTGTCGCAAAATAAAAAAAACAGTAAAATTCTCAAGCATTTATTTTGACGGATATATGTTCAGTAACAAAGCAAAAATGCCACTCGTATTTCTTGTGATTCAACAAAAAAAGACTGGGATCCAACTCTAATACAAATTATTCCAATGAGGACAGTCCTACGATTATACTACGATATTCCTATTTACTAGTAATTAACATTTATTAGACTCCGCAATCCAAAATTCATGAGGCTCTAGAAACTATTAACCAAATTCCAATTGATGCTATGAAAATCTGTACTGACGGTAGCAAAAGCAACGAGGACCACTCTGACTGTGGTGTATTTATCACAACTCCTATGTCTACCCAAAGTCTCAAGTTCGGAAATTCTGATTTTTGCTCTGTATTCAAATAGGAGCTTATAACTATTGAAAATGGACTGAGTTATGTTGAAAATATTTCTGGTCCTGATTTTGAGCATGTATGGATTCTGATTGATAGCAAGTTTTCAATCCAACACCTAACCAATTGGATGAAGGTTGATGACAGAGCTGGAAATTCAATATTGGCACTCAAAGAATTTTGGGATTAATTTTCATTTTCAGTGGATCCCGTCACACGTCGCCATTAAAGGAAACGAGATTGCCGATACGCTGGCTAAGGCTGCCTCTTAGGAACCTTCACAATTTGATTTGCCACCCACCTTCAATGAGGTTTTTACTGAGAGTAATAAAACGCTTATGGATCTCTGGTGGGTTCCACCTACTCATAATTGGCATCCTAGAAAACGTCCTGCTGGCCCCTTGCTTTTTGAGGGAACTAGAGACCAACAGACTTGTATTTCACGATTCTCCAGTGGTCACCTAAGGGGCCTCAAATATGTGCAAATTTAAAAAACTTTTTGTGTTCAAAATGTAAAGCTGAACAGGCATCACCTGAGCATATCTTGAGATGCTTGAATTTTAACTTGGAAGAGGCTTTTTCAAAGCCCCTTATGTTTTTGGATTTCCTGGCTGTTTATGGACTTGTGGAATTGATCTTGTATTGGAATTGACCATCTGGGATTAGCAACAACAACATTTATTATTAATAGATAATATTTGGCGCCACGTACTATGCAACCGAGCTTAAGTCTGTTGTAAGACATTTTAATGCCCACAATTAAAATTCACTTCTGGTAAGTCTTTTCATAGATACTGTGCTGTATTAAATTATCACAAATGAGGTGAACATGGAAAACTCTCAAGCCGTCACCCTAACGGACCAGCATTGTTGAGGCTCAAGGTCCATCTCCTTTTATTCAACAGTGGATAGAATCGAATCCAAAAACTTCCTATAACTAGCCCACATTGAATCGATATTAGAGCACATTTAATTATTTTCTTTATGAAAACTTTTTTGAACTGCTCACACATTCGAATTAATCATGCATTACCAGTGAAGTAAGGTAACTGCTGGTGCCATTTGCTGTAGAACTCCATCAATATAATCCAATGGTAGGACATCTATATTCGGAAGTTAAGTCTCGGGTTCCATTCCATTCACAGTTAAACAAAGGGAAGTCAGAGTTACATTTCTGCTTTATAGATTCACATGTGTGCGGGAATTTTCATGTGTTGTACCAAATATTTATTGTAAGAACGCTCTTAGGAAAGGAAAGCACTTGGTTCGATTTTAATCATTGTTGAACAATAGGAGCTGGTTGCCCTTTTTATTCACTGCCAGGGAGGATGTTTGGAAGTTTTCCAAGTTTTCTTCATCGCGAAATGGCATACACAATCCATGATAAATCTTCTTCGCATTAACATGGACCGAATTTCAATGCCTTGCAACATCCTTTCATTGTGAGTTCGGCCAATATGCGGTGTCGAATACTGTATCAAAAATTCATTTATTTCATGTTAAAACTCCATTCTGAGGTTTGCGATCAATGATAAAAAAATGGCATGTATTCCTCTTAACAAAATGAATTTTAAGAATTCATAGAAATTTACATTACGTTTGAAGAAAAATTAAATATGTCACCTGTTAAATTATGTTTTATCTAACACAAAACACGAGCATCCTATTACGCATGTTAACTTAAAAATAAAACTTATATGACTTGACATTGAGTATCATGCGAAACAACGGATAATGAAGTAGTTAAATTTGTACCATCTCACGACGACGATGACAAACAAAAGCAAAATTACTAGTCATAAATATAGCACAAAGAAATTACACCTAGCTTTCTGCTGTAACAAGAAGAATGTTGAAACGACGATAACTGCCACTTTAATCTTTATACGCATACGACAATTAATATGCTATTGTTGAGGAAAAGAAGATATATTTTCATATGTCTGCATATTCATAATTATTTACAATATCATACTAAGAATGCTAACATACAATCCTGCGATGTGAAAATACTTATTTTATATACATGATAAGCACGTGATTGTTTTTCAAAATTACAGTCATAAACTTTTTTCAATTTGAAATTTTTTGCCAATCACAAGTATAAAAAATATGGTTAGATTATTCGTTATATAACAAAACAATTAGTTCAGCAACCAATTAAGTAGGAACACTTGAATCTGATAAAAATTATATGGAAGTAATGTCAAATTTTAATGCTTGTACCACGTAGGTAAAACATTTCCGTTTAATTCAACTTGCGCCATAGTGGTTTGTTTGAGGAAGATGTTCTCGTTCTGAGTGGGTGTCAGGTTCGATACTTGGATTAGCCGAAGATCATCATATAGAGAAGATCAGCGTTTATCTTTATACTAGGATATGATATGCTTCCGTTTAAATAATGTAGAAATTAAAAGAGAAGAAAGTCAGAGCTCAGCTGTTGACCACGTCATTTGACTTATTGAAGTATCACGCGGAGGTTAGCAACGTGTACCGGCAAAAGTACGAAGTTACAAACATACTGTAACAACCTATATTTTTGCCAATTGCACACAAACACAAGTACTAAAAATTTGTAATTGTTTCTTAATTCTTAAACAAGATCATAACTAAATAGGTCGACACCAATCTAAAACTTTCTTTCCACATCGCACTAACCAGAGGAAGAATTTTAAAACCTATAAATCCTCAATACAACTCAAGGAATGAAAATATGACGTTATAGATGATATCAAAAATATTATTGAAAATAACATTCAAAACAATTCTAAAGAATTGTTTTGCATTCTTATTAACCTTAAAATAAATCTCATTTTAATATAAATTCTGCTTAATTTAATGTTTAATGGTAATAAATGTCTTTAATTTATATAAATAATTTATATACTTTTATTAATTTATATACTTCTTTTGAAAGCAATTAATAATCGGATCAAACACATATTTTAAGTCTAAACAAATATTTGTGTAAATAAACAACAGAAAATAAAAAAGTACTTTAAATTCGAATTTCGGTTCGTTAATTTTTCAAAAATTTTTTCTTGCAAAACATTATGTAACAGTGTGTGTGTGTGTGTGTGTGTGTGTGTGTGTGTGTGTGTGTGTGTGTGTGTGTGTGTGTGTGTGTGTGTGTGTGTGTGCGCGCGCGCGTGTGTCCACAAAACTAGCAATTGCTGTATAAGTTCAACATTACTTAAGGTAACCTTCAGGATATTCAAAAATCACTTGTTTTCCAGGATCACACTAACCATGTAATAGAAGAAAATTACTTATACACCTTCGCTATTTCATAACAAGTCAACAAAAAAAAAGTCTCACTCACATTATTTTCTATTTAAGTGCGATATAAAAATATAGCAATTATTTCATTATCGCGTAATTAAGATTCACATTTCCTTACGTCTACAAAGAAGTGACTTGCAATTAATTAATTTATTGACCTTTTTCTTTAAATTAAGTTGCGAAACAATGTCTGCAGAAAGTGGCAATCGGAGAACCGCAAAAAATGTGTAAATGTTGAAAGTGGAAAACACATTTTCTTTTTATTGAATCGGCTTTTAGATTGAGAATGTTTTCATGACATAACATTTTTTGATGTTTCAAGTACAGAAAGTTGTTTCCTGATATCAATCTGTTGAAATGCAGATGAAAACCTTTGGCGGAAGATCTGACTATTGTGAGTTTATTTTTCATTACATTCAATTAAAAGAAAACGTTTCATTAATGGGAAAAAAAGAAAGTAAATGTATTTTTATACTTATGAACCAAAATTCAATATATAAAATATGGAGTTTCAGATTATTTTACTTGATAAATAAACAAATATTTGTATGTATCGATGTGCGTATGTATACGTACATAAATGATACGTATGTATTTAAGGATGCAAAAGAAATTGTTTTTTATTTATTTTTGCCCTTGAATGGCCTCTATCGTTTAAATAATAACTGTAGCGTAAATTATTAAAATACGATTCGTTTCTTATATATATATATATATATATATATATATATATATATATATATATATATATATATATATATATATATATATATATATTCTACTATAAAATATTGAATATTATATTTTATTACCTCTAAGAATTTACATATTAATGTATTAATAACACTTCCATTTAAATTACGTACAACAACTTCTATAGTAAGTTAATATGATCCATTCAGTAGCTAAAAGTAATTTGATACAGTAATGTTTTTCTTTTAGACCCAGCATTTTGAGGTATTTGACGAATTTTGAATCAATTTTTTCATAATTAATGTTTTTTTAAAATATCATAGTATATTTATTTATGATTTCATAACTTCGTGTATCATACTACTTTAATTCTATATTTTAATGGAATTTCTTATTTGTAAACCACACCATTTACCTCCATTATTCATATTATTTTTTATGATTGTCATTTTTATCTTTTGCTCTTATCGTTACTATTAAATCTTTTTTGATACGAATATATGACATTTCTTTATATATATATATATAACATTAACATTCGCATATTGCTTTTAATGTCAATGTGCAAACAAAATCGCTTTAAAATTTTTAATCCGGAAATTTGTTCTTAAGCGCTTTTAAAATCAAATTTATTTCTATAAAATGACAAAATAAAAAAATAATAATATATTCAAGTATTGTGGAAATATCTATATTTATAATTCATATTGTTCGCTTATATTAATATGAATTCGCCAAAATTAAAAAAATAAAAATAAAATAAAAACTTATTAGTAAGATAGAGTTATTAATACCTAAAAATTAAAAGAAATTATTGAACTAAAATTACAACAAAGGGTTTAAAATACAAAACTCAATTTTTTTTAAATATAGAGTAAATTGAGGGCTTAATTAGTACTTATGAAAGCAATAGATATTAAATGTCTTGTATGTTACTCGCATTTTGGATAATTTTTGCTTACAGATTTCAACAGTTTGAATTTCTATATTTGGCATTTAGAATCTTAGAGACAATATTGCAGATATAGTAATGTTTCATCATTTAAATTGTTTAAACTGTAGCATAAAATTTCAGTTTTGTTTGTAACGACTAATAAAATTGAAAACTAGAAGGATATCCCCCATTGGCGACTATTGCGATTTTTTTTCGTCGCCATGTTAAGCGCATGTTTTTAACGCGGGAGATTCCCAAAATTAAAAAAAAATACACATTTTATAAAATTTTAAGAATCACATAATAGTATAAAAAATCTAAAAAATTATTATTGGAAAATGAATAAAAACTTTTTTGTTGGGTTTGCCTTCGCTGAAAAACAACCGATAAAAGAGATAAGTAAATGACTATATATGACGTCAAGCTCACAAGTCAAATATACTTTGTGATATTATGGAAAAATAAATAAGAAAAATATAATAATAAATTTTAAAAAAATATATAAGAAAATTATGTAATAAATAAACAAAATAAAAAAAGATATAAATAATAAATAAATAAATAAAAATTGGGAAAATGAAGAGTTTACGATGTTAAGACGCTGGCGACAACGAAACACAACAGCAAACGTAGAACAAAAAGTTCGAATTGAAAGTAAAACGAAAACTTCAAATAATGTTACCACTTAAAAGAACCATATATATGACGTAAAAATTATGTAAAACGCAAGAAAAATCAAATCTGTCGACAAAAAAATCTGAAAAATAGCAAAAACTCAATTTGGCAACACTATAATCAAAACAAAGGACGATAGATTTGGCGGGAAATCACTTGGGGGATATAAAACTTACACCAAAACGCTACATAAGAATAGCTAAGGAGAATGTCAAATTTGAACAGAATATTAATGAAGAGGGAAAACGCGTACTGCATAAGAGAAAATATAATACTAAATTTCAGCAATAGATGGCGCTTTAAACTTTAGACTGCGAATAGAAATACCTATCACAACAACGACCTATTGCAGATAATAAAAGAACTCCGAATATACGTCTTTACTTCATTTCGCACTGATATATTCAATATTACTATCACAGTAAAAAATCGCAATCTGCTTCTTAGGCTTTTATATATGAATGATGATTGAGCAGCCTTAGTTCTTCAAAAGTTTAAAATACCAAGAGTATGAAAAACGGCGTTGCTTCGATGATAGCTGTGGGTCTGAGAAAATGATTCAGAAATTCGAAACTATAAGTTCTTTTGATGTGAAATCTAGTTGAGGAAAGAAAAGAATAGATTCGATATCAATTACTCACTACAGTTCAGGAGAAACAGAGCAGTGGTGTACAACCGTGCATTGTACGGGAAATTGCTAGAATATTGGACATGCTTATAAGCATGGTGCATAAAAATCTACAAAACATCCTGCGTTGCTATACAATTAAAAATTTATCCACATACAAGAATTATTTTCTACTGACTTGCCAGTAAGAGAAATCTTTGTTTTCATAATATCTTGCTCTGGTAGAGGGAGACAATGAATGACCATAGAACATTTTATAGACATATGAAGCCCGCATTAATTTGAAAGGATATGTCAATAAACTTATTGGCCAAATATGAGAAACAAAAAAATCTACTCCCAAATAAATCAGTACCACTTCATTCTGCAAAATACGGGCCTGCAAATTTATGGATCTTTTATCATAAGGCCATATTTTTTCGCGGAGACAGGTATTTTCGGTCCTATTATCCGTATCATCAATGTTACCATTTAATAATAAGTAATAAGTATTTTTGCACATCATCATTCCATTTCTTCAACAGCGTGGATGGGTTCTTTTATTTTTTGCTGCAAGATGGTGCTCCTCCACACATAGCAAACCCGAAGAAAAAGCTGCTGAAGAGATATTTCGGAAAGGCTATAATCGTCAACCGTCATTTTTTCTAAGACTTGGTTGTTTCAGTTACCTGATTGCAATCGATAGGACTTCTGGCTGTCTGACCTATCTGAAAGATGTTATATTCAGTGGTTCGATTGCTGATTTAGCTGAATTGCAGATACGAATTGTGCAGCACATTCTAAACACGACTTTGGAAATACTTTGATCAGTTTGTAGAATGCATAAATCCCTTGATTTCAAATTGTTGCAACTGACAGTAGACAACGTATTAAACAGTTTTTACGCCAATCTTATGAAATTTATAAACCAATTTCATTACAGATTTTCATACTGCTTTTGGCTTCAGAAATATAAAAAAATCTATTTTTACAAACGAAGTGATGATATAAGCTTACAAAGAGAGATGGTTGGGCTTAGGTTAGTAAGAGAATCACGTATGCGCAGTCATACACATTGAGAAATATAGAGTTATTTTAATGTGTAGTTTATACCTTAGCTGTGTGTTGTTTTACAGTTAATTTTTCATTTGTAGTCAAATTATTTTAAATTCAAATGGTTACAACGCCATCTTTTACTAAAATCCAGAACTATGTTAAGCGCTTTTTTCTTAGAAATATTTCTTTCCAATGTGACGTCATTTTGATGAGAGGCATTTTTATATAGAGTTTTGTAGTTTAAATTTTATTTATAATGCCTTGTATTTTTATTTATATATAAGCCTTTAATTCACTTTGGTTGATACAATAGTTCCTGAAATACGAAATGAAACGATGTTGCTTTTATAATAATTATCCAAATTATCATTATCTTATTAGATTGTCAAAGGTTTGCCAATATAATAATCTTTCAAAATGAAATTTCAGAAATTATACCTGTCTGCTCATTTCAAGAATTGTTTATGTTAAACAATTCTAGTTTTCAACATCAAAATAAAACTGAATAAAAGAAAAATGTTTGCCTTATAGAATAAAAAACAATTCACGTGGCCAAAGGAAATCGTTATTGTATAGATGAATCAGCTTGTTTCCAATTATACAATACATTTTGTCTGCTTTGATTATTTCGTATAATCGCTTTCACAATGAATAGAATTCCAATTCTGGCTTTTATTGTAATGAAACAAATTCTGATTTTATTCTATTCTGACATAATATAAAATGAGTTACTGTTAACACAAAGTTGTAATAATATTATTTGAAAGTTTAATGTCTAAGTAAGTCACATATGTATTAGAAATGTTTTATAATTTTCGATGTATTCTTTATTTATTTAAATTTAAAATACAATTTTGCCATTGTTTACTGCATTGCTATTCTGCAAATCATATTTCTGAGATCAAATCGATATCTTTTTTAGTATCTCTGCTTCTATCGAATTATCTTCGAAAGTTTCTTTTCAGAAAATTAAGCAACCGTCGACGGAAATACAAAAATCTCTTACGCTAGTAGAAGACTTTTTTAAAAATTGCATTTGTTATCCAAATGTTTCTATATCCTATGAAAAATAACATGGCAATTTTTATATGAATAGCATACGACTTCTAGTTCTTTCTAAAGTAGTACTTCCAACAAAAAACACCCAATTAAATTGGTCCGATCAGGCGACTGAATGATTAGCTCTTTGGTTTTCAGTTCAATCATTTTCGTGGGTTAAACTTCACTCCCACTTTAAACATGGATATACCTTGTGGATTAAAGTGGATTCCCGGAATCCACTTTAAATTGTTGGTTTCTGTCGAATCAGCAGTCGAGTGTAGCGCGGGAACCAATCAATCGATTTAACTTGCTTTCTACAACCCATTCTTTGAGTGTGTATGAATGCATTCTATAATACACTATTGACAAAACACGTTACAGAGTTATTTCACAATTTTGAATGATTCCGTCCATCCATACTCTCTCTCTACCTGTGTGTGTGTGTGTGTGTGTGTGTGTGTGTGTGTGTGTGTGTGTGTGTGTGTGTGTGTGTGTGTGTGTGTGTGTGTGTGTGTGTGTGTGTGTGTGTGTGTGTGTGTGTGTGTGTGTGTGTGTGTGTGTGTGTGTGTGTGTGTGTGTGTGTGTGATTGAAAGCCCCACCAGAGAGCCATTCACATGTTTGCCGCCGGACATGCAGAGAGAGAGAGAGAGAACGACGATGTGATGGATGGGAAAAAACGCGATGACGTGAAGACGCGAACTGATATTGGACTAATTACGGATTATAACAAAAATGATGTTAGATTGTTATTTGTAAATATGTAAATAGCCTTTTTCTTATTTTGTCCAAAACCAAAATTAAATCATTTAAACAATAATGTGTCAATTCCTGACAATGAACAGAGCGAACACACACATACACACACACACACACACATACACACACACACACACACACACACATATATATATATATATATATATATATATATATATATATATATATATATAATCTGTGACTCTATGTTTATAAATTGTGGCAAAAATGAAATGCAAGTAGTTTCTTCTTGTTTAATTTCAATTTTGAAAGAATTCTCTTCAATAGTATGATATATATCTTGCTATCAGTTCATCTACTGTTTTATCCAATTTACAAAAAATCTATCATTAAAAAATCATAATAAATTGCATCTGCTTCGCGTGTATTCTCCTAAATTAAATCATTCATCAGAACAGAATTTGTCAATTGGTAATAAATTAAGAACTTCCGGCTATCAACATCGAAGGTGATGAACGATTCCACAGATAAATTTATGATGCTTCTACTGATAATGCGTACTGGACAGTTTTTCTGTTTAAAAATATTTTAAAGCAATTCATGCACATTGTCGACTTTTTTTAGTGGGTGGCAATCGCAAGTCACCAGAAAAAAATAAGGAAAATTCTCCACCACTGACTGTAAATGCAGAACGCCCACAACCTGATTCTCCCATTGTTCTATTATTGCAGGAATTGAATCTGGATTTTCCATTCCAAAGAGTACAATCTTAACATTGGGAACATTGAGCTTTTTATAATTCTATTTTACACCGCACAGCAAAAAACGTGTCACCTGAAAGACGTAAATCATTTGGACATCTGCTAAGCATTGCTTTCCGAAAATATGTCATGAATAGTAGGCATACTCATTTGCTCCTTGGGAAGAAACCCAGAAAGTTTCCTAACACCCACCCCACAGGATTTTGATGATGAAAGAAACATTTCCTCCGGTGTTTCAAAGGTGCTGGTTTATCGGATAGACCTTCTACTCCCAAGGGACAGAGTTCAACCGTGATATAAATTTTTTCACTTTTAAATAAATATCTCCTTTATTATAAGGAAACAATTTTTGCTTTTTTAAAATGTACGGTATTAGTAGGTATACCAGTAAGTTCTGTCCGTTGATCTATGACTATGTTGTTAAAAACATTTTAGAAAACACATCTTTTTTCTGATTACATCGGAGATGGCAGAGAGCTTAATTCAGCTCAGAAAACTATTTCCCTCCATATTCGTAAGATAAGATTGGTGTGGAAATATTCAAAATGGATGCCACATGAGTTCAATCAGAATTGTGATGATCGAATGCCTATCTTTGCCTATCTTTATAAGATATGCCTATCTTTACTTATTAGGTATAAAATCAAGTCCATTTTGAACCGGATGATAACTAGGATGAATAGGGGATTACCTATGAAGGCATCATAAGGAAAATGGTATATTGTACAGAAAATCTAGCCCTTCTAACTCTTAAAAAATTTGACCCTGAATAAGAGAATGTTGTGTATATGGTGGGAGATTTGAGGACTAATACATTATGAGCATTAAAAATTGAACGTAAAGCTCAATTCGGAAAAGTACTATCTGCAACTGAATAATTTAAAGGGAGCAGTCCAAGAAAGAGGCTAAGAAAAGAGTTCGTCAAAAAATTGTAGAATTGCGATGGGAAATTCTGTTTCATACACCATTTACTTCGGGCTTATCACCCACTAACTATCCCTTGTTTTAGTCCTTACAGAATTTTTTGAATGACAAAAAATTTAAAAATGATGAAGATATCAATCAGGTACTGTTTCAATTTTTCGCAAGAAAAGATTAAACATTTTTCAAAATGGGGTATACAAATTGCCCTCACGCTGGCAGGAAGTCATTAATAATAATGCCAATTTTAATATTTAATAAAGTTCATTAACGTTACACAATAAACTCTTTTATTATTTTGTTTATTCCAATATTTTGTTTTATTCCAAAAATAGACGGGACTTTCTGGTAGACCTAATATTAATTCATTTATTAATCTTATTAATTGTCAGACGAAACATATCTTTTTTATGAGCAAGAAATAAAAATTAATTATTCTGCATTAGAATTAAATATTAGAATCCTTCATTAATCAGAACAGCATCATATTTACCTTAATCATTATTATTAGAATATATTTTCTGTTGCGCTTTTGAAATAAAAAATAGAATTACTTCTAATTACATTCTATATTTACATATTTACATTCTAATTTAAATATATAAAATATGGGTAAGTTTCGAAAAAAAACTATAAACCTTACTTTATTACTCAAATCAGTATTCTTAAAATATTTTCCTTCAGTCCATCTCTCATCTATAATAAATATTTATTCAGAAATTCCCTAAATTCTAAACTCACGTTTCAGTAATTTATTCATTTTAATCGGAATCTTCTCAGAACAAAAACACTTTACTTCATTTCCTCTATTGCGAAGTATCGTTTGGCACAATTGGCGACAGGTGAAATCTTTCTATTTTATTATTTCACCTGAATCAAAGTTTTTACTCAGTTAGAACAATATTCTAAAGTTTCGTAGAGGCATTAAATGGAATGTTCAAAAGAGCAAAAGATCGAATGTACAAGAGAATTTCATTTAATTAAATGTTTTGGGAAAACTTATGACCTTTCAGCTAAACGGAAGCAAAGAAAGTTCTATTACATGGGAATGTATAAAAGTAGTAAGTTAACATTCACTGATATAATATTTTTATAACACGAATATTTTTAGTACTAAAATATATTTTTACAAACATTGTCTGGTAAGAAATGTCGACAAATATTTTTAATGCTGAAAAATATTCATAAACAAAATCCATAAAATTGATTATTAGGTATTCAAACAAATTATTTTTTTAGCAATTCTGTGTTATTTATGTTAGATTGCGTAAAAATATTTAAATTTATGAAGACAAATTTCATATGTTAAAAGATTAAATATTTCTTATTAAACCGTATTACTTTTGCACATTAAAATACTTATATATATTCCTACTTCTTTTACATCAAGTAAAAAATGTCAAAGAATTAATTTTCACATAAAGATATCTATTGAAAAGTGTGTATTCAGCATTAATATTTTGTAACAATATGTTGTGACTGATTAAAGTCAGCAAAGATTTTATGCATTATTCCATAATTCTTGTAACTCTCCCTAAATTTAAAAATACATTTTTGTTTCGTAAGTAGTATTGTTAATTAGTGTTTCCAGAGTAAAGAAGCAAAAATTTTAGTCATTTTTAATAAAAATAAAGTTTTGCAATACATTATAAGTTATGCTATGGTATACTGAAATCTTACATAATGTGATTAGTAAAAAGATGATTCATATAAGTAAAACGAAAAATGTATTAAAATTAATTTATAGAGTGCATATAACAACACGGATGCTCATTCAATAAAAATTATATACCGTCTTTTATTATAACAAGTCAGATGTTTAACTTACTTTGTTTTCCTGCCGAAATTTTCTTGAGGTTAAATTGATAACTGCTTCACGGAATGGCAGGAAACTTATGCATAAATGTTGGTCTCTGGACAACTTAAAATAAAAGATGTTTCACTTCAAAACTTTGATTACAATTTTCCTAATTTATTCAAACCATTATTATTGCTAATTTTAATCATTGTAAAGTTGCTCATAACACGATGTAACAATGTCCGTAACTCAATTCGCTTTAAAAACAAAGGCCTGTGTTGATTCCTTCCCCTTTAAAAATTGCAACCTATGTACAATCGTTAGGGATAGAGGGCCGAGCTGGCAGCCGAATGGTTTGCGCTCTTGCCTTCGGTGCAACAGTTCGTGGGTTTGAATCCCACCTTGGGAATGGATGTTTGTAGTGGTTCGGAATCCACTTTAAGCCGTAGGTCCTGGTCTAATTAGTCCTCGTGTGCCAAAAATGACCGTTTTGAGCGACAAACAAACAAAGCTAGGGATAGAAGAAACATATGTATAGAATCCGATCTTACTATGTACCCATGTAATTTTTCGAAACAAATATATTCACTTTTCTTGATTTTTATGAATTACTTTTGTGTTCTGCAGTGAACGGATTTTCGGTTTTATCAAAACTTCGCTGTTTGAAAATGTCCTTAAAAACAAGTTTTTAATTTATCTACAAGTATGATCACATTTCGGGTAAAAAAAAACAGCATTTTGAACAAAGCTGAGTAAATATTATTTTTTTCCATACCTCAATTTTTCTTCCTAAATGGTTTTCCACAAAAAGTCTCACTACTTGGCAGTATATATAACAAGGCACATAAATTTATGATTTTCATTGGAGGCTTAAATACTAGCAGTTTTTTTTTTATTATAAGCGTATATTAGAAATAATTTGCCAATTATAAACACATTAAGCAATTCTTGCATTATTTTTCAGATTTTAAAAGCAAGAAATACAATACAGAAAATATTAATTTCTTTAAAAAAAATAAAAACAACTTCTACGTAAAAGATTATTAATCAAATTTACTGGATTTTTTATTCTCTTTTTAAGAGTGATTCTCTGTAGTTAATGATCTTTTGGAACTCCAGTAAATAAAGAAATGCTAAAAATATTTGAACGCCAACTATTGATTATTTTAGGATAACGAGGATAACATGTGTTTGAATAAACTCTTTACATAGTATATTAGTGATGCTTCTTTAGCTTTCATAAATATATTATTGTAATCAAATTTCATAGATTTCTGATTTGCTCGTAATGAATGATTCTCTTGTAAAATATCAAAAAATTTTCGAACGAATAGTTTTTTATTGTTTTAAAATAAAGTAAACATTATTATATTGTAATGTATTAAATATCATTAATCATAAATCATATTGTTATAAATTCCAATAATAAATTATCATCATCAAAGTTAACAGATTTCCAGTTCTGTGTGCTGATTCTTCGTCACTTTTGAGAAATAATATCCGAAATGTTTTGCTTATTCATTCTGGAATCTCTTTGAAAGGTGCAATATAATTAGAAAATTTCTCTAATATATATATATATATATATATATATATATATATATATATATATATATATATATATATATATATATATATATATATATATATATATATATATATATATATATATATATATATATATATATATATATATATAATGTCAGATACTTTTGCGCAAGAAAATAAGAAGATAGTTATTGATCACGCCAAGTATGACAACGTATGTTTGCATCTACAGCGCTTATGGTTGTAATGCTCTTTTAATCATCATTGTTTCATATATATTTGTCCGGAAAACGATATCTGAAACAAATCCTCAAAAAAATCCAGCAGTATTACATCAGATTTTCTGGACATCTAAGAAATCTATATACTTTAAAATAGTCAACGCAAAAAATAAAAAAAAGTATTCAAACTAGAAGAATAAATTATCTGTAGTGATGGTATTTTCAAAAGAATACCTAGTCTTATCCTTGTTTTAATGAAAAAAGGAAATCGTCTGTGAAAACATTCACACTGTATAAAAATTATTAGATGAAAATATGACAGATATGTGTATACTTTCATTAACTAGTGATTTATTTAATATCAAAATGTATCTGACATTTTATAAATGCCTAGTATAATTTCTTATGAAACAGTTAAAAATATATTGATTTTGAGGGATTATACAATAGAATTTAACAAATATAATGTATGTCATTATACTCAGAAGTTGTAATCAGGGAAAAATTCGAGAGAATGTAAATATAAAAGATTTTCACAAAAATACATATAAGTTGTAATTATGTATAATTTCTATTTAATTATACATTTCGTGTAGCTGTTTAATTATTCATTATCCTTTGATAATTTTCACAGACACTAACTTTATTAAATAAATACTCACTTGAATAGTCTAGATTTTTTATCAATATGTTTCTTAAAATTGTAATTTAACCATTCAATATATATTTAATTCAAATAAAAAAAATCAATAATTTAATTCATTTAATTATATAAAATGAGTAAAATAATTAATTTGAGTTAAATCAACAATTTAATTCAAATCAAATAAGTTAAACTAATTCTAAATTACTCCCTCACTTACAATTTCGATTCTTTATTTAAAGAATCAGATGTCCTCTTTTGAAAAATGTGTTGTTATTATTGTTACTTATGACACTTGCACAAGCTAAGTGTCATAAGTTCACTCTGCAGACGGCTATGTGAATTTATATCTATAGGGTGTGTCTTTCGCTTAACCAGAGCACAACGAAGTACATCTTTGCTCTTAGGCTCTTCCCATAGATGGCACCACCAGAAGATCCACTCCATCAATTTTGACATTGATCTGGAGGGAGAGAAAATTTTCTCCAGACCATTACACCCATGGTAACTACACAACGACCCATCACAGGACTTTCGATTCCACAGATTTAATGAGTACATATATCGCATGTGCTCGATGGGTCTTTGACGGCATTAGGAATCGAGCCCCGCCCTTCCGCATGGAAGGCCGATACCCTAACCATTAGGCTACCACGGCCCTGAAAAATGTTAGGCTTATTGATGATAAAATGGACGTACCATTCATATTCAATTTCAGAAGTATTTACACCTTTGAAGAACAGTGCTCAGGGCCGGTATGTTTGTGCTAACATCGAAAACAATATCACATTGTAATGTTTGAAAATGGTAGTAGAAAATGTAGACTAACAACAAAATCCTACCCAAATGTTGAATGAAATTGGTGTAGCAGAGACAAAAAAAATATCTCTTTCTTGCATGAAATGATAATATTCAATTTTATGCTAATTATTATAAATGCATGTCAAGTTTGTAATTTTAAAATTGTTTTATTCATTAACAATGTCACATAGCTCCCACTATTGACAGAAACTGCTTTTAAATCTTAATTCTATTTTGATGCATTAACAGCATTTCTATGTGTACAGCTTCTATTAGAATTGCCATTTCTTTTTATAACCTATATGCTGCTCTGTCTGATCCAATATCAATAACCCGACGAAACAAATTAGGAAAATCTTTGAAACATACAATCTTTGAATACACAAAAGAAACATTTCATAGGAAGTTATAATTTTGTTTTTTTTTAATTAATTTGCAATTCTATTTCAAATATTGTGTACACTATTTGAAATAGAATTGCAAATTTAAAAAACAAAAGAAATTTATAAATTTTCATACATTTTATAAAACGCTTTTTTTTTCAAAAACTTTTACTACCCAAATAATTGATATAAGCAAAACATTTAATAATTGAAAGGATGAAATCTATTAAATAAATGAGTAGAATTATTCTTAAACCACCTAGATAATAAGATAAAACTGTTTCAGATTAATATAACTTGAGAATCTAGAAATTTTGTTAGTAAAAAGTAAAATAAATTTTTGTTGAAGGAAAATTTTTTTGAAAAGTCATTTTATTAAAACATAAATGTTTCAAAAATATTTTTAATTTTTTGAGTAAAGGAAGGGTATTAAGACATTTGATTTTTTTATCAAAATATTTAACCACATATCATAGAAAATTAATCCAATCTAAGGGTGTCACTTTTGAAATTTTTAAAAATTTCAATGTTGCCATTCTTAATGTTGCCATTCAAACTTTAATATTACAAAAATATATAAAAAACATTTTAATTAAATATATGCTGAATAAATGTCTGTAAATCAATAGTGAAATAGTAAATGTCATTTTCTGCACACCAACTCTCATTTGGGTTGATAATCAAAGTCTCAGATTTAGGTTTCATATTTTCTTAATACAAGATATCCAGAAATATGATATTACAAAAATCGAGTGCATATAGAAATTAGTATCTAGTAATTAATTGAAATACATGATGGTATAAAATTAAATCGGAACCGAAACTATTGCGAACGCACTTTCCTTAATTCGTATTTGCTTTTCCATCTTCCTTAAAAAATTAGATACAACGCCCATGATATTAAATTCGAACTGTAATGGATTATAAAAAAGTGCTATAGAAATAGATGAAAAGTTTTTAAATAAATTATTTTCAGATATCAATACCACATGTAAATACATGTACGTTGGAAAAAATTACGAAATTTAACTATATTCTTTGTTTATCGTAGCTTTTCATCAATTCCTTTTTTTCATAAAATTTTACAGAAATTTGTCAGTTTTCAATCTAATTTTAAATTATGTTCCTGTCTCACTAATTTATTTCTGTACATTTTTAGAAAAATGTTTTGTAAATTAGTTTTTTTTTCTTCTTTTTTTTTACAAATTTACAGAAAAGCTACAAAAATGTTCAAAAATGTTTGGTAAAGAAGTGGTGGAATTTTTCGTTACTGTAAAATCACAAAATGAAAACGATTAAATTAAATCTAACGAGATTTATGAGAAATATTGTTTTCTGTGCTTAGTACAATAAATTGTGTGCCTAAAATACTCGTTGTAATGATTGCACAGTGGTTAATGGATTGAATATAAGTTGTAATATTCTATCATAGCTTTCAAATACTTCAACGTCAGGATGGTAGAGTGCTTACATTAAAGCAAAGTTTTTTATTTTATGGTTATTTTACGGTCGCCACGCTTTAATATGTTTCTGTATTTTCATGTAAGGCACAAAGAAAGATTAATAAAAAGGCATCTGAAAAATAACGACATAGACTACATCAAAAGTAAGCTATAAAAATAAAATATTTACATATTACTAAATATTATCAGATGCTAAACAAGAACACATTTTATCAGATTCGGAAAAGTACAAATCTATGCAATACTGTAATCGAATTCTAATAGCAGTGCAACGAACATTCTTAAACAAGAGCTGGAAAGTTGGTTGGAAAAAGAAAAAACTTTTCTTTTTTATTTCTAGTTTTTGTATATAGATGTTAGTATATTAATTTGTGTTAGACTAGACATTAAAGCAGTTTTAAAAACTATATTAAAAAAAACAATAAAACTGCAAATAGAAAAAATTAATTCCTTTACCTGTTGAATAATTTCGATTTGATTACTCTTGTCTGCATTGTAAATTAGAATTTTACTGAAGTGGCAAAAATCTTGAGCATAATGTGGGATCCGGAGCTGCAAATTAAAGATAACCGTAGCTAAGAGAGAAAATAAAGGCGATTCTACGCAACCCGGTCTAAGCATTGAAAAATACATTGAACCAAGATTTTAACACCATTTTGTGTTTTCATCTGTACATTTCTGTCGTTATTCTCTGGATTTTAGGGTTACATGACTAGTATTTCCCTCAGCCCCTTGACAGTAAAAATTAGCAAATCACTCGTAAGTCCTCTCTCCCTTTGTTCAATGATGCTTACGTAATATTTGAATGCCCCCTAATAAATAGGATAAATAGTAATAACATCTTTCTCTGCATTATAAATAGTTAATAAATTCGAAAAGCATTATAATGATTAAGATATAAATAAAAATCTGTTGATACTGTTATGATAATAATCTAATTGACAATTCTGTGAAAATAAATGCAGATTTAAGCATTATTTGGCAGAAAAGAGAATACTTCTATCTTAATTTTTTAAAAAGAAATTTATGTAATCATTTTTTAAATATATTTTTAATTATTGCAGATGGAAATAGTAATCTGATTTGTTACAAAATAAGCGTTATTATTTTAATACCTGTAATACCTGTAAATTTGAGTAGTTTGGCTTATTTCAATAAAGAATATTTAATCTAAAAAATTCATTTTTAATTCAAATTATTCAATTATTATTTAAAAAATTTATCTTACGATACATTTAAAGTTAATAGAATTAAATAAAAAATATGTTATTTGTACTGAAGTCACACAATATAAATGTAATGTATATTTAAAGGTAATATTTTTCATAGAGACAGGTAATATTTTTCATACAAACTGAGAATACAAATCTTGCTTGAAAAAAGAAGCAAATTTTGAATCATTCCTTACTAAACATAATATGAAATGTTCTATAAAATTCCAGAAGTTTTTGAGTAAGCTGAATAAATGTTCTGCGTAGAGCACTCAAAAAGCAGTAAAATATGCTTTATTCTCATAGATTATCTTAAAATCCTTAAGCGTAATAATGCAAACATATTACAGAAATGGGTAAATTATAAGTTCTACTTATAATCCATCTTCCAAAAATGAATTCCATTTATGTAATCATGTGATTAGGAATAATCCTTCATTAAAGTAAATCGATTATTTTAATATAAAATCAGAATATTAAAAAGTTTTCTGAGACTTTAACATGAAGTATCACATTAAGATAAGTAATTATTGATTTAAGGGAAAGAATCATTTACCCTAAACTAGCATAATCAGTCATCCATAAAAAAAATAATTAAGAAAAATACATTTTAATTACTCTCATAAATTAAATTCTAAACCAACAATACATACAGTGTCTCACAAAAGTGATGGGACACTTGTGCTTTACAAAAGGAAACTGTAGTAAAATAAATTAAAAATACATGTACAAATCTTTTATGGGTGTGTTTCATACTTAAATTTAGTAACAATTATTACATAACATAACATTACATATTTAATAAAAATATAGTTGTTTAGAACAGAGCAAAAAATAGCTCACATAAGTGATGGGACACCATTAGATATGCAACAAAAATCATCTAAAATAAGCAATAAAATGTTTTTGGGTGTTTTATTTTTACTCAAAAGCAATTGGCAATAATTTATAAAATCTTCTGCAATATTTCTCTCCAGATTGTTTTGGAATTTTTGTGCTTTTTAGCTGTATGCTCAGGCATGAATGCTAAACGAAAAGAAACTTCGCCTGAAATCGGAAAATTAGTCATTAATTTGCTTATTGAAAGTGGAAAAACTATTAGAGAAACTGCTAAAACATTTAACTTGAGTCATTCAACAGTTTTCAATATCATTAAACGATATAAAAAGAATAATATGATTCAGAATAAAAGAAGACATGGCCGACCATCAAAGCTATTCAATGGAATACAGGAATTTTGTTCTTCGAATTATCAAAACAAATCCAAGAATGAATGCTCCTAAAGTTGCTTCTGATTTACAAGCATTGTATGGAGTAATTGTTAATCCTGAGACTATTAGAAGAGTAATTCGATCTGCTGGATATCACGGTAGAGTAGCCAGGAAAAAATTCTTCGTAAGTGAAAAGAATAGAAAACTCCGCAAAATCCAACGAAAATAAAAATTCTGATTACTGGAATAAAGTTATATTTGCTGATGAGAGTAAATTTAATATATTTAGTTTTGACGGTAGAGAATCTTGGTATGGAGAAAACCGAGGGAAGAATTTCGTAAACAAAACTTGGTGCCAACAGTGAAACATGGTTAAGAAGGAGCAATGGTATGGGGTTGTATGTCGGCCGCTGGAGTTGGTAATCTTGTTTTTATTGACCGTAAAATGGATCAGTACAAGTATATTGACATTCTAAAGCAAAATTTGAAATCTTCAGCACGAAAATTGAACCTTCATAACAATTTTTAATTCTACCAGGACAATGACCCCAAACAAACTGCTTTGAACTTTAGACTCTAGCAGCTGTATAACTCTCCTGAAATAATAAAAACACCACCGCAATCTCTAGACTTAAATCCCATAGAGAATAATTGGCAAGAATTGGAATCAAGAATTCGCAAGCACACCATTTCTTCAAAACAAAAATTACTATCGGTGCTTCAAGAAGAATGGGATAAAATCACTCCAGAAATCACAAAAAATTATTTAAATCTATTCCAAGAAGATTAAATCATGTTTTAAGAGTAAAAAGAAATCCAACAAAATATTAAAACCTTTTAAAAAGCAAAATTTTTTGATAAATATTTGATTGAAAAACTAAGTGTCCCAGCACTAATCTGAGCTATTTTTTGCTCCTTTCTAAGCAATTGTATTTTTATTTAATTAATATTTTAATATTTTGACAAAATGTATGTTATGTAATACTTGTAACTAAATTTAGGTATGAAACACACCTACAAAAATTTTTATATGTATTTTTAATTAATTTTATTACAGTTTCCTTTTGTAAAGCACAAGTGTCCCATCACTTTTGTAAGACACTGTATTTACCTCCGTCGAAGGATGATATAAACTTTTTTATATTCATATTTTATTAATAGCTGCAGAATTTCCATTAACTGAGTAAAAAGTGGCATTGATAACAAGAATAATGTGTTAAACAATAAATAATGAAAAAAATTTTTTATATTTCAATACATATATAGGAGGCCTCAAATTTTATTATATCTATGATGTTTTGAATACATATGTATAGAACTATGAAATAGATTGTTTATATGTTAAGATTTAAATTTAATTTTAAAGTTCCATTACGAAACAAGATGCCAGAATTGTTTTATACAGGAAACAGTAAACAGAGATCAAAATTTCTGAGACGGAAGTTGTTTCTATTTCAGTTCATTTTCTGTATTTTAAAAACTTGTATTTCTTTCAACTATTTTAAATTTCTTACAAAATTTTATAGTATACGTATTGTAGTATATAGTAGACGTATTGTAGTATATAGTCTAATTTTAATTTTATCAATTAAAATTATTTGAAATTCTTAATTTTGATTTGATTAATTCTTTTAAATTAAAACTATTATAGATGTATCATATTCTTTTAAATAACAGCATACTTATAAATAACGTTTGTCAAAAATAAAAATGGTATTCCGATTAATTGTTGAGTCGTTACACAAATTTTAATATATAAAGAAAGAATCAGAACAATCCTTTTATCTTGCAATAAATACCGACATAACACAAATATATAGGATTATATATTACATAATATAATTGTATTATAAAAATCATTGTAAGGATCCACATTGTTACTTAATATATAATATTATGTTAGAGTGGTGAGACATTTAGCCAGTATTTTTACTAAAAATATAGAATCAGTGATAAAAACATTAAATTTTTTCGAAAAGATTATTAAATGTTGATATTTTTACAAACATTTTTATTTAAAACATGCAAATATTTATCCCTAAAAATTTTAAGAAGGATAAGTGCTTTTAAATTATCTAACAAAATTTTACTGAATAATTCTTGATGATCAGATAAAAAAATGCTTACGTTTTTAAAATAGACTTCTGAGAAGCAAGTAACTCTGGTGAAATAGTTCTACAAAGACTTGTATATAAACTAACAAAACTAGTTCAGTCAATTCTAGATACTTTATGATTAAGTCTTGCTTTTCATAGTTAAAAGATCATCATAAATGGCGAGTTTTTATTTCACTCCGGAATTAGGTTTTTTATTTCGCTGATAATTCAATTCACCAATTAAGCTTATTTCTATTCTATTTCATTAAAATATGTAGCAGAAGTTTACATTTGTTTTCATTTCAATGAAAAATAGAAAGGAAAAAATCTATATGAATTATATTTAAGTTGTAAGAATCAGACATGAATAACATTAATGATGTCATAGTAATTCATCTTATTTAATTTATTCCAGAAGAAATGTTTTTCTTTCGTTTTCTTATCTGAATGTTTTATAATACCTAAGCACTCGGCTTCTAGAAAAGGATCATATGAAGAATCTTGAAAACAAAATTGACACAAAAAGCTAGACATAACAGTTTATAGTGCTAAATTTTTTTCAAAGTGTTTCATTTTTATTTCAATTGCATTAATTAGTTTATTGAATTTCTATGATGATATTTTTTATCGTATTTTCTTGTGTTATTAAAAGTAAGTATGTGAATGAACTGAATACGATAATTAATTTCAGAAATAATCAAAAACTTGTCATCATTACGAGAATAGAAATTTCTTGATATATTCTTTATATTACTTGAAATATATTCTAAAAAGAATTTTTCAAATTACATGCGTTGAATTTTATATAATATAATATAATCAATTCTTACTTTATTTATAGATGAAATTTAAATAACATGAAGGATATTTATTTTTTAAACATTTTTGTTATACAACATTTTTTATTTTATCAAATACTTGATTTATTATTTTAGCATTTATATAATTTAAAAAAATCTTTTTTTTATGCGTGATTGTACTTAAAAATTCAAAATCAAGCATCATTATAGAATACATTATATTATCATTATACATCATTTTACATTATTCATCTATTATTATTATAAGCAAATGATATAATTAAAAAAATATTTTAAACTATTATTTTATTTTTTAATTATTTTAAAAGTGAAAGTAACACTAACGTTTTCAATAATAAAGAATTTTAATGGGAAATTTTACTTAATTAAAGAAAAATTTTCGAAGAATAATCCCAAAATTTATTATTTACGGAAAAATAAAGATATGACAATTTTCAACATTTTAATATTAATTAAAATGGAAAATACATTAAATAACTAATAATCGATACGTTATTTTTCTATGTAGTTGTAAAACGAACTTGATAAAATATGCTAATTGCAATTTTCTTAGGTAAAAAATGGTTCCGCGCAGTTAAGTTCCTCTTTATGCTCTCATTATTTTTAAGTTGGCCTAGCTTATTTTATTAACTGAGAGTTGATTCATTAATTATTTAAGAATTAGTATACTTATTTAGTGCATTACAAAATGTGATCTTGGCATTAAATGTGTAACATGTACAATTTTCTCTGGTTCTTTCTTTTTATTCAAAGATTTTTTCATATTATTCGACATCAGCGTTGTGCATATGCAATCGCAATCATTTGTTATTTTGTTACTACATGTAGAAATAAATATTTAATTTGGTTTCATAATTCGCGGGTAGCTGTACTTAAAAATACTTTTATTTGTAACAAGCTCAAATTCTAATTTGTTATGCTTCATTTTCAGAGATAAGAAATTGTACTCAGTCATTAACTTTTTTATTGATAAGATACCATCCTCGTTTATTAAAATAAAAATCAGCAAAAATAAGCTATAAAAAGAGAGGTATTTCTATACTATTAATAACGCTGACTCAACAAATAACAGAATAAGCATTGAAATCTGATGTTATCTTGCTCTAAGAGAAGAAAGCTTTTGATGGTAAGAATATAACTGTCAGTAAACATTTTCTGCGCTGACAGCTGATAAAACTATATACACACTTTAGTGTACGAACTTTAAAAATTTGGCAATGAAATGATTTATTACAACCCTGGAACTATAGTGTGTGGTCCTTTTTCGTTTCAAAATTTGGTTGCAGTTATCTAAAAAATTCAGCAAACTGTAAAAAATATAAGAACTAAACTTTGATTAAATGAACTTTTGAACTTTGGTAAAAAAGAAAAATAAATGTGTTTTTAAGAAGCTTTTGTAAAGAAATTATCAAGGGACTTTTATAAATGGAATGAAAGAAAACACGTGATTTATAACTGGATGAAACGAAGGTTCAAATATGGACATAAATCTTAAAGATTAGATAAGTGCAGTCTAGATGATTTTAGTCATAAATGATACTAACTTTTATTACAAAAAAATAATAATCATTCAGATAACTGCATCGTATTATTTATAAACAGTGTTTTAAATATATTCTTACCTAAGAGTTAAAACATTTTTTGAATGCTTTAATAGCCTTTTTTTTTATCTTCAATTGGAATTTAGCAATATCATTTTGGACAACAATGCAACATAACAGTGATATTTCTTCGACTTTTCAAAATATGCTGAATAATGTATGACATCAGACTTATAAATATTTCGTATACGTGTTTCATTGTAAATTTTAATGCCGCCTATAAAATTCTGGTTTTTTTAAAATAAAGTTGTTTAATTTAGAAGCACCATTACTCTTACAACTTATATGATCTTACTGTCTTTTAAAATTCACTACAAGAATCATCTCAATATTCAGAATATAGTAAATTTCATAACAAATATTTACATCTCTTTTACTGAAAGATGTCATCAGCTGTTAACAAAGCATTTTTAATAACTTTTTCTATTTTGAATATTATTAATCCACGTATCTTGCATGAAAAAATAGAGTCAATTTATATATATGTAAAAAAGGGTTGTATATATATATATATATATATATATATATATATATATATATATATATATATATATATATATATATATATATATATATGTATGTATGTATATATATATATGTATATATATATATATATATATATATATATATATATATATATATATATATATATATATATATATATATATATATATATATATATATATATATATATATATATATATATATATGTATATATATACATACATACATACATATATATATATATATATATATATAATTAGAAAATATTTGGCCGAGCTGGCAGCCGAATGGTTAGCGCTCTTGCCTTCGGTTCAACAGTTCGTGGGTTCGAATCCCACCTTGGGCATGGATGTTTGTAGTGGTTCGGAATCCACTTTAAACCGTAGGTCCCGGTCTAATTAGCCCTCGTGTGCAAAAAATGACCGTTGAGCGAAAAACAAACCAAACCAAACCTAGAAAATACTTGTAATCAATGCTATCTAAAAATATTAGGCTGTTGATACACAATGGCACTTCATCTAATATGCCACAACTCTTTTTTAAAAAATTCCGAACGGAAATAAAAAAAACTATTTCTATCAAAAAATTAAAATTAATTATTACATACTTTAAGCATACGAATGATTGTTATAATCGTAATAGTTAGCGGGAAATACTTGACTTTTTCTAATTATTTTCTTTGGTGATTGACAGTATACACAATTGTCATTATATATACGGAATAAGTTAAATTCGCTAATATAATATGTTACACTAAAGTTAAATTTTCAGTTTAAAAAGGTTACAATTTTAAAATAACTATTGAAAAAATGATTTTATTGACTTTTTCTTTACATAAAATATTTGTTAAAGTGTAAAAGAGCTTTTGAAAATGTGCTTACGATGATAATGAAAGGTGCATTCTTTCAACCAATAACGGTAAGACTTCGAAAAATCAAAAAACAATTTTCTTATGAAAGTAAAAGACAGCCCACACGGAATCAAGAAATGAACTTTAAAGTTATTCTTTCTTGGAATGTTTGGTATAGCGATATTATTTTCAAGTAAAAGATTTAATCTATTTCTCATGCAAAAGTTTTTAAACTTTTGAGGATATGAATAGTTTTAATAAATACTGAAAAAAAGCAGTTCTATTTATGCCATATATTGGAAGAGGGATTGACAGATAAAAATCAAACATAAATTGTATAAAACTTATGCGTATAAATTACAATTTTCCCATAATTTTGGAGAAAAGCCTGTTGAAACTTTAAAATATACCTCTGTTAACATTTTAGTACAATTTTGTCTTAAAGTTTATACTGGTTTGGACCAGGGCTTGGGAAAGAGATATGTTTACCCTACCCCTGGGTTTGGACCAGGGCACCCCTGGGTTTGGACATTTTGTTAGCACAATTTCAGTATTTGTAACTAGAGCAGACAAATCCTTTTCGAAGCTAAAAATAGTAAAAATTTATCTGACATTCGTTATAGGGCAAAAAAGATTGCCACAGTCCCTGAAATTATTTTTTTTTATAAAACTCAACATAGACTTAGATTTTACATCAATTTCCTAAAAAGAAAAAAGACCGAAAAATTCAATTTCTGTAATTTAACAAACAACTGAATGTTACAATAGTTTTGTGTAAAATTATTTAACTTTATAAATTTTATTTATTTTATAAATTTCATATTGAATTAGCTCATGTAAAAACAGACTTAATGTTCTATTGTAAACTAATTTTTATAAGTAATTGAAATCAAATATTATTTTTACTTATTCTTCATTTTTACATAGCATTACTTCAACTACATTGTGACACATTACTATATTTCTAATTGTAAGCCACTTTGTTTCTAATGGTAAGATAATGTTATTAAACAAAATATTAAGTATTAGAACCCGTGTGCGTTTCCATTTTTTTTATAAGTGCATAATTCTTTAATAAATATTTTTGATGGTAGATTTTTATGAAATAGAAGTATTTGCTCATTTATATACAATTAATGGAAAAAAAATTTCATTGTTTTTTATCAAATGTACTTCAATTGAAATGTTAATAACAAAATGTTTTCCCTTAATATTGTCACAACAAAAAGGGCTCATTAAGAATTTATATGATGTCACAGAATAAGTTTAACGTAAGCTCGTTCTTAACATGAAATTACTTTTTCTTTTTAAAGCTCACTTTCTGAGAATTTATATATGTTTCACTTTCTAATCGTATTATAAAAACATATTATAGAGCTATATGGATATCAAAAAGGAAAAGGGATTAAAATAACGAATGAGCTTTACATGAAAATATCAGAAAAAATATTTTTAGCATAAATTGCTACAAAAATGTAACGTGAATTAAGCTCTTAACTCCTAATAAGAAATTTTCCTGGGCATTTCATGCTTATATTGGTCCTCCTTTGAAGTTTAATCTGTGATTAAGGGAAGAGAAACTAGGCTAATATACGAAAACAATGTAAACAAAGCCTCCAAAATATCCCCAAATAAGCTTTTGTTATTTTAATCCAAGAGTCTGTGTATAGCTTTTAGCTTATATTCAAAAGAAACTCATAATCAAAATAACATTAAGATCGAAACCCACGACTAGTAATGGTTTTCCTCAATAATAGAAATTTTAGCTGATTTCTAGAATAGAAAAAAAGAATTCCTCCACCTTTAAAAAGTAATAAGACGTTATTTAGGACATCCCTTTAATATGACTATTTATAAATGCACACCATGTTTGAAATTTGTTTTCGTAATTAGTTAATTATAAAATGTAAAATTTTTTAAATATTATTATATTATATCATTGATTAATCACGAGCAACTCATTGTAGAACTAGATACTGGCATATGACGTCATCGGATCTTCACGGACGAAATTGTCTGCTTACTTTCTGGAGGGAAAATGAAACTAAACATGAGTAACGATTCCTCTTGGAAAATTTGCACAGTAATCCTTGATGAATTAGTATTAATCGTTTGCATACTGGAATGAAAAGAAAAAGAAGTGAGAATTTTACGGGAGTATAGACTTGCAAAAAATATTTCTATTTACGCATTCAATTTTCGTAGGTCTCAAAAGATCTACTGGAATGTATGGAAAACATGCAAATAATCACCACGTTTTCCGTCTTCAGTTGTCTTCTTCTTCTTGAAGTGAAAGTATTTAATTCTAAAATTTACACCACGGTCTTCACTTCAATTCTAAAACAACACTTTTTTCTTTCTTTTTATAGAAAGAATAGAATTTTGAAAATTGATTTAAATCGATATAAAATAATTATAAATACACTTTATAATGAACTTGGGTCGTTGTTGCACCAGCATGCTTTCCTGTAGCTAGCCCTGAGTTGGGCTCTACCAATTAGATAGAAGCAACCGGGAGAGTCTTCATGATTTTGAAACATTAACCAAGCAGAGGACCCCTAATACTTGGTCTGCCACCCCTACAGGTATCATTTCACTTCGAGGCCATTGCGACCATGCCTATTTTTAACATACCTTAGCCGCTATTAGCGAACACTTCGGATAAGCCGGGACGAACTCACTACCTTCCGATAATGAGAACTACCTGCTAACCAACCATGTCACCGCATCCCCGAACTTGGGAAGTGGTAGCCAAGTAATTATGGTATCAGTCTTCCGTCCGGAAAGGCTGGGCTCGATTCCCAATGCCGCCAAAGTCCCACCGAGTACATGCAATATACGTGCTCGTTTAATCAGTAGAAGTGAAAGTCCAGTTGTCGGTTGTTAAGCAGTTATCATGGGTGTAGTCGTCTGGAGAAAATTTTGTCTCCCTCCAAATGAAGTCAAAAATTGAGCGAGGGATTCTTCTGGTGGTGTCATCTATTGAAAGACTCTTAAAGCAAAGTCGTACTTTCACTTTCGTGGTGCTGTGATTAGACGAAACTTAATTTCGTATAGCCTTCAGCGAGCGAGCTTGGCTTGTAAAAGTGTCATAAATAATAACAACAACATTGTTATATAATGAAACTACTTTATTCTATATAATTGAAATATTATTAAGTATATTTTAAATACAATTTTCTAATTTATTTCCTCAGTCATTTTATAATATTTTGTAAATTGTGTAACAGTTTTTAAGTATCATTTGAAATTATAGGATAAATATATATTCATGCCTTCATGCCGTGTTAAAACGCACTGAGCTGTATATGAGGTGTTGAAAGTCATTTATTTCCATTTAAGTGAATTTTAATAAAAAATGAAAAAAAATTTGCTTAGATTATTATTTTTGTTGACTGTAACCATCATGTATGATTTCGTCATTCAATGTTTGTAAACAAAAATGAAGAAATTGGGAATCTATTATCATATTTCTTAACAAATATAATTCTCTTTAAGAATTAATCTAATATGAATTTAATTTTCAAAGATTTTCTAATAAGAAATAAAATACTGAGGAATAAATATTATTTTCAGCGATGAGTCTAAAAACATATACACTCAAACTCGCATATAAACCCAAATATCATTTTTGTATTTTTTTTATTATTATTTTATCTTGTGTTAATCTGTTAAGTACAATGTGATAATTTTTTGTCATCGAGTGTTAAGAATACCCTAGAATGTATAAATTTGATAAAAATGATCTTGCATAATCTATTTATACTTTTGTTCTAAAAAATTTTCTATCGTTTTCCGCCGTTTTATTTTATTTATTATGTCTAAAAAATGGTACATTTGTGAGTAAAATAAATTATGTATTTTTAATTTATTTCTGCTATATTTTTATCTGAGAAGAGTTGATTATACAAATAAATAATTTAATTGTTTATCCAATTGTCATGATTTATTTGTTCTACTTACTTAATTGATGTGATGAGTTAATTTAAAATAATTATATTGAAATAAAATGTTATTTTCATATGAAATAATCAAAAAACATTTTACAATTTTTTTCTTCAAGTACATTTTCCTATCAAAAAAAATATTAAAATAATTTTTGCTTAAAATATTTTATTTTTATTGAAACCTTGGATGAATTAAAAAAGAAATAAGTATATTCAGTTTGCTTGCAATTGTTATCAGATATGTGTGCAGCAAGATGATATCTTACAATAATTATTTTTTGTTGATAATTTCTTTTCAAATTCAAAAACACATAAAATAGAATTTGTCTCCCCAAAAAAAGTATGTTTATATTAGAGTAATTAATTAACAAAATTTGAAAAGAAATGTATGATGATGTAACTGATGAGCCTTTACTTATTAATGGTAAGATTATTTCATATTATGAAAATTTATTTTGATTTTAGTAAGTTAAAATTATATTTATTGCTCATTAAAAAGGAATGAAAATGGGCATAACGGCATACATATAAAAATATATGCTTTACTTATTCTTATGCCTGCAATTATACCCATTTTTTTCATTTATTTTTTATAAACTCTAATTTTATTTTGCTTTTAAAGTATTCCCCTAAACTAATTTTTATTCTTTAAAACTAAATTTTGTAAGAATTTAACATTTTCCTAAAAATTATCTAAAATTTATTATATTAGTTTAATTAAATATTCCTAAATAATTTAAGCAAGTATATAGGATAAAAGATTTGTTACTATATGTAAATATATTTTAAATAATGTTGATATAGAAACTTACTTATTTAAGTTATAAGAATAGCACACAATATTCTATTCTGAAATATGACTCATTTATATTTTAATTTTTGTGCTGGGTTAAATAATCATAAATTTTATCATTCTGCATATATATATATATATATATATATATATATATATATATATATATATATATATATATATATATATATATATTTAACTAGGCACTCCACTTACTAAAATAATTACTTTCACTATTTTAATGCCAATTTTTTTGTATTGTTTTTGAAATTTGATTTTTAATTTGTCTTTATTATACAACTAGAAGTTTTTTTAGAAGTTGTGAAAAATCTTGTTCTTTTTTTAAATTTGTCTTGTTTTTTGCCATTTAATTTTGATATGTAAAAAAAATTTTTATTGTAAAAGGAATTATTTTAATTAATTTATTGTAATAATTATAATTATTAAATAACTATTTTATTCAATTTATATGCTTTTAATGAAAATATTTTTTAAGTTTATGTTAGAAAATAACTTTTTTGTGGATATAAATTAGAAAAAATAATATAGATTTTGTTAATTTTCTAAAAAATAATCCATGTAAAGAATAAAAATAATTAACTGTATATTTTTATAAGATGTATTTTTTTGAATTAAACATTTGAAAAATTCTATTATAACATTTTAATATTTCAATATAGGACATTTTAGATAAAATAATTTACTAAATGCAAAGGATCTATAATGTTGATTAAATCAGTGTCATGATACGATTATATGCTAACATAGATTATGTTATTATCTATTTAAACTTTTTGATTCTTGTTACTGCAATGAAATGTGTTTAAAAAATATTAGCCTTTCTTAATTATGACATTTAAAAAATTCTATTGGTTATACTGTAGCATATAAAACCAGAGTTTTTACATATAGACAGAAAATTCAGCTTTATGAGACTCTTCTGTTCATAGGTATCCAATACTTCCATTGTAAAGTCATTGTGCTAGAGTACATGAATCAAAATACCACAAAGAAATTTGAAATGTAAAGGCTGCAATAATTTTAAAAATCTTTCTGCTTGAAAGAATAGCAAAATGAGGAGATTGAAGAGTTTTGAGTATCAAATATATTGAATGTGTTAATATAATTTATCCAAAATTTAGTAAAATGGAAACAAAATTAAGTTCATATTAACTACTTCATTAATAGTATTAATAGGTATTTATAATTTTTTATATGTTCAGTAACTCTTTATTTTATAGTTGTGTTGTATATCTTACTTTTTTAAAAATAAGGTGTTGAAGAAAAAATGTATTATATATTCCTTACTACCTTAATTGTTTGATGGTAATCATCTAAAAGAGTTAGAATTTCTTGTAAATTAAAACAGAAATACTTTTAAAAAGACTGACTTCTGAGGCTTATAAATACTTCATTGAAGCAAATTTTTTTCTTCTTGATTAACAAAAATTTATTTTCAATTGATTAAATTGCTAAGTCTAATCAATCAAAGTTTTAGAAACTTTTTCAACCTTTGGTCTAAAGAATGCATATATATATATATATATATATATATATATATATATATATATATATATATATATATATATATATATATATATATATATATATGAATATTGTGAAATTATCTATATTAAGGACAGAAACTTGATTTCCTTCATAAAACATTTTTTAAAAATTACTTGCTGCTGCTTTTTCTACTAAAATATATTTAAGTGCTTAAAATATTTTGTATAAATCATTTACGTAGCAATTTATATATTAGACAATATTTAGCATTAAAACATTATTTTTATAATACATTTTAGTATCAAAATTACACTTAAACTAGAAGACTGAAATGGAACATTACTGATCTCTTTTTGTCTTTATACAAAAATAAAAAACCAATAATTTAAAAATTTTAAAAAAATCATAAAATGTTATGAAATTATTTTAATTATTTATGTTATAAAATCATCTTCGTGTAGGCTGTAAATAAATTACTTGATCTAATCAGACTTATCTCTTCAGATTTATATATATTGGATAAATGTGACCAGTCTAACTTATATAAATTGAAGCAAACAATTTTTTTACATTAACCATAAATGTCAGGTTTACAAATATTATTATCTTTCCATAAGCTTCATTTTCAATCATAATATTATGTCCAATAAATAATATTAAAGTGAAAAGAGTTTTTAATTATTAGCCAGTTCAATAATTTTTATTTGTGAATGAAAGGAAATCTTATTCAAAATCTAAAATTAAATTTATTTCTAAATTTTAAAAAGGCTTATTCACACAATTTAAAAATATCTTAAGCGACAGAAATTATTTGAAAAATTTACTCATAATTTCATTAGTAGTGGGACAAAGAAATGTTGACTTACCATGCCTCAAAATCACATTGGATTAGTAATAAACTTAAAATATATTCAAAGATTTGGTGTTAAAAACTTAAAACATATATACACATTATGCTATTTTAAAACTATATATGTGTATCTATGTCCTCTCAAAAGCAGCAAATTATGATAAACAAGCAAAAAATTATTAAAAAGCTATTAGATTAGTTATTAGGAATAATAAGTATGCGACAACAAAATTAATGGAAAATTATTTTTAATACACTTATAAACTGTTAGGAAAAATAAACCATATTGCATTTTATAGCGAAACATTTTTACTGATTTATTATATTCATGCATTTTCATATTAAATTCATGTATCATCATATTAGAAATCATTAATGTAATGCATGAAATGTATTTTCTGGTATATTTCCGAATTTTCATTTAAGGGCTGAAACACTGATTGTGCATGACTTACATCATTACTTTTAACACTTCACTGATATTAGCTATAGAAACTGCTTCTTTAAGATTTTTCAATTTTTATGGAAAAAACAATTTAATAAATATATTCTAAAACTTTCAAATGCTAAAAAATTATGTATAGTGGCAAATCATTATAAAAGGACATAATAAAATTCAAGTACCAAATTATGATGATATTCTACTATCAAATTAAGTGAAACTTATGTTAGCACTGTTTATTTTATATCAATTTAAAATTTTCAAAAAGCATTGAAATAAATAAAAAAATTAAGTTAGCATAATTGAGTTAAGAAATGACTTTTTAATAAATATATTTTAATATCAAAGCTTATAAAGTTCATAAAGCCTCAAGACAACAGACTTTTTTCTGCTTCAAAACTTTTAAGTTTATTCAAAGTTTTTAAGTTTAAATATAATAAAAATAAATTATTTATAAAAATATTTGGTTACACTATTTGAAAAGAAAATTTGTATAAAGTTAAAAGGAAATATTAAATTTTTAGGATTTACTATTTATAATATTAGTTTACATATTTTTAACAATATTTGATGTATAGCATGTAATGCATTGAACTCCTAGTTATTAATATTGAATAAACATTTTACAGCAGACATTAAAAGTCCTGAAGAAGCTGAGCCACTGCAACGGAAAGGATTTCCTATATTTCAAAGGGCAGCTAAATATTGTTCAGACAAATTTACTGTTGAACTTTTAAAACGAAAGCTACCAATTTTGGCATGGTTACCTCAATACAGTGTTGAAGATTTCAAAGGAGATTTAATAGCAGGAATGACAGTTGCACTAACAGTCATTCCACAAGGTTTAGCACTTGCTACCTTAGCTGGCTTAGAACCTCAGGTAATTTATTCATTTTAATAACTATAGTGTATACATTTCCATAATTATTTTCAATTTGAGAATTATATTTATGAAAAGATTTCTGAAGTGTGTTGTTTAAATGGGAAAAAATTATAAATCTTTTTATGTTTGCATAATCTTACATCTGTTTATAAAGGGAAAATATCAATAAAATTGCTTAAAAAATCATTCCTTTCTTGAGCATTGATTCAAATGTTGTAATTAGTTAATTTGAGCATTTGAAAAATATCTGAACCTATAATAATTCCAATTTCTTGCATAATTAGATATTTAATATAGCACTTTAAGCTAGCTTAACTTATTTTCATGAGGTACCTAGGTCCGAAGGACCACACCCTCTCCTGGAGCTGTAAATGAAATGGTTAGCTATAGTTGAATCTGACTGGCATATTATTGGTTAAAATACTTAAGTGGTAGGAGTTAAATTCAGAATGAATGTAGAGTGAAAAGATTTTATTTTAAAGTTAATTTTAAGTTAAATATTGAATTTAGGTATTAAAATAAGTTAAATTAATTAAATATGATAGAGAAAAAAATAAAAAATTATAATTAAAAAATTAGGTTCATTTATTTTACTAAGTATTGGAAATAAGCTGTTAATTGGAAGAGTTTGTCCATAGGGAATTTAATTTCTTTAAGTTCTTTAATGAGTTTCTTAATAGGAATTCCTTTAAATATGTCTTTAATTTCATTAATTAAAACATTAGGTCTGAAAATTCTCCTTAATTCACTGAAGGAGTGATCAGAGGAGTTTGTTGAATATCAGGGATGGGATGGTAGATCTTGTATATTAGACTCCTGGTCTCACTAAGTTTGCTTTTTGTTGGGGTTTTATGCCTGTATTATTTGATGATATTTTAATCAATCTGGGTTTCGGGAATTTTGGGCAACCTTTGTAACTAGCTGCGTGGTTAACCTGGCAGTTTGAGCATGTAGGTTGCTCTGTTTTGTCGTGGGGCAGTTTTCGATATTGTGTGTGCCTGCACACTTAACACATTTCTAAGCCATATAGCACAAATCTGCTGTATGATAGAATTGTTGACAGTTGAAGCATTGCATCACGGATTTGGATATTTACAGCATTTTTAAACATGTTTAATGTATAATTGGTGGTCAAAAATATGAATAATTTTGTCATTGGTTTTAGCACACTATAAAAATTAGGTAACTTCTTAATGGTGAATTATTCTTTAGTTCATTATAAAAAATAAAACATTGATATTTAATTAAAAATAATTTAGAATGCTTATAATACATATTATTTTGATTGTGTTTGCACATCTATAAATAAATAGTTTTAGTATATTAATGATATAAACAATTTAAGAAACTGAAAATTTGATGAATAAAAAAAGCTATGAAAGAATAATATTGATGACAATTCTTAAGAATTCTCATTAATATTTTTATTGCCTCCAGTATTCCAACACTTTATAAAACATACTACATTTTCATATATTGTGAAGAGATAAGATACTAATTTTATAAATTATGTATTAATTCGAATTAGGCTTTCAAGCATTTTTTTCATTATTTCTGTAATGTTTATTCTTTGAATTTTCAGTATGGTTTATATACTGCATTTATGGGCTGTTTCATGTATGCAATCTTTGGAAGCTGTAAAAATCTCACCATTGGTCCTACTGCAATTATGTCTCTCATGACAGCAGAACACACAGCATCAGGTGGAGTAACTTATGTTATCCTGATTACTTTTTTGAGTGGCTGCATTCAATTGTTGATGGGTATTTTAAATTTAGGTAAGTGTCATACTTTCCTTAATAAAAAAGTACTTAATTTAAGTGAGATTAAATTTTGATGCTTCATTTTAGTTAATAGTTAGATACTTAGCTTTTCACATCAAATGACATCTTTAAATATTCAAAATAGTTTTATTTCTTATTGATTCTCATCTTGGTGATGTTGTTCATATAGTTCTTTTCCCACTTAAATTGAAATTATTTTTACTAGTAATGGATTAAATACTCTGTTAAATCTGGTCATTGTTTAAGACTTTTAATTGCTTTTATAAAAAAGTAGATTTCAAAAATAAAGAAATTCACTCATTAAAAATAAGCTTGTTATGAAGTATGGGTTTTATAATGCAATTTTTAAAATCAAATAATTCTTTATGAACATTTTTGTTAAATAGTTCATAAAAAACAATTTGTGTAACAATAAAAAATGAAAACCAATATCAGTATGATGTAATTAGTGTATGACTATTAGTACCATATATAGATATAACCTGTTGAGAAAGTATTTAAATTTAACACCCTCTTTTTAAATTTTATGATGAGTAATTGAACTTTGCATTTTTAGATTTTCTATTTTTCATTTATCAGTGCTGTATAAAGCAACTTTTCTATTAAAAAATACCTTGATTCATTTATTAATAAGGAATACAGTTTTTAGGCTTCATTTAAATGTAAGATATCATCAGTTTTTTATTATCAGAGAGTATACATAGCAAGTATCTTTAAATGCAAACATAAATTTTTTTAATTATTTGTTATGGCAAGTTTTATTTTTAAATTTATATTTTCATCATTATAATTATGTAGCTAATTTAAATAACTTTTATAACAAACTTTTTTGATAACACTTTGAAGGTCTACAATCACATGACTTAAGATTTTTGGGAATTTACATTTCGCTTACGTGAATTTTAAAATCTATCTCTGATAAAATGCATAACATTCTGTTTTCTTTTCCTGTATCAGATCATATTTATGATTTTCAACAATAAATTTTCTTTTATGACTTTTACTCACAAAAATTTACCTTTTTAAATTACATAAATTTGTCAAGTTGAGAACTGTATATTTGTTCTTAGATTCATGACATTTAAAATTAATTTTATTTGCTATTATATAAACACAACTCAATCAAAATTCTAAAACAATAATATCCAAGTTAATTTTGAAATTACTTGCAGTCGTAAATTTATTTGCATTGTATATTGAGAACTTTTAAATGTTTAAGATTATTTGTGTAAAAACAGTGTATTTTTAAATTAAAATTATGTATCTTTTATAATAATTTGGGGAAAATATTTGTGCATCTTTGTTACCAACATATTTTTATTGATGTATTAAACTACAAATTTTCTTAATGCTTCTCGTAATTATATATAATTACAGGTTTTCTTATGACCTATATATCATCTTCTGTAGTCTCTGGTTTTACATCTGCAGCTGCAATTACTATAGCAACTACTCAAGTTTCTGTGAGTTTATATTGTTTGTTTGAATATAATTTAAGAATTGTTATATGAATGATTCTTTATCTTTTGAAATAAAATCAAAAAATTATAAAAAAAGAGAATAATTACATAAATTTTATCACAGTTTTGAAACTATATTGAATAACACTAGGATTTCAAATAGAAACATTAATATCAAAAAAAAAAAATCTGAGAATAAACTAAATATAATGTATTATTAATAATATTATTTACATTACACATTTTTAATGGTCTAAAAAAATTATGCATTTTAAATATTTAAAATATATGTTTGCTTTAAAATGTTGGTGTTTCAAAATTATTAAAACAAGTGAAAATCTACAGCTTTACAGAGGAAGCTACTTTCCTGAAGAGGAGAACTTTATTGGTTCTATCATTTATATAATACAAAGAATTATCATTTAGTTGTAGAAATATTATGGACTGTAATGTGAGCATTAATATCTGCTATTTTGCAAACAATCAATTGGTATATTTAATCAACAATCAAATGGAGAGAAAGTAAAAAAAATATGTATATAATAATATTGAACATAACTACAAACTATTTATTCCATCATAAGGTTAAATTATTACCTTTAAAAAATATTATCTTTTTATCATCTTACTTACTATTGCTTATCATAACTTTCTTTCAGAAATTTTGTTATAGTAATTTCTAGATTGAATTTTTTCCAATATCCACATACAAACATTTCTTTATTGGTAAAAGTACTGTAGAAATTGTTTGTTAGTGCTTACATGAAATAAATATATAACTGATCACTTTAAATATATTACTGTGAAATTATTCTTTATAAAATATTTTTATTTAAAATATAGTTATTAAAGAAATGAACTAGTTTGTTAGATATTTATAAAAATAATCTTTGGATTAGAGATTTTTCTGGAGATTATGCAGGATTTTTATTTTTAAAACTTACTTCAAGAATTTCAGTTTTTATTTGATACTTGATTTGTATATCTAGTTTCTTTCCGTACTGTAATGCCAAATATCTTTATTTTATGTTATTACAATTTATGATGATTCATTTTTAACTTTGAGTGACTTGTTGAAAGAACAAAGTTTATGTGCTTGTGTTTATTAAATAAAAATCAATGTTGGCATTAGTTTTAAAAAAGCATGTTTTAATTCTTACATACAAAATTAAACATTTTACGGGCAATACTGATAAATTTAGTAAAATCTTTTTTAAGATTAAATGACTATTGTGTTGACATCATTTTTAACATAATATTAAAATAATCATTTTTAATAATTACAATTTTCTTTTTAATTTTACTGGCAATATTGAATATTTTTCTCATGCACTGTTTCCAAATAGGTGCTAAATTGCTAAATTTTTCTGTTACAATTAAAATAAGAAATAAAGCTTTAATACCTATAAATAAAATATTAACCCTGAAAATTTAATGACGTGTTGATGTTAAATGTGTGACACGAATCATCCAACCATATTCTTGTTTTCTAAATTTTTGTTCGATTAAATTTGGTAAAGTGAAAAATTTGTAAGCTTTACAGAAATTTATCTGTAATCATATTGTTGAAACAATTTATCTTGAATCATGTGGGGAACCTTTGATAATTTAGTATAACATTATAAGTTAATATGACTAATAAACACACATGTATAGAAAATTAACATTAGTACTTAATAGTATGTTAGCCTGTTAAAAAATATAATATGATCAATAAATTTTAAATTTATTTAGAAATATTGGGAAGTAGTGATTCAAAATTAATAATTGACTTTTATTGTTTTATAGTATTAAAAAGCTATTTTTCTTAAAATTAGACTGATTATGAGGAAAATATGTGTGATACAGAAAATGTTGCCAGTTATATCATGATTGGAGAGGATCTAAAATTGCCCTGAAAGTTATCAGGTGATTTGTGCATTCACCCCTTATTAAATTTATAGTACACCTTTTAATATATGCTTATATTTCATTGAAATTTAATAGCTTTTCTTTATCAAGTATCATTTTTAATATGAAACAGCGTTGATAATTTTTATATGACTAACATCTATATACACTTCTAAAAAAATTAAGGGAGCAAATAAAAGTTTTTAAAAAATAAAATCGTACATAGCTATAAAATGAACAGAACATTTATATTAAAGTACAGAAAATGAAGTGAAAAATTGTAAATCAAATGTCTTAAATTTTTAAAAAGTTTAAAATATATAGATATGCTTCAGAGCATCAATTTAGTTATATGCGTGTATCAAAACAGTATTGTTTGAGTATTTTGTTGTATTTTTAAAAAAGTATTCTTTATATATATCTTTTTTAATTACTAAGTCTGCTGCACTCTTTTTATCATATGAGTGCAATGAGATCATCAATAAATCTTTGCCCAATTATCCAAAATGTGCTTTATCAAATCTACATTAGAAAAACATGTTGGCAATTCCATATGCTGACTTGCTTTCACTTCAACCATGTTCTCCCAAAACAAAACCTTTATTAGTTCTGACTTTATTCTGCATAAAGATAAAGAAATCATCATTGATTTCTTTCCTTAATCATCATTTGACTTTGAATTACAATACAAGATCTTTCATCTTTAGATTGACGAATTGCTATTTTGAATATTATAAGAATTGAATATTATATATATAATATTCAGCTGAATATTATGTATATATAAAAATTGTAAGTCCACTTACGCTGATTTCTGTTCATATCATAAATTTTTCTTGTCTGTATTGTGATCTTTTATGAATGAATAAGAGTTCATTTCAAGTATGTAAGTATTCTTTTCGTGCCAGAAAAAGTTATTAATTGTTAAGTAGACATCATTTTGATTCGAGTCTATGGATAACACTGGACTTTTTTTAGTATTTAAGAACCAATTATTTTGATGGTTGTGTACCTTAAGATCAAAGGAACTTCAAGTTATATGCAAAACCATTTATGAAGCCTATTTTGAACTATTTGATGTGACAATTCTCCTATATTAAATAAAATGTCTTTATTGTTGAATAACTTTACCGGCGTCATGTAAATGAATTGCTAATATATGGATGACACTATTCTGTCATAAACAATTGTGCTACATAAAATTCTGTAAAGCTGAAATTTTCAAACAAGTGATAATGTGTATGTAAACCCAATATCAGTTTGAGATCAAGGACAAGATATAAAGTTCAGCTGACATCTGCAAGGCAAACAGCTTTGTTCATCATACTCTGCAAACAACTTTGACATGCTTTGAAATTTGCAAAATTACTGCTTTGAGGGGACAATTTTTAAAAACAATGAATGAGATTGAAGTTGAAAACATGTGGTTATCATTCAAAATACTTATAAAAGATATGAATTTGTGTCCATGTAATGGGGTTATAATTCCTAAGTAGGAATTGTCTTGTTTTCCAAAAAATTAAATTAATTAGAAATGTATACAGAAAAAACTAATTAAAGCATTATTTAATATAAATTCTTCATTTTTGAATGATTTTGAAAAAGTACTTTCTGTTTTTATTATTAAATTAAAGTAGCATCCATGTTAATAGATTTTGATCTTCGATTTTTGTTGTAATAGTTGAAATATTTTGTCTTTATCATTATCTAATGTACCCTATTTCTTGAGATTAATTCTGCACTCTTTAAATGGCTCTTCAACAGGAATTCTGTGCATTTGTCCAGATTTTTAAATCTCATGTTAACTCATTTAGTAGAAAATTCTAGTAAATTACATTATAACCTTTCATTTAAAAAAAAAAACAGTTGGAATTTACAAATGATGTAATGAAATAATGATCACCTAAAAATCAAGATTTATGGATTTAAGCATGCTTTCTAGTAATTAAATCTAGAATATCAACATGTATATGAAATTTTTTCTTATACTCTTTAAACCATAGATATTTGTTTCATATTACTTATCTCCTGAAATAGTTTCATAGTTTTGTTCAACTTAAGTGTTCCTTTAATTTTTTTAGTGATGTGTATGATGGGTTGCATGTATAAACATGTGTTATGTGTATATATGTTAAAAATGCTAACCGTGCTTGTTATTTTATTTAACTATTAACCTGAATAATATTTACTTCAAGTTATAATATTCCTTACATTCGTGTGCATTTATTTTTTTGAAATTTAGGGCATATTTGGCATAAATTCTAAGTCTGAAGGTTTCATTGAGGATGTATATCATTTTTTTCTAGGAGTGAAAAATGGGAATGTGAAGTAATATATTTTTATTTCTTATTAAACAAAACAATAAAATTATTTAATGAAAAGATGTAATTGTTGAAATTATGTTATTGGAAATTTTCAATTAAATCATGAGAAGTTTACAATAATCTATACTTTATCTACATAATAATGCTCAGAATAAATATTTATGTATATTATGAATTTGATTTGAACAACATGAATTTTGGATAAGTTTCCTGCTGATAAAATTTAAATGATTTTGATATTTCTAAAAATAATTACAGCTTCTTTTTCTATTTTAAGATACTGGGACATGACTTTGGGATTAAGCAGTATCATTTTTCTGTTTCTATTAAAAGTAGGTTTGTAAATTTATATAGATGATAAATTTTAGCCTTAAATACTTATTTTCTGTTTTCTATACTGCTTTATTTGTTACAGTATTTGAGCAATGTTAAAACAGCATGCTGTTCTCTTCAGTCTAATAGAGTATTAGAAACTCTCATTCGATTAATTAGCACAGGTAAAAAATTATTTCAAATAATTGTTACAGAAAATTTTAATATATTTATTGAAAGTGACTCTTTATTTAAATTTAACATTAAATTTCTACATTCGAAAATGTTAAAACTTTACATCTTGTGTTTATAATTTTTTAATTCTTGCATAAAAAGAGAAAAAAATTTATTGACAAATTTAACTTGTTATATAATCTAATTATGTTTCAAATAATTAAAAATTGTGAGTTGTCAAATATAAAATTTCAAAACTATGTAAGAGACTTTTTAAAGAATTAAAGATGTATATTATAGTAAACTATGTAGTTGATCTTATAATAAAAAGTTTAAATAATTAGTAATAAGGTAATAAAATTGTATTTATATTAATGAATTAATGTACTAAAAACTAATTATTATAATATTTTAAGTAGTTTCCTACTTTGCATATCATCATTTCTTTACTCTGATAATTTATATACATTTAAATTAATGTTATTAAATACAAGCCTATTTTATTTATTAAAAGTTTATTATCTATTTTTGTTCTACTGTATAAGATATTGATTATGAATTAATTTGTCTTTCTTACAATGTATATAAATCTAATTATTAAATTATACAATTTTCGGAACTGAATTTTGTATTACTGAAATTGAAATTAAAATAAATATATAGTTTTTAAGTAAATTATATCTGTCAACTTAATTGTATTAAAGTTATTCACAAATTTTCAGTTATTATTTAAATATAAAATTTACATCAATGTTTAAATATGTTACCTATAAATCTCATAAGTCATTATAAATGTTTTTATATGTATATAATATAGTTGATAACATTTTTTTATTATTTTTATTATTAAATCTTATTAATTTAATATTATCACAATATTAAATTGAGGTAAAAATTCAGATTTCTTAGAATTTACATTTTAACTGTAAATTTTGACTGTTCAACACATATACTTCAATTTATAAAACTAGCAAGATGTAAATTAAATATTTTGATTAAAAATAAATAAATTAGATAAATTAAAATTAAGAAACTGCTATTTCCTTTCATGAAAATATTGAATCAGTAATCAAATATAAATTTGTTATAATTATTTAAGTTTATAATATTTGAACTAAAATTAATATTTTTGACATTTTCAGCAAGAAATGCTCTCTTAGTGTTGATATGTGCTTGTGTAGCAGCACTTTTACTGTCCCATGACATTGATGTTCTCACATTAACTAAAACAGTGAAGGCTGGATTACCACCATTCGCTTTTCCTTCTTTCAGTTACACTTATTTCAATAATGCAACAAATCAAACTATTCATAAGGATTTCTTGGAAATGGCTCAAGTAATTTTTAATTATTTAAATTTATATCTTTCTAATATTTATTTATTTCAAATTAAACTTTGTAAAATGAAAGTTAAATTTACAAAAATTACTCACTTTTTTGTGAAACATAAAATTAGACTTTTAGATAAAAGATTCAAAACAATCTAGTAAAATTAATCAACACAAAACTTTAGAAAATATGGTTATAATAAAACTAGAGTATTATAATTGATGTCGATATATTTTATAATATTTATTTAAATTCTTAGTGCAATATTTGATTCTAATCTGTTGATTTATAAAAATTCCATTTCATCTGTTGGTAATTTTTAGTGCAGGGTTTTTTATTATTAACTAATATATTTAGTCATTTAGAATAGTAATTTAGATTATTTTGTAATGTTTCATATTTTTTCAGCATATCTTCAAATAGGCTGATGTTTCTATTTATAATGTAAATAGCATAACATTTGAAAGTGAGTGAGTGAGAGAAAGAGAAGATGTTATTATATGTACATAAAATAAAATAAATGTAAATTAATAAATATAAGAAATTATATGCTTATTCTTGTAATTAGAGCATTTATATAGTGTTTGAATTTATAAAAAATTCTTTAAAATACAGTAAAGAGCTTATAATTTTAATGGTAATAAGTGCTTGTATAATGCATGATTTAATGAAAGCATTCTTTAAAATATATTATTTACTGCTTTAAATCCCCTATAAAGGCAGCTTATGATAGATGATAACATATTCTGCATGATATTTTGATAAGTCCATGAGTTATATAACATTTTATGTTGATTGTTCACTTTTGTGCTTCAAGTTTATTTTAATGAAATTAACAACACAAAATTTTCTATATCTGATTATCAGGTTAGAGCCAAAAAATTGTGAAATCTGATTCATATATATTTGGCATCTGCTGAGTAGTTAAATGTCATTTTGCTAAAAATCAGGTATGGGAAACTATTTAATAAAAAATAACATGTTTAAAAAATAAATTAAGGAAGATACATATTAAATTCTGAATTAAAATGTTTATATATGAAAATATAAGCTTTCTTATTCTTTAAAAGACATTATAAATAATTTGAGTTTTACAAAGAAATAAACATTTAAGTTGTAATACAGATTACAGTTACATAGTCACATACAATTAACTATAGCTATATATATATATTAAATAGATATATAAGTTATTTATAGATTAGATCAGTATTAATCTAAAATAAGTAATCAAAATGAAGTACTCTTTTGATTGTTAAGTATTCATTTTTTCTTACATGTTGATATTAAAAATTATTTGCAATTTTATTAACCTTTATGTATCTCATGAAATACAAATTTAAAATTTTACTCTTTTTTATAAATTGCAAATTTTTATCTACTTTATTACACTATAAACTGTAACTAATTTAATAGTAAAAAATTTTAAAAATATTTCTTTTAGTATTTAATTCATGCATAATTTGCAATTTGCTGGTATGGAATAGTATTGTTAAATCTTTTATTGAAATATTCTCATTTTCATATAGTGTATTTTTAGTATGTAGCCTTTGTATGATTCTATTTTCTTTTCTAATATCTCTTATAATTTTTTTAGGATTTAGGATCTGGTTTAATTATACTACCTTTGCTTTGTTTACTTGAAGCAATTGCTATTGCAAAATCTTTTGGTAAGATTAGATATTATGAAAGTATCTTTGAAAGACCTATATTCGCTCCTAAATATAATGTTAAATAAATGTATTTTTATAAATGTAGGCGTTTTGATAGAATTAATATCTCTAAAATTACCTGTCTAAGGATTATATAAGATATTAGAAATGTATTGTTTGAAATAATAGATTACTTAATATTTAATAAAAAAAAACATTTTACCTAATATTTAAAAAATTATTCTTTACAAAATTTTTTAACTAGTTCCTTAATAGATATCCTGAATTATATTTAATTTTTATAGATGTTGAAAGATAAAGTGGAAATACTTTCATAACAAAACAAAATTAAACAAAAAACTTTATTTTTATGTAGTTTTCATATGAATATTTTATATGAAAAATTTTTGGCATGAAAATTCAGAGCTTTTACAAATTAATCTTTGAGAATATATATTTTTCATTATTAATTTTTCTATGGGGTTATCTAAATACTGCTGCATCTCAATTAATTAAAAAGAAATATATTATTGACTAGAAATTGATGATTGTGGTTTCAAATTATTTAATTTGTTGATAAAACTTAATTTATGCCAGAATCTGTGGAAATTTTAAAAAATACTGTTATTCACCTATTTTGATGTGTGCTATTTCTCAAAATGTTCGTCAGAATCATAGAATGTTGGTTATTGTGTGTCCTAAACATTCTCTTGAGATATACCACTATTTTACTGTAGCTGTAGTCATTTTTTTGGGGGGGATTTAATTGCATGCCTTTGAACTTCCTATTTTTTGTTATTGAAATTGCGTAAATATGAAATTTCTATTGTATTACATTTTTTGCTCTAATATTTTATTCATATTAATAATTTTTTTTCCATTAATGGAGCATTTTAAAATTGTACTCTTTATAGAAAAAATCATGTTTTCTGCCTGATAAATACATAAATTAATTTTTTGAAAAAAATCTTAAGTCTAGAATCTTTTATTTAATCTTTATCTATTAATTTAATCTATTAATTTCATCATTTGATTAGTTTTCAATACATAAATCCAGTGTTTTTATGCACATTCATATATCTGACTCTGAATGAATTGAAAATTTTGAGTCATTCCTTATTGTATTATGTTACTATTCACAGTCAATGTTAACATTTTTTATTTTATAGTTTACTTTTATTATTCATTTAATATGATAATCATTTAAACATCTATTGCTAAAATATAGTTTCATGATAGTTAAACGTTGTCTTAAATTATATCATAATAATCAAATTATTTTTATTTTATTCATCCAAAATTCTATTTTTTAATCATATCTATACCTTTACATATATATTCCATATATAATAATTCATTAATGAAGTATATAATTTTATTTTGTTATTAACCTTATTTCTTACCTCACTTTAAACTATTATATTAAAAAAGTTAATAATGCAATTTATGTTTGAATATATTTTGCTCTATAAAAACATAATATGATATTAAAAGTCTTTAAAAACTATTATATCTTGATATTTAAAAATTGATCCTGTAATCTTTTTTTCAGTTTCAAGTTTTCCTATTTTTAAATAAACTTTACACACACACATTGCATTTTTTTCTGAATGTCAAATAAAACAATAGCAATAACAAGTTGACTCTTTAATTCTGTTTGAATTCATTATCTATATCATGAATTTTCTTTATATGTTGATGAAACACTTTTATTTTATTTTATATCACATATGAAAATTTATCATAATATTTAAGTAAGAATATGACATTTTATACATTTTCATATGCTGTACTATTCATTTTGATATTTTATATAAGGTATTATCTTAAAAGTATATTTGCTAATAGTTTATAGTTACATACTTTAAAACTGTCTTTTCAGTTTTTATTTCATTCAATTTTTATTTTCATAAAGTGGTATATTTATAGTATATGATATTTTCATGGTGTATTGTTTGAATAACTTCTTTTATTGTAATAAATATAAAAATTCCAGGATGTGTAATACAATATCACAGTATAATAAAATAAAAGAGCACTGAACAGAAATATTCATTTTAAAGTACTTAAAATGTGTGTTTTTTAAATCTGTTGAACTGTTGCTTAAAATTATAATTCAGGAATTACAATATAAATTTTGAATTCTAAATTGAAAAATGTCACAAATTATTGACATATTTAGTGAATATTAAAATTGTTTTCGTTTATGAAATATGTACTAGCAATGAATTTTTCATCAGCTGCTTACTGTACAAAGTATTGTTATAATATGATGATAAAAATAAGTTTTTAGGGAAAAACTTTCATAGTAAAAATAAACTATATTTTTCAATGATTTTATAATCATATAGATTTTTAATATAATTAATTTAATATTTCATTTCACATTTTTCTATTTTAGCTAAAGGAAAGAAAATTGATGCTACTCAAGAAATGATTGCCATCGGTAATTTAGTTGTTAAACTGACAATCATAACTTCATTATTATTTTTTTTACCTTTTTCATGCTTTTATAGCCTTATGTATTTTACAGGTATTTCAAATATTATGGGATCTTTTGTTTCATCTTATCCTGCTACTGGTAGCTTTTCAAGGTTAGATTTTCTGTTAAGTATTATTTGTGTAATTTAATATATTTTAAAACAATGTTTATACAATGTTAAAAGTTTTTAAAACAATGGTTTGCTTAAATTTTTTTAAATACTTAAATACTCATATGTAATAAATATTTAAATAAAAGATTGATTCATAAAATGTGCAACTATATGACATTCAGATGAGATTTTCCAAACATTTTTTAAAGATTAGTACTTTTTCATTATGGGTATGTTTTATTATATATGATATGCCAACATTCATATGTTAATGCTTAGTTTGCATTTATTTTTAAATGATATTTACATTAAGAAAGATCTTTATAATTATTGCAGAATTAAATATGAAAATGTTCTCATTCATTTAAAATATTTTATTACAATTTTAAGTTTCTTGCAAGACTTAAATGTGGAGTGTCTTATGTAAATAAAGCAAATAACCGAACTATTTGGCAAATTATTAGTATGATTAAAATTTTACAAGCTGTGCTTAGAATTCATGAAATTAAGGCAATACTTTAAAAATTAATACATATGAGAAAATTTGAAATTATACTTATATTCTCGAATGTATTTATGTTTGCTCATTAAGAAAAATTTATATGTATGAGACTCATATCATATTTCAAAATATATTGTAATAACAAATATTAAGTTGAAGGAAAAAAAGAAAATGTTTTTTAAACAAAAATAATTACAACAATCATGTGTAGCTTCAAAATCTGATTCTTGATTATATGCATTAAAATGACTTAGCAAATAATGAATTAGACTTATAATTTTAGCATTTTTAAATCCTGATGTTATTGATAATACTCCCTCTATTTTCAAAGCATTTCAAATTTTGCAAACAGTGGTTAAATATTTAGATTTTTTTAAGTCTACAATAAACCCTGCATGAGTAAAAATGGAGAATTTCTAGAAATTTAAATTTGTAGATGTTGTATCATTTCTTTTGATACTGCAGAATCATGTGTAATTTTAACCTTCTGAGTTAAGATATTATTTCAATAAAACTGCAATGAATAAACGTTTATGTGAAATGCATGATTCTTATAATTCTTTTCCTTTTTTTAAAAAAAGAAAAAAGATAGATTTACTTTCCAGTTTGAAAATAATGCAAGGGTATACTGTTAAGTTGTAATCTTCACTCAAAAAATTATCTTAATTTTTATTAATATTTTCTACAATTTATGTAAAACTATGTTGGAAAATAATTTATCCACGCATGTCTTTAAGTGGGAAATGTGTCACTATTTAAATAAAAAAATTATAATTGTTATAAATGCATGTTCATATTATGTTTTATATGCGTATATATTATTGGTTCATCTCTGTACATTATTATTCATATTCTTTTTTTATAAAATTTCTTGTGTGTGAATTAATTTCAAGAATTCTAAATTGCAAATTTTACCTAATCTTGATTAAAATTTATGTAAAACCTTATTATTTTTTATTTGGCAATTTGATCATTTTTTCCAGAGCTAATTTTGATTTAGGCAATCTCACAACTTTAATACTTTTATGAAGAAAATCTGTAATACTAAATAATAAATTTATTTATAAATAATAAAATTAGAGAGAAAGGTTCTTTTCATATTTTAAAACACGTTTATTTAAAAATGTTGAAAATGGAACTCTTTTGTGATTAAGAAATTGTTAATGATTTTGTTACGTGAAGAAAGTGCCCTATGACGAATATTGTTTATTTATTTCAAACAATTTATCCAGTTTGTCTTTTGTATTTGAAAATTTAAACTCTTTAAAACTTTTTAATGAACATTAAAACACATATACTATGTCTGTAACTCTTAAAACAAATTTTTCTAAAACTGAAAAAAATCTATTAATTACATTATCTTATGTATTATCTATATTAAATTCATTATCTGTTTTAATGTATTTATTCATCACATTAAAATATCTACTCATTTCCTGATTAAAATTAATTTTAAACAGCAATAGATATTGTATTAACAAAATTTCTTCCATATTTTTTCCAATTTTCCATGCATATTAGGAAAATATTTTCTTTTATATTTATTTCCATTAAACTGAATGAAATATACATATTAATGAATAAATATGATGAAAAATAAGAATGTGCATTTAGTATAACAAATTCAAGTGAAAAATATTAATATTGCAAACTTGTATCAATTATTACTCATAATCATTTCTTCTATCATCATCCTTTACTATTTCATTTTGTTTTGTAATTAATGTTACATATATTTATGTACAAAATTAGTGTACTTTTTCTTATTTAGGACCGCCATAAATTATAACAGTGGAGTTCGTACTCCAGCTGGAGGAATTGTTACAGGTTAATAAAATAAATTGTTTAAATATTTTTTCCATTCATAAAAAGTTATTTAATTAATAATAATTTTATTCTTTTCAGGAAGCCTTGTTCTCTTAGCTTTAGGTGTCATGTCTCCATATTTTCGTTTTATACCAAAGGCATCACTTTCTGCTCTAATATTTATTTCAGTTTTGCATATGGTTCACTTTGAAGATGTGGTTACAATGTGGCGAACAAATAGTAAGCAATGTTTTATAAATCTCAGTCGAAGAGTTATAGAAATATGTACTAAATATGTATTTTTTATGAATATATATTCAAATATTTATAAAATTTTATAAGTAATTAATTATTTATAATTTAAAATTATATTTTTAAATTGTAGTTTTTAAAATAATTTATAGTATTTAATTTAATATTTAAAAATTTCTTTATTTTAAAGAGTTTACTCTGAAATTAGTGTTTTGTGTCTTTATAAAAATAAATTGGTCAAAGTTTAATTAAAATTAAGTTAGACTAAAAATATTCTTATTATGTATGTTTCCTCTTATCACTAGTTGTCAAATCATTATGTCATCATAGATTGCAATTTATGTCTGCAAAGTTACTGCAATTTTGTATTAAGCTAATAGTTTAGTAGTCTTCAATTCTTGAGTTCAATTTCCAATTGTGAATGAATGGCTTGGAATCTACTTTAAATTGTAAACCCTGGTCAAGTAAGCCATCGCGTGTAAAGAATGCAATGATTAACAAAACAAAATCATAACAGTTGATTTATAATAATCCTATGTTGTCGAAAAATGAATACATAAACTGGTTGAAATAATTCTCATAAGTTACAATACAAAATCTAAGAAAGTATTGGTCTTATTTTCTGGTGTTACGAATTTATTTTTCTAAGGTTTTCAATTTTGACCTGTGTGTAGAAAGCATTTTATATTCAAATACCAGTGTAATCAAGCTTTTTATTTGTTTGTTCAAGTTGGAGAGTAGGAAGAAATGTATTTCTCAAAGAAAATGTAATTTTTAAATGCAAATGAAGTGCAATCTGTTTCACAACCATCACAAAATTAATTTTAACGCACTTAAAAATGCATGCATCATTATAAATTACATTTTATAACTATAATTTGTACAACTAAATTGTATAAACTTTTATTCTTGACTCATAAGTTTGCCCAGATTTTATTATAAAGAATGATATTAAATTTTTTTGATCATGTATTTATTATTATTTGTTTGGCAATTTTGTGTTAATCATGCAATATGTAGTTCCTTAAATGTCATCCTGAAAAATCTGTTCATTTTTTTAGATTACTGAATGTATTTCAAATGTAATATTTAAAATAATTATATATTTTGTAAGCAAATTTTATCAGTCTTCAAGAATTATTGAACAAAATTGATTCAATTAACTTTTATTTTCATTTGTGTAAGATTATTTTCTTCCAATGATTTGAATTCTACTCAAAATCAAATCTGTTACTGCTTACTGGGTATAAAACATAAACATTTCTCAAACACATTACTGATTGCATTCTCTTATATCTTATTATAATCATATTCTTAAAATTGCATAATTCTATTTCAATTCTCTTATTCTTCAATTGGCTATTGCATTACTTTTGAGATAATGTTATGAGAAAGTTTCTTGAAATTAAATCAAATATTAATAGATAAAATAATGAAATGAACATTATCTGAAAATTTTATTCTAATTTAATAATAACATTTATATAAATTTAACGTAATATGAGAGTTCGAATTGTTTACTTACAACTTTATTTCAACTGAAATACAAGTATTTTAAATGAAAAATTTATGAAAAAAATTTCTAATAAATATCTTAGAAAATATTTTTTCATTTGTATAACTGTTCACATTTCATTATGATTTAAATGCTTTTTTTAAAATGGAAATCAATATATTTTAGAAAGCTTGGCTTTTTTCCTTTATATATAAAATGTTGGGATTAACCTTTCAGGATTATAATTATCATATTTCACCTTATAAAAAGTGTTATACATCAGTTTAAGAAAAATTATTAACAGACTGAAATTAGTATGAAAATAGACAGAAAAGATGAAAGGAGAGAAATTAAAATGTGGTTTGTAGTTAAGATTTTGTCACAGTAGGGCATGGTTGGTTGGTTGGGTTTTATGGCACAAGGTCCAAATATGGATATGCTGAGCCAAAATATTTTTTTAAAGATAACAGTAGGGCATGTACAAATGCTTAAATGTTATTATATTTGGATTATCAGGAGAAGTAGAGCTATATATATTGTTGTGATATTGTTCTAATTTCAGACTCAATAAGCAATTGAGGAGGTATCATTCAAATAACTTTTTTTTAAATTGTGGTATGAGTTTAAGATAGGAATTATTTTGAGGAATAGGAAATCACTCGCAGAGTACAATTTTGTGAACTTGCAAAGCATTACAAATGAAAAATCCTAAACCAAACAGACGTATATTAATAAATAACAGCAATGAACGACTAGTATGTTATCCTACTAATGAGAAGAAAGATGGCAAAAATCACAAAATAAATTATTGAATTTTTCATTTCTTGGGAAATGCTGTGGATTTGGAGTTGGTATTTATTGACATATGAGGTAGGATTCAAAAGTTCTCGGACTGAATCTATAACATAAAAATTATTATTAATTAAATTGCAGGAACATGTCCTCTATCAAAATAAGGCCCTAGTGCTAGAATGTACTTTTGTTAGCACCTGTAAAGTTCATTGAAACATGTTTGGAATCCATTTTTGGCCATGTCCTTTAATTCAGCCTGCAAGGCATATTTAACTTCGTTTGAAGATTCTTCTTCTTCTTCTTCGAGTTGGGTTTGTATGTCATTGAGCACCTCTGCTTTTATCAGCATTTTGTACTGTTAACTCCAAACCCAATGTTTCTTAGTTCCATTTGCTCGGATCACCCACTTTATTAATAAAGTCTGATAACCCTTTAATGGAATCTAGGTGTAACTCTCTAGTATGGATGATGCCTAAAGAGGTTAATCTAGGGAGGGCAAGAGCCTCGCATTCATAAATGATATGCTTGGCCGTTTCCTCTTGCATATGACATTTCCTGCAGATAGGATCTTGCTGAAACAGTCCCATTTTATGGAGATGTTTTCTGAAATAGTAGTGCCCAGTTATGAAGCCTACGATTAAACGTATCTTCTGCCTAGAGCATCTAAGAATTTCATAGGAAATCCTCGCTGATGACCTACAGATCATACCTTTAGCGTGGGTTTGACCAGGAGATTTGAGCCAAGCTTCATACATCTTCCGTTTTTCCCATCTGCGAACATTGGTTTTTGCGGTCTTCAAATTGATCCCACAAAAAGGTTCTGGACCAATGGGAACAAAAGACGATCCTTGTTTAGCAAGCTCATCAGCCTTTTCATTGCCTTCGATACCTTTATGCCCTGGCACCCATACAAGGATCACCCTGTTTCTAGTTGCCAGTTCTGTAAGAAGGTTTCTACACTCCAGAATCATTTTAGATTTGATTTCGAAGGAATTAAGCGCTTTTAAAGCGGCTTGACTGTCACTGAAAATGAGAATCCGCTTATCGTAGTAGCCCTTCTTCATATTCAGTCGCAGACAGTGGATAATGGCCAAAACTTCTGCCTGGAAGACCGAAGCGTATCGCCCAAGGCTTACAGACAAGCTGATTCTTGGTGACACGCCACAAACTCCCAGACCTGAGAGGCTGTTCTTCAGTGATCCATCTGTGTACCAGATTAGATCTCCTGTTTTAGTTCCAAACATGTTGTTATCCCATTCCTCTCTAGTTGGAAAAACTACATCAAATGTCTTGTCAAACATGTATGTTTTTTCCATGATGTCAGATGGCATCAGAAAAATAGGGTCTTGAAATTTCCTGGTGATGCCCTTGTGCCCTTTGGCAACAGGCTGGTCATACCAGTGGTTTTGCAGCTTCATTCTATATGCATTCAATCTTGCAATGCTGCATATGAAGATGTCCAAGGGAGTCAGATCCAACACAACCTCCAATGCTCTGGTTGGCGTGGTGGAGATTGCTCCTGTGATGCAGAGACAGGCTAGTCTTTGTAGACTCCTCAATCTGTCAATCACAGTCTTCTGTTCCACCTTATGCCACCAGATCACACAGGCATATGTGAAAATCGTTTGAAGATTAAAATTGATGATCTTGCAATCGTCTTTCCAGTTCAGGAAATAGGAAGAAACTGCAAATAGTGAGATCATGTGAATAAGAAAGATAAGACAAAACAGTTGTTTTTTATTTTCGCAAGAAAGTCATTGACAAGTAGGGATTGGTGAACAGGAGTGTTGTCTTGCAACAGCACCCATAACTGCTCAGCCTACATTTTTGTTCTCTTCTTCTGGATCGACTCACGCAAACAAAGCAGGATTTTGATGTAGAGTTTTTTGTTCACTGTGCATCCTTTAATGATAAATTCCAGAGACACAATGACCTGGTTATTGAAGAATACCTCTACCATGAACTTTTCTTTAGAGCAATCTTGGCAGAATTTCTGCTTTTGGGGAGATTGTGGTGATTTTTACATTGCCAGTGCTCTCTTGGTTTGCTTAGTTTGGAAATGAGAAATGATGTTTTCTGCAGGTTATACAAAAAAACTTCATTTCTCATCTCCAGTAACAATTCAGCCAAGTAGGGAAGAATCTTTGTCACTAACGAGATTACCGCCATTTCCATTCTAACATGTAGGGAAACAATGTGATGATACACCCTATCCATATTAAGATCCTTAGTCAGTATCCACTGACATGTGACCTCTGATATCCCAACTGATTCTTCTACTTAGCAATTTGTCTGCTGCCTGCTTGCAAGTACTGTCATAGGCATTTTTTAATGTTTTCCTTGATTTGCAAAGTCATGGGACACCCACAACATTCATCGTCTTTGACACATTCCCTGTCTTCTCTGAAATGACAATGCCACTTAAAAGCTTGTGTTCTCAATAACGTTTCACTCCCATACTCATGCTTCAACGTTTTGAAAGTCTCTTTGGCACTCATTCCCAAGCGAATACAAAATTTGATATTGATTCTCTGTTCAATTGCCAACAATTCTTTCTATCGCTGGTTACTAAATATACTTGCTTACAAAAAAATGCTTTAGTCGCGAGCTTTCAACCACGTGATTTGAGAAAAACTATTTTTAGAAAAGGGAGAGAATGTGTAGTGACAAAAAAACGTTCTTGTAATTGCACTACTACAAAAAAAATTTGCGTTATAGACTCAATCCAGTAACTTTTAAATCCTACCTCATAACATTAAATCCCCTTATAAGGTATTCCAAAGTTGAAGGAAGTTTTTAACTCAAGACTAAGCTTAAAATTAAACATTTAGCATTTTGATATTCAATTTAACATTTCATGGATTTGATTCTTATCTTTATGGTTGTTTGTAATGGTTAAGAATCCAATTTTAACCATATTAAACATGGATATGATTGAAATTGGATAATGAAGTAATTAATACTGGGGTGACCTTTCTAGTTGGGTTTGTCCTTACTTGCAAAAAGTGATTGTACAGTGACAAATCATCCATCAATTCAACTCAAGGATTGGAGAGCAAGGATTTTAGACCTAATCCCTTAAAATACATTTGGGACTTAGGGCTTTCTTGGAAAATTCTTGCTAATTTATCAGCAGCCTAATAACGATTGGCTATTATATACTTTGTACAATAATTTTATAATACTATATACATTATGTAAATTTATATATAATTTTTAATCGCATATCATAACTATTATTCAATTTTGCAGAATGGGACCTCATACCTTACTGTACCACATTCATTCTTTCTTTTGTTTTAGGATTAGAGGTGAATATAAGTTTCTTTGTAAAATTTTGTTTTCATTCAATCATTAAATGATAATGAAGATTTAATTTTTCTAAGAAAATACACATTCTATGCTGTTTTAATGTTATGTATGTTAAAAGAAACCTGTTTTAGCTTAAAAGAGATGAGAAATTCAATCATTAATTTGTTATTGCCATATATAATCAAACCACTGAAATTCAGAATCAAAAAGAATGTAAAAAGTTTTGAAACATTGATAGCAATTAATTTTTGTGAGTTGAATATGAAATCACTAAAAAATTCTGAAGTAGTGTATAAATAAATATTTAATTATAGAAATTATTTTAAAACATCAATTTTTCATTGAAATTATTATTGATATTAATGAATTGATTTGTCTCTTGTTGTATAAGTTGCTGATTTTAATGCCAACAGTCTTTGTAATAACACAGGTTGTATGTACTCTAAAAGCTGTATATTTGTCATTTATTTACATTAATATTAGAAATAAAATATTTATTATTTTTAATGTAATGATTAAAATGTAATCCATAATTGAATTTATAAGTATAGGTTTTTTATAATATAGATAAATTGAACATTTATAAATATAAAAATATTTTTTTCCGTTCTAGTTTAATGAACTACTATTGTGAAACTGTTGAAGTTTTAATACCATTTTTTATTTATCAATAGTTAATACTTATAGTTTTTTTACACTAAATTTAATGTATATTATTTTAATAATTTTAAATATATTTATATGTTATATAATGGTAAAATACTTTTATAGCTGAAATATTATGTGTAGAAGTTAGAATATAATAACTTGTTTCTGAGAAAATAAATGGCTTAATTACTTAATGACAAAATATCATGGCAAAGTTTTATTTTTATGAAAAATGCAAAATATATATTTCTTATAAATAAACCTGAAAAAGATCAGATATTAATAAAAGTTAATCGCTTATATAACTTAAAATATAAATGCAGGATTAAGTATTATTTTTATTAATTTTTTTATGATTTATAAAGTTTAAACAAACTTAAATTATTTTAATCCTCGGGCTGGGCAAGGTTGATTCAGTCTTTCATCCCTTCAGTGGGTTGATTAACTGAGTACCAAGCATGCTTGGGAACTAAACACTGGGGGTCTTACGTTAGGCTGACCGCCTAACTGGGACATATGCTTCACTCCCCAGGGCCCTCAGTCATGAAAACAGTTATGGGCACTGTAGTCCTTGGCCCACATGGACTGTCATGCCATGGAGTTTAGCTTAGTTTAGTTTAAATTATTTTAATTGAATATTTTACAAATTTCTGACTTATATTTATCTGGTTTTATTTTTGTTCCTTGGTGTAATTAATTCTTTCAATAAAAAAATTGATCAATCAACATATGTCTTTTCTTTTATTTCATAGTATGGAATAATGTTAGGTATTGTTGCTTCTATGTGCTTAATTCTACTTCAAGAATCAACACCAAAAGTTCTAATAGAAGAGCAGAAGGTACAATCATTTCTTTTTCTTAATAAAGATTTGTTACCTCCATGTAATTTAAGAACTATAAATAAAACTGACATTGCAAACTTTCATGTAAAAAAATTAATGACAATTTAATTTTAAAATGTATATTTCATTATTCATATGTGACATTTTTGTCCAATAGTACCTTAAACTGTTTCATATATTTGTGTATCACTGTTGAATAATCCTGGTTCAGGAAAAAATCTGTAAAATATTTTATTAATTATACTTATATAATTCTGTTTTATAAAAATTAATATAAAACATCTCTTCTTACTAACAAAGTATTTAATTATTGTATTTTATAAATTTAAAAAATAAATATAGAATATAAGAAATTTTTGTGATAATAAAGCAATAAAGCAAAAATTAAAATTAATGGAATTCCATGAAATTCACTTATAAAATTAGTGAATAAAAACATAAAAAGATATATGAGTAGTTATCAAAATTAAAAAAAAACACTTTAGATTTATACCGAATCCTTTAATAATTATGATGTATGACTAGCTTTAGCTTATAATACAGCTTAGATTTGCTTGAGAATCAATTATAAAAGTGTTGAATAGTATTTAAAGTAACATTATAGCACTTTCATAAAGATATTGGAAGTTCTCTGGCAAAATTATACATGGGGATATCAGTACTGGATTAAATACTCTAAAATAGAGCACAACAGTTCCAACTTATTGAGGTTATCTACTTAATGGGCTAAGGTAAATGTTTCATGTTAAAACTTAACTATACTAAGCCATTGCTAGTATTTCTTACAAAATAGTTAAAATCAAATCATTAAAATCAAATCAAATTTTAGATGCAAAATAAATACAATGTAATGATTTTAAAAGAATAAGTTACAAACATTACAAGCAATATATCTAATTTTATTTTAAACTTTTTACTAATTTTTGCTAAATTCAATTATATATGTATGATTGCAAAATATGAATTATTTCATGTTTTATTATTTGCTATATGCATTGAGTTAAAATATATATGGACATAAAGGAAACTTAAAACACAAATCTTATTAAGTTATTTTCATTTGCATTTTTTGGTTAAATATTGATAGATTTGTTATTCATTATTATTTAAAATAATAATTAAAGATTATAGAAAATTATAAATTTCAAATAAAAATGTCATTATATTGATAATGCAATTTTTAATCTGTATAAATTTTTATTTACACTAAAATACATTAATTCTTGTAAAATTGTAACAATTTACAACTTGAATGTAAATTCTATACTGTTTACAATCTCAATATACTTATTTAGTCTCTCAACATTTAGAGTAATTATTTTTGAATAAAATTTATTGAAAAAGTCAGTTATTTTATAATATTAATTAGATTTGATATTTACAAAATGTATTTTTTATTTATCTAAAATCATTTTAAATGTATGAATTCTTCGTCTAAGCTATTTTAGTACTCATCATATTTTTTCAGACTAGCAATGGTTGCTGCTATTTATATGTAAAACCAGACCGAACTATATTATTTCCATCTGCAGAAAAACTCCAGACTAAAATTATTAAATCTATTCCAGGTAAACATTTATTATTTGCGTTTTATTAAAATCTTTAATTTGTGGAAATTAGAAACTTTAATTTATTAATTAATTTCTCAATTAATCTGAATTTTGGACTACTGACAAAGAAGACTTTCAAATAGCTTTAAATATAGCGATAGCTTATTTTCTTTAAATTAATCTTATGAATTTTGATCACTATCTTTTTATAATTAATAAAAAGAAGTTTAAATTGGAAATGTTTATTTTATCTTTAAACATATAATAATGAATAATAAACTTTTTATTATATTTAATGACTATATTTTATTTATAGCCCATGTTTAGGAAAATTTATATTGTTTCTACAAGGTGGCAAGAAATTATTATTCTCAATAACCTAATATATAGATATATATATATATATATATATATATATATATATGTATATATATATGTTGTAGTGGGGATGTGTGTCTAGGGGTTTGTTAAATAAGGACTTCGAATTAACTAACAAAGATATTTAATAATACAAAAGATTAGATTACAGGTGCGTTTTTACTACGTCCTGGCTGATCCATCTCTCCGCGCAAAGTGTGGGTAGATGAGTGGCTCTCCAGTAAGCAGTAGCGGTGACGTTGCACTCGCTGGAGTAAACAACATATATATATTATATAGTATATATATATATAATTATTATATTCCAAATGAAAGTGTAAAACCATGGTAGTTATCCAGGTCCTTGCAGTCACTATGAAAGCTCAAATAACTTTCAAGTTGATCAATAGTAGTGCACTCTTACTGCGAAAAGTTCTTTTAGAGAATTTTGTTTCTAATAGAAATATAAAAGTGGACAATAAGTATAAAAAGGTTGCTAATCCTGGTGTAAAGTCCAATATTTCTAAACTTATGGAATATAAGAAATCTGAAATATTTTGTTGTTTAAAAAAAAACTAAATGACTTTGAAAATACCTAAGTTGTTTTAAAAACTATATTTTTTTTAAAAAAATAATTTCACAAATCATGTACAAACCATTTATAATATTTCTGAGTTTCACATTAAATATGTTATTGGTTTCTGTGATTTTATGCCATTATTTAAAACTTGCCAGAAATAACCATAATATAATGGAAAAATTAAAGTAATGAACAATTTTAATATTAGAATTTCAAGTTAAAAATTTTAAAATTATCAATACCAATGAATCAGTAAAGTAGATCCCACAATAAAATGTTCATAATACTTGATAGAAAAATTAAATATAAATTTATGATTTCAGAAAGAAATAAAAAGTATATGATTGCATTTATTTAATATTCAACTTATTAGTAAACGAAGTTTTGTTTAAAAATATTTTTTTATGAAAAGCAAATAATGTTATCGAAACTTAATTAAGTTTAGGCTATTTTATCTTACATGCAATGCACATTAGGTTATAAAATAATTATATTGATATAATTTTCTAAATTTATTATTACAATGTAATTATTAAAAAGTTTTGAACTTAAAATCATTTAATTTTTACAATTTTCTGAATTGTAACAATAAAAAAGACCAGTGGAATATTTGAGCTTAAAATTTGAAGTGATGAATTTTAATTCCCTATCAACCATGCATCTCTTATGATTTGAAATTATAAGATTTGAGATATGTTAGAAAATTGTTTACTTCTAATTATATTTCAAAATCAATTTACCTAAGATAATTAAATATTTTACAATTTAACTTTTAAACTTAAATAAAAATGTAATGCTTCTAATATTGTGTTAACATTTTAATGTATTTTTAAATAACGAATGTAATTTTTACCATGCATTATTTATAGCATTTGTATTTATTATATTTAGATAATAGAAACTCCAGTTCATACTTTGTAATTATTGATGGGGAACATATTACTGCAATCGATTACACTATGGCTATGGTATGCTACTTAAATGCAGACTTTTTATTATTCTGTACATTATACTTTACTTATTAAATTTTTATAATATTTCAGATTGCAAAAACATTGTGTGATGATTTTAAAATTGGAAATATCAATGTAGTTTTCATTAATTTAAAGGTAAGAAATAAAATACAATACTTATATTTAGATGGGTATTTTTATTAGGATTATCTATTTGGATTAAAATTATTTTTTTATACATTTTTTATTCAATGAGACCTTTATGAATATTTAATGATATTATATAAACATGTCTGAAATATTATTTTAGTATCATTTCATAATCTCATGCTTTAACATATATCTTGCATGAATGATGAATTTATCATAATAAATCTATTAATATGGAAATAAATTTACTATCTGAAGTTACAAAAATTTTATCTAAATTAAATAAAATTCAAAAATTGAGAGAATTAAAAAAAGAAAAATAATCGAATTACTTTATCTAAAATTTATTTGAACTCGAAATGTAAAACTTTTTTATATTTTTTTAAATATCTTATAGTAACAAAGTAAGTTTTTTTAATATTTATTGTATTTTATTTAAATATATGTTCTACTAAAAATAATAATATAAAAAATATATAAATATTAAAAATTTTTTAAAAATATTTGATTTTTGTCATAAAATTTCACTATTTTTGCTTCATTAAAATGTAAAATACTGAAATTTGATGTACAATTATATGAAATATTCATTTTCTTTCACTGTAGCCAGAAGTACAAAACTCCATCAAAGGCACATCACTGGATGATTTTAAGTACTTTGCTACCAAATTTGATGCTGAAAACTTCATTGATGGTAAGGTTTTTGTTTTCTTAAGTTTATAATATATTTTATAGGATTTTTTATATATGCTTATATAAAGTACTTTTGTAGAATCATATTTTCAGATTTATGCACACCAAAATATTTAAATAATATGGACCACCTTTATAATTTAGCTAAAAGTCTCATTTTTTTATAAAATATTTGTTCTTCTGAACCATTAATGTAGTTTACTTTGTCAGAAGTTCAGTACAGTTAATTATTGTGACAAAAACATGAATTTCTAAATTTCAAAGACCCTGACTGGATTTGACTGAAACTATGTAGCTGGACTTTTAATGATGGGAGTTCTCATATCTAACTTTAATTCATTGTGTACTAATATTGAAATACAATTGTTACTAACAGCATTACAAAGCAAAACCATGAGACTTTTCTTCTGTATGTGTAAATTGTCCTAAAAATCAATGTGAAATATTTTAAACATATGAGATTCCTTATTCTTGGAAAAATCAAGATTACAAATTCATATATGTCAAATTTTAATAAGTATGTTTTAGTTTTGATTTATTTTATTAGTATTATTTGTTTTACATAATCAAAATGAAAACAAACCATATTGATTTATTTTTTATTTTTTTAATTAATTTTTTTTATTTTATTAAAGAAAAGCATTTTGTAATATGTAACTTGTACCATAGTCGTGGAGGAAAATGTTATAAATTAGCATAATCATCTTGTATGGAAATTAATTTTCTACCTTATTCTTAAGCAAATTGGTTGGTACAATGATTTGTCCAAATAATCAATATTTGATTCATTTTAAAATTGAGTCAAAAAGCTTGGTGATTAAATAACAGTTGACAAGTGACTTGAGTTTATTAGAAATAATAAACAAATATTGTCAACGTAACTATCAATGCTTTATATACTACACATATCTGTATAAATTACTAATTTCTTAATGCTCTAATGTAATAAATTGCTTAATAGAATAAATAAAAAGCTAAATAGATAATTTTAAAGTTCATCTGAAACAGAATAAGAGTTTATTTTAAAAAGAAGGTAATTCTCTAAACTAGCTGAAATATGTATATGTGTGTATATATGAGACTGTATAAAAAATGTGACAAAATTCAGTTCAAAGATGCATATTTCAATGCATAGGTGTTAAATTTGAATTTAATTTATATATTTTTTTTCAATGACATTTATTCAACCTGGTGATTAACTGAGTATGTTTCAGTATTTGCCTTAGAGCAAATACTTGCAAGTTGTTCAAATAGTAATCAAATATTCATTAAACTTTTACAAATATGTGATTATTCATACTTGTACAGTGAGTTCAATGTATTTTTGAGTTTTCAAGGCTATGAAAAATTATGTAAAAATTGCACTTTCAATAATGATTAAACTACTGTAATTTCTATTATTAATTTTCCATAGGTATCAAAATTTTGTCATTTAATTAATCAAATAATTATTCTTTTTTCTTTCAAAGTTATTTATACTTTACAAGTCATCAAAACTATAATCTTGTGTATAGTGTGTTGAGCTTTCTTTAGAATAAAATTTAATTTTTTTATGTAATTAAAGTAAATGACCTGAAAGCATATGCACGACAAAAGATAAGTCTCTTATTTTTAATTTCTTACATAGAGGAGGCTACTGTTTTCACATTTTATTGAAAATGTTTCTGTGTTTCTTTTTATTAAAATAAGTCAAATAATTAGATTTTATCATATCTCAAAAAACTTTTAACGTTGCAATTTTATTGTGTACTGCGAATTTTCTTTAAAATACTGTAGTTTATTAACAAAAATCTCTTATATTATCTTCCAGTTTAATGAAGAAAAACTTATATATTAAAATAATTTTATGATGAAAGTTCATTTAATATTTTTCAACCACACATTTAAAAAGAATCTGAGTTACTAACATTTTTATCCTTCAAATGTCTACTCTTGGAGATAAATTTAGATTTTAATTGCTTCTTGAGTCTGAAATAATGTCTATTATCCATAAAAACTCTCACACAGTTTCTAATTTATATTTTTATCTCATTTTTATTGATAATTAGTGTGTCCAGATGCTTAATGTGAGTGACTCCCTCAAAGATATGATTACCAGTCTTAAATGACTGCACAGCCTGTTCCCTGGTGCTTATCAATATAAATTAAGTTTTTGTTTTGCCCATATCATTGGTTACCTCTTCAAGAGTAATAAACATCTCCATTATCCGCTTGTTCCATTCAGTCAACTATATCAATGTCATCTGCATAAGCTAATAGTTGTATAGATCTCTGCAGAATAGTGTTCCTTGTGTTGTGTCCAGAATTTCTTATAACTTTTTCAAAATCGATATTGAATACTATGCAGGAGACATTCACCCTTTCTGAAACTTCTCAGTATGAAAAATTTATACATCAGACATAAGTTTAATTTTTCATTTAACACTTCATAATGTCAATCTGCCAAGATTGATTAGTTTCCACAGGATCAATCAACAATTAGTGTTTTATTTATATTAGATTATATTATTATGTGTTTTTATTATATAAACTTAGCTCAAAATTATTCTTAACTTAAAGTAACTAAAAAATTCAATATAAAAATAATTTTGAATGCAATTTATTTTTATTTTCAATTAGAAGAAAAGTAAATAACTTTGCTTTACTTTTGATTTATTGCTTCTTTTTCAAAGTTTTATTATTTGAATGTCTAATATAAAAAATCAAAATAAATATTCAAAAACATTTTTTAATATTATTTAAAAAACCTTATTTAAAAATATTTTCTTATTTTTGAAAAGTATTTGAATTGAAAATTTTCTCTCCATATATTCCTAAATAATACTTATTTTATAATTTATATTATTCTACTAAAAATAAAATTTCTATGTATTATAATATAAAAATTTTAAACATTAAATGCAAGAAAAAGTATCTAATGAGCAAAATTTTGTTTCTCATAGATTGTATAAAATCATATTTTTATCTAATAAAATTTTTTCATCTAGTACTATTATTTTATTAGACATTTAAAATTATAATTTCGATGACATTTTTCATATTAAAAACATCATTACTGTTGCAAAATTTAAAATCTTTCATATATTAGGACAACATGTAGATTTTTTATAGTATTTTATTTAAAAACTTTTTAATTTTCAACATTATTTTCAACAAATTTTGTGAAATTTATTGTGTCTAATGTTTCTAAAAACATTGATATTATATTAAAATAGATTTTTTAATTAATGCTATTAATTTCTTAATTTAAACAGCGATGTTTACAATTTAAAAGTAATATTTAAATAAGCTCATCTGCAAGTTTTGATAATATAGTTTAATTTTGTTGATTTTAATCCTTTGCATTTTGTTGTAGACCAATACATTCTTTTCTCATCAGTGTCTACTTACAATGGGAAGTTCCCAAGACCAAGCTTAAGGAGTGATGATGTAAGCTTTGATGGTTCCTGAAAATATTGTTTTTAAATATTTTATCGTTGAACTTAACTGTTGTGTAAACAAATATTTTATTATGCCACATCATAGTGTGCATGGCGTTAATTTATACTGTTGAATAATTGTTTTTGTTAAGATAAAAATGAAAATATTCTTATGTTATTTATAAATGCAAATGCTGTGCTATGAATGCTTTTATTTCATTAAAAATATTGCTGTGCAATATATGTAAACATGTAATATTTATTCTAGATCTGATAGATGTATATAATTACATTCTGCTTATAAATCAGATTCTACTACAAAATTTCTTCATCTTATGAAAGTTTTTGATAAAGAAATGTATAATTTGAACAAAACTGAATTTATATAATGTTGCAAATACTAACAAATTTACAAGTATATTCATATTTATTAAATAAATTTTAAACTGTGTAATATATTACTTATATATTTTAATATGACCATACTATATATTTTAACAATTGATGTATCATATTTTACAAGCTTCAGATTTTTAAAAATTGTTTTGAGTAAAATTCAAACAGAAAATATATTTTATTTAGCTTATATGCTTTTATGAGGAAAAATACATTTTCATGATATGTTTGTATAAGAAACATATATGGGTGTTATTTAAATATGTAAAAAAATTATTTTTATAAAAAATTTGTTTGAGAAACAATTTAAATAATTTAGATTGTTTTGGAAGTAACTGATCAGTTAGCTATTGTATGTGCTGAAATCGTTATGTTTTATTTTGAAAAAAATAGGTATTTATTTTTAAAAGTATGAGTATTTTTTCATTTTATAATAGTAATTTTAAATGCTTCATTTTTATTAACTCTGTAATGGAATAAACTGAAATGGTTAATGTAATGAAGTAAACTGAACGATTTACAATTATTTAAAACTAAAACCTCCAATTACTTGTCATAAGAATTTTTTGACAATTTAAGGGTTAAGAATAAAATATAATAATTCTAAATTAAGATAGTGATAGTTATTTTATTTTTATTTTTCCTAACCTCCACTGAATATAGAATTTAATAAAAAAAATTAAATCTCTTTTTTAAAATGAAAACTGTACAAATAAAATTGCTGTATATTTGTAATTAAAATTATTTTCTTCAAATTTGTATTCTTTATTTCTAATTTTGCTTTACCTGCACAAGTAATTTTCTTAACTTCAAGCAACATGTCTATATTTTTATATTCAAAATGCATTAATTAAAATAGCATCACTATATAATTTTCAAAAAAGTCAAAATATCATCTTATAACATGATCATTTTTGAAATAATTTAATGGTGGTTATGCTCAATACTTTAAAAAAAAAGATGGACACTTGGGTATCACAACAAGATGGAAACTTGGGTAACCCTTTATCACAACAAGGCTGTAAACTGCTACTCATTTATCGTTACCCTGTGGGCAACTGTGAACCTTGTCATGAAGGCTTACCCACGCCACACCACCACAAAAGTCATTTATAGGGTACACCACATTCATACATCATCTCAGAAGAAAGGACAGAGAAATGCAGAGAGAAAGAAACATCTATACCCAAACCGGGATTCGAACCTGGAACCCAGTCTAAGAGTCATGAATGCTAAGCACTCAACCATCAGTCGACTATCCTCAGTAGTTTAAATGATCATTCTCTAATTTTATTCATATTGGATTCTAACATTTAATTCAAATACTAAGTAGTGTACCAATAAACAATTTCTATACTTTTATTCAATTTGTGATGAATATGTCTTAAAACAAGTAATTTTATATAAATAGCTGGTGTTTTTCTTATAGATTAAACTCTTGGATTTCCAGTTAGTTTTCATTAAATACTTTAGTTATTAATATTTTTTGTGTAATAATAAATTTACTACAACATTTAAAAAAGTTCCTGATTATTCTATAATGTAGTTTTTTAAAATACAAGTTACTTTTTGAAATAAAAATTATAAATAATTTAATAATGTATATTTTTAAGGAAATTTTTTCAAGGAAATGTTTTAGCTTCAAAACAAATGGTAAACTTTAATTTAAAATTGATTAAATCAAGATTTTATGTACTAATAAAAAATACAATGAATATTTTTTATTGAAGCAGAACAAAAGTAGTATTAACTATTAACTCATGTATAAAAAGTCAATATTAAGTGACAAATGATTTGCCAATTTAAAAAAAAATTAAATTTTTCACACTAGGAATCTTAAGCTCAGAATTAAATTTAATGTTGTTTGTAAATTTAATGTAAAAGATGTGCTGGTCGGTGCGGTATCCTAATGAAATCCCTGCCCACACCATGATGCTTCCACTTCGGAATGCGTGATGTTTTGGGGCTAATTGCGTGTTCCTTATTCTCACCATATCCTTATACGCTTGTCATCTGGTTCCAGAGCAAATCTTGACTCATCAGTAAACATGACATTGCCCCAGACATACACAGTCCAATTGATATGTTCCCGGCACCACTTTAATCGTGCCCCTCTTGATTGGATGGATAGACAAACACAAACTCGAGGTACCCGGGCGTACAGTAGCTGTAGACATCATCTTCACCAATGGACGCTGTAACCATAGATATCACACGAATGGAGATTCCAATGCTTGGCTAAAATTGAAATATATTGATCTTCCACTGGTTTTATAACCTTTGGGCGACCGGCTACGGGCTTTCGGACAACTGTCTGTGTGGTTTGGAATTGTTTCCATAAACGTGAAATTACAAAATGATGAACGCCGAAGAAAAGAGCAGCATCTGAGATCGACTGTCCTGCTTCAATGCGCCCCACTGCACGCCACCGCTTAGAATCTTCCATTCGTCTTCTGGAAGTCATAGAAACACGTATGTCTTGAAAACAAATTGTACGAAAGTTTTAAACACCTACTATCAGCACCTACAATCAACTTCTGCAACCCTTCATAAAGCTGGTATCTTATAAGACTGCCCTTTTTGCATATTTCTTGACATGAAAGCGCGATTGGCGGTTACCTAATATATTTGCATACTTCCATCTACCTCTGTAGCGATTTGATTGACTTCCAGAAGTTAGAATTTTCATCTCCATGCTTAACTTTTAGAAATGAGTGTATAAATATCATTAGCAGATTAGTAGAAATTTCTAAATGAAAGCTTTCTTTGGAAAAATATTTTAATTAAGTCAGTAGAAAGGTAATTGACTAGTGCAGAAATAGACTATAATATGTAATGGAATGTAACTTATACATGGTGAGAGGAATGTGAAATTACATTTCACTTTCTCTCTACAACTTTCACAGTGATGAGATATTTTTCAAAAGTATATAAACATTGACAATACAGCAGATCAGCTCTGCATATAACCAAATATTTCGTTGGCTAATCAATTCTTTCAAGTATCTTCCAAATCAAACATCAGTCCTTTGTAATTATCATTTGTCTATGACATTCATTTACAAATAGGAGCATTAGAGGAAAAAAAGGGCTTGATTATATATTTCTACTAAACACTTTTAACTCTGACCTTATTTAAGCCTTAAAAATTTCCTGCTTTTTTGTTCAAGAGTTGTACTATACATCTTAACGATTATCCTGTATGATAAATAGCTGCATTGTATTGCTTCCAAAATTAAAATTAATTATTTTTATAATTACATATTCTCATTTACACATTTTACTCACTTTTTCTAGTTGCACTTTTTTTTAACAAACCATAATATATAACTATATGTCTTTTATGAAACAACTATATTTTAGTACTCTTAAACCTATAATAGTGTATTAATACAGATTTGTTCATATTATTGACAGATTATTATTTGGAAAAATTTTACTTATTTGAAACGGAAAATATGTACAAAAAATATGAACAAAATACTTTTAAAAAGGAACAAATAATTATATAAATATGCTTACTTATAAAAAGTTATTACTTTACAAAATATCTTATGATTATTAATCTTATATATATATATATATATATATATATATATATATATATATATATATATATATATATATATATACGTGTGTGTGCGTGTGTATGCCACTCTGTGTGCTTTTTAATAATTTTATAGAAGAAGCTACTTAATGTGTTCGTACATAATTAGAAATAATTAACAAGTTTATATCTTACATATTTCAACTGTAAATGATTTAAGTACTAAATTAAGTGAAATATGAAAAGATATCCAGACTGTAGTATTATATTTCTAGAATATATATATATACATATATATATATATATATATATATATATATATATATATATATATATATATATAATATACATAAGTATATATATATTAATATAAAGAAAAGACATATATGAATATAAAGTAATAAATACAATGCTAAAAATATAATGTTGTAACTACAATGCATAATAGTAAATCTAGCCAGCGCAAAAGCAGCTAAAGAAAGATTTGCCTATATAAATAAGATAAAAACATGAAGAAAAGTAAAATCAGAAATAAAAAATTGGAAAGATACAAAAGTATATGAAGCAAAAGACATGAAGGCATAAATATATATATATATATATAAGAAAAGTGTTAATACCACACACACACATTTACGTCACCATAAATCTCCATTGATAGCTCGTTTTATTTTGATGATTAATATTTGTAGATAAATTATAATAGAATTAATAGTCTTAATTTCAATAATCTTGAGATGCTAAAATAATTATATTTACTCGAAACTGAATAAAACTCTCTGTGCTACAGATTATATTCAACCCTTTTGTCTCGATTTCGCATTTGATGGAATTTTTTATGATCTATTTCATTTACATAGCAAAATTGGAACTTTATCTATTAAAGAATGATTGGGAATCGCAGAACTTCAAATACGTTATACATAACAACCCTAATATTTTTCAATGCAAAGTATTTTCGAACACATTTCATTTAATATTTTTCTGCCTTATTTGAATTATTTTGTTAATTCAAACGATTTTCTTATGATCATTTGAACAAATATTCATTCAGGTCATATTCTTCCTTGTCATTATTTTTATTTAATTATTTTGTATTTCATCTTGACTTTTGCTTACTTCTTTTGTATTATGTATGCCCTCTGTATTTTAAATTGCAAATTTTTACATTCTGATAAATTTGCCTTTGATATTATGATAAATACTTACCTATCTTGTTATGCAGTAAATTATCGAAAACGAATTATCCAAGATTTAAAATCTGTGTTAATATTTATCTTTTTCGCACGATTAATAAATTCAATTTTAGTTGTTTAATACGCACTTTTTAGAATTTAATTATTAACCAAAATTAATTTCTCTCTCTCTCTCTCTTTTTTTTTTTTACAGTAGGTTTGAAAAATAACAGTCATTAAATACGTATAATTATATAAATTTGTCTGATTTTTATCTGTCGTCATTGGCATCGCATCAAAATTATAATGACTTTCCTAAAATAGAATTACTGTTTTTCATTGAGAAATGAATGTAGTCAATCAATGTTTTTAGGTTTTTACTACACTCGTGTCCATAAATTAAGGATAATGCAAGTTCAGGCAAAGAAAGAGACAGGAGCCAAGCAAATGTGATTTGTTTGTAAAGTATATTTATTAAACAAAAGGTAAAGAGCAAAAAAGATGTTATATGTTTGACACCATTAATAAAAATTGCGATTTTTACTCCCTGAAGCAAATTTCAAAAAAGAACCTATTTACAAAAACCAATATAACATGGTTAATATGATGGTTAATACATAGTATGCCCCCAGACGATGCAATACAGGCCACACAACGCCTAGGCATGCTGAGTATCAAATTATCGATCTGATCTTTGGGAATATTACACCACTTATCAAGCAATGCTCTCCGAAGTTCCGGTAGACATGTGGGAGGGGGTTGACGGGCTGCGATTCGTCGGCCAAGCGTGTCCCACATAGGCTGTATTGGATTCAAGTCCGGTGAGTATGCTGGCCAGTCCATACGTGTGATATCCTCCGATTGAAGGTATTCGTCTACAATGTTTGCACGGTGAGGACGGGCATTGTCATCCACAAACAGAAATTCTGCACCTATTGTGCCCCGTAAGAAACACATGTTGTTCCAAAATGACATTCCTATAGATGTGGCCTGTCATGGTTTCATTCTGGACATGCAGGTTAGTTCTGGAACCCAGAATAATTCCTCCCCAAACGCACAATCCTGCACCACCGTTCAGTGGTGTTCTCTTGGTGATAACGGGTACCTGGCCCTCTCCCTATGAAAGTCCGGCCAGAATCAGACAAAGCTAAACCTAGCCTCGTCGGAAAACATCACACAAGACACACTGTTGCGGTATCCACAATGCTTGCTCTCTACTCCAGACTAACCGCAGGTGACAGTGAATTGCGTTAAGTGGAATAAATCTGACAGGCCTACGAACATATAGACCAATGTGCACTAAGCGTCTGTACACTGTCTGCCTTGAAACTGCTGTACCGGTAGCTGAAGAGAGCTGACGAGACAGATCTGATGTTGTGCTCCGTTTGTTTCTTTTGGCAGAAACTGCCAAATACTGGTCCGCATTCGACGTTGTAACTCGGGGGCGACCTGTCCTGTAAAGTATATTGATATATCTTAGGAAATTTCCAAGCTTATTTTCTTGCGATACATTTACAGCCAATGAAAAATTATATTCTGAAGGTCTTAAGTTATGGTTGTTAAAAGCATACGCTTTCATTTGATAGGTTAAAAATTAGCGTGACATATAAATCAACTCCAAGCTATTTAGTTGCTTTTAATTAATTCAGTTAATCTAAACCACAGTTTCCTTTTTTTTAAATCATTTGAATATTTTATCAATGCTTTACAGGTAAACAACTTTTTCTAAATATTTTTGCAAGTTTTTTCTCCCCAGTTGTTTCTAAATTTATATGATAATCATTTACATACATCTAGAAAATATTCCAATTATGCATCCGGAATGTATACATTTAATTATAATTAGTTGGTAGTTTTGGTTCTTTTTTTCCCTGCTTCTTAATTGGAACCACAACAGCTTTCTTCCATTCAAGAGGGAAATGTCCGAATCTTGAATTGTCATTAAAGATAGTATTTAACAGACAGATAACAATTACCGGAATCTGCTTCATGGCTTTGTTTGAGATATTAATCCCAGAGCTCTTTTTTGGATTAAGATCTGCGATTACATTTTCAGCTTCCGCAGCTGAAATCTGGTCTGCTTGCTGAATAGCAGTGTTTACCGGGAGGTATTGTAGATAATTGCTTACCTTAAACAAAATTGTCATGTCATTTTTCACATTTACCATGTCATTGAGGTGAAATTGGCTTTCAAAAACATTCGCTCATGTTTCGGCTTTGTCATTGTTGGATTTTGCCATGGTGGCGCCATCAATGAGAACTGGAAGGGAATGCTGGTTTAATCTAATGGTTGGTGTCCAGAAACAGAGCCATAATCAACATTTAAATTAAGTAGGAAGTTATTCCAAGAGTGTTAGTTGTGTTTGGCTATTTCTTTATTGATAGTGTTTTTAAGGGAACTAATTTGGGTTTTGATGGAAGGTATTCTATAGAGGTTGTAAAATTTTCTAAGCTTGTTGCGCTCCCGTATGATTTAAAAAATAGATTCAGGTAGATAAGAGGAGTTGGGGTTATCTTTTGTAATTCTGCAATCGTTTAAAGCTCATGTAATGGAATCAGTCAGTACATTTATCAATTTCTTCTTTACTATCAACTTCTTCTACATTATCGGTCAGTTAAATTTAATGGAATAAATTATTAATATCTTCTCTGAATTTTTTCCAGTTCATTGTTTTTCCCGTATTCGTGCTGTCACCACTCACTTGCCTACCATAGCAAGCAATTACTAGGAAATTATCAGACGGTAACTCTTCCTTCGTAATCAAATCTGAGGAAGTGGAAGACGGACTTATGACGCCATCTCAAAACGAAGTCGTAATTAATTATATGTGACGTAGATGAAACATTATATGATGTCATAGATATTTTAAACCAATGATAATTGTAATAAAGCGTCATGATCTTATGTGGAACAACCATTTTATGGTTAACAATAAAATATTAATGATAAATCAAAACAATTTACTCACAATATTTCGTGAAATAACAAACAACTAACAATATTGTTACTCATATATATATATATGAGTAACAATATTGTTAGTATCTTATTTCTTATTATAGAACAATATTATAGAAATCTTATTTCTTAATTACTGATTTATACAGTAATATAAAAGCCAAAATGATTTCTCACTTTTCTTGTAATTTTTTCTTTCCATTTTTTACGTTACTAAGAGATTTAATCCAACTTTGTATAATTCATTTAATTGAATTTTTAATTCCTTTTATTAACCTACACAGCTGGTCACCATAACTGTAATAAGACTCTGAAGAAGCATGCAAATAATATGAAATTTACAACATGCATTAGCGGAGGCGAGATATGCAAATGATTCGAATTTCAGCGCAGATACACATCTCGCGCGCCTGGGGTGCCACTTCAAAGCTTGGAGATTTTGACGATTTCAAGTTCGGCAATTGCGTTTTTCTTGTGGTTACAAAAAAAAGGGGATAAATTATGCTTCGTAGAAAACAACAATCATTTTTTGATCAAATATCCGAGTTCGACAGAGGAACCATATTGTGAATTACCTTTCAGGGAAATCGATAATCGTGTTGGGCGAAACCAAACGATTGTAATGTGGATATGTGATCGTTGGATGAAGGAGGGTATGACGTGTTCGATCGCATCCATCTCAATGCACCACTTCACATGATGATAGGCAAATGGGGCAGATGGCTCAACCACATCACGAACAATAGCACTGCACATTCAGTCTGCAACATGTCATCTAGTGTCTGCGCGTACCATTTGACGCCATTAACAGCAGAATGTTCTGTCCGCAAGACGCAAAACCACAGACGTTTCCGCCGCCTATGGTACGATAAAAGAAGAATGTGGACGGCAGAACAGACTGAAGTTTTCTGTACTGGCGAGTCACGCTTCTGTCTGCGACACCACGATCATCGCATTACGAGTCTGGAGACACCGTGGAGAGAGGATGATCAACAGCTGCGTTATGTACCCTTACACTGGTCCTGCACCGGGTGCTACGGTATGGAGCGGTATTGGATATCACTCTCGCACTCTAGTACGCATTGCAAGTACTTTAAACAGCCAGCGCTACATCTCCGAGGTGTTGGAGCCAGCAGTCATTCCTTACTTTCAGTGCTTACCCACAGACATTTTTCAACAGGATAATGCGTGATCACGTAGCACGCATTGTCCAAGGGTTCTTCGTCAATCACCAGATTGAACTGGTTCCATGGCCAGCACGCTCTCTGGGTCTTTCACAGATAGATAACATATGGTTAATGGTTGCTCAACGACTGACCCAGATTACATCCCCAGCTGCCACACCAAATCACCTTTGGCCACGGCTAGGGAAAACATAAGGGCTGGCTCATCGCTTTGATGTATCGCATGCCGCCTTGTCACCGGAGAAGGGAAGTACGTGACGTCACTGGGCATCCACTGGCTGGCATTCTCTATGCTAGCTTGTGTCTGATCGGAGCTTTCTCATTCAATTTTGGCTTGTTTAATGTTAATGTTTTCATTTTAAGCAAGAGTATTTTTTAAAGAGGAAAACATGACATCGTGTGCTGTTGCTACGTGTTCAAATATGCATCGAAATACAAAAGGAAAACACATAATATTTCATCGATTTCCAAAAGAAAATCAAATGCTTTCAAAGGAATGGGTGCACAAATGTCGAAGAAATAACAAAATCAACATCAAGAATACTAGAGTGTCCAGTGAGCATTTTGATTTGAATGAATATATGGACGACATGCAAAATCGACTACTTGGTTTTCCAGAGAGAAAAATATTAAAACCGACGACTCTGCCTAATCTTAAGTTAACGGCTTTAAACATGATTCAAAATACTCCAAGAGAACAGAGACAAACGAAATAAAGAAGATTAGAAGAAGCTATTGAAATAATTGAGTGTGTGAGTCCACATATAAATTATGTGATGCAGAAAATCAATGTGATGGTGATATTAAACGCCTTAAATGCAATGAATTTTTAAAAGATATAGAAGAATTGAAAAAAAGAATATTATGCGCAGAAAATACAGTGAAATTCCTTAAAAATGAGCAAAAAAGAAATCGAACTTCTACAACAAGAATAAAAGCGATTGAAATCAAATAAAAAATTGCTTTTAAATGAAATACAAAAATTAAAAATGAAAATAAAATTACTTCAAAAGGAGAACGTTAAACTTGGGAAGATGGGGATAAATAATTTATTCCCTTATAAGCGTGAAGATGAAGAAAATAAGAACTAAATGGTCATCTGACACTATTTCAAAATGTATTTTGATTCGGTCATTATCTTCAAAATCTTACGATAAGCCAGTAACAAGCCTTTAAAACCTGCTTTTGGAGTGCAAAAATACTTTGATACTCAAAAAGAAAATTTAAACGCAATCAAGGAGGAAGTTTTCAATTTACGTGTATTTGGAAAAATATCGGTTTTACTTTTTCAGAAAGGGGTTATTGTTTCAATTCATTCTCTTTATGGATTATATGAAGACTTAAAATCTATAAATGTATCTTATATTTTAACAAGTAGACTTTCTCAAGATGCGCTCGAAAGCCTCTTCAGCCAAATTAGAGGTCTCGGGAGATTCAATGAAAATCCTGATTAAAAACAAAATGAACTTAAAAATAAAAAGTAAGTATTTTGCTTAGAAAGTCTACAGGCAGCTTATTCTCCTTGGATGCCTGACTACGTCATCAACGGCTATTTCCGGTGACAGTTTTGGGGAGCATTTGAGACAGCCCTTCTCTTTCCCTAGCCCTAACCTTTGGCAACGTGTGGAAGCTGCTTGGTCTGCTGTACCCCAAGAACACATCCAAATTCTCTTTGAATCAAAGCCAAGGCGTGTGGCAGCTGTGATCTTAAGCAATGGCGGCTACTCTGGCCACTGATTTTGGCAGGAACCACACTTCACAAAATTCTATAAATTTCATACTTGGTCAAAACATGTAAATCTACAAAATTAATTTTGTTGTGATATTTCTTGTTTTTCTTGATATTGCAATTTTGGTGGCTAGCAGTGCATAAAAAATTCGTTTAGTATAGCATAACATAGATTATGTAATATTGCATGTAAGATTCTAATGAATTTTTATTTATTTAATTTTTGGTAAAGTGCTATTTCCCCCTTCTCCAGAATGTCACTACTCGAGGTATGCATTGGAGCTTAGAGGAAAAGTCCCAACTTCAATATGTAGTAACTTCATATCAAGAGAGTTTAAAAGCATCTTACGCCTTATCCGATTCACCATTAGCTAATATATACATACGTCCCTTCAGAGAATCCGATATCATCAGTACATAAAAATCCTGATAATTAAATGGATTGGTTCTATTATTAGAATAAACAAAGAACGTTCAACACAGAAAATATTCTTGGCCAGGCCTTCTGGAACAAGAGTTAGGGTTTCTTTGATAAGTAAAAGAATAAAAACATAACTATCGATACTACAAAAAACAAATTTGAATTTTCTGACAGCAAAACATTTGAGTTATTAAAACTGAATGAATGTGTTGCATTCAGAATTAAATATCAATAATAAAATTTGATTTACAATCAAGAAATTGCACAGTTGAAAAAAAGGTATTTATATTATGCATTTTACTAAGAATTTTTATTCTTGTGATACTTTAATTTTTAATACATTCTAGAAATACTACCTTAAATCAAAGAAAAATACAAATTATCTTTGAAAAATATTTAAATTAATTATTTTTATTTTGAATTTAGAACAGTTTACAGGAATTCTTTTATCTTATGAAATTCCCAACAAATTTCTCTTATTTAATTTTATAATCTGCATATTCTTTAGGAAAAAGGATTTGCTAAATAAATTTTATATTTTACAGTTAGAAATTTCTTTCAAAAATGACAGCTGAAAATTTTTTGATTTTGTGCATTTTTAGTTAAACATATATAATACAGAAATGGAGCATTAAAAAAGCTTATTGACAATTGCTAGGCCATATTTATAGTTATAATTTTTCCTTTTTCCTCCCTCCCCAAAAAAACTTCATGGACAGAGGGGAAATGCTGAATGGGAAGACTCCCTCCTACTAGATGATTAGTGTGGAAAAAGACCTTGAACTGTTAGGGGTGAACCGATGGGAAACTGTTGCATGGGATAGAGTCTGGTGGAGGATGCTTGGAAAGGCAGCATTAGCCTAACAGGTTGTAGTTCTTATGAAGAAGAAATTAATGCTATATTTGGATAATAAAAAGTCATACAAAAACTTTCTTAAATAAGTATTCAAAACTGCAATAATTTTATATATTAATAAGCACATTTATAACAAACTATTTTTTCTTAATTTATCAATATTGATATTTAAATGCATAATTTATACAAAATATTGGAATTTATATATTAATTAGAAATAAAACTTCATACAAAATTTTTATTTATTATAAAAATAGCAAGGAAACAAAAATAAACATTTAAAAACTAAAAATATTCACTAATTTTTTTTATAATTTATAAACAGAATGTGATTAACCAGTAAAATGAAATTTCCTCAAATTTTAATCTATTTAATAATAATTCCATATTTTTAAACTCCTGTTTTATTTGTATTAATAAAATAATTGTTAGTTGATACAAATGAAATAATTTGTCACTAAAACTAATTATAGCAACAAACTATGAATAAAACAAACTATGCATTTGTACCTTTGATTTATCATATAATTAAAATTGTTTTAATTTAAACTGATCTAAATTGCATAAGAGACTGTGGAATTTCACTATGTTGCTTTTGTTATTTAAACTTAGATTTTGTGTTCAAAAATTAATTAAATTTTTCTCCCTTATCTTATTTAAAATACATTACAAAAATGTTTTTACGTAAGATGGAATACCAATAGCAGCGCAAATTCTACAATCTTTAAAAAAATAAACACTCAGCACACCTATTTATACAATATATCTTGTTAAATGAAAAAATAAATCAACAACAAAGTATTGTATAATCATTTATTTATTTTTAATATATATCTAAGATACCTACATCATCTATAACAATGAAATAGCTAAAACTTAAGATTACAAATGTGTATGTATTAAAATTCATTAAAATATTAAATTTAATCAAAATGAGAAAAGAACATCTAGAAATAAAATATTTGACAATAATTGCACTGAAATAAAGTTTGAAACAAATAAATTAGATACTAAAATACAATTTACCAATAAAATAATAATAATGCAAACTTTTAAAATTATGAAATTAATTTTTCTGTTGAGAATGTGACAGTAAAAATAGTAACTGAAATACAATTTAAATGTAACACAAAAATATTGTACATTTAATATTTTCACACATATACATGTGAAAATAATTGTAACTTTACTTTTTATTAAATTTTTTATAAAAATAACTCAATCTTTACTTTTACTTTAAAAAAACAATTTTTTTATTCATGAATTTTCTTTGAATGTTTAAAATATAAAATTGTGTGTGTGTATGTGCATGTGGGTTGTATGTGGCTTTAAATAAGTTTGCTAAACATTTAAATGGTTCCTAAATTTAAAATTATTGACAGTAAATTGAAGTGCAAAATAATATACTGTTCAAAAATCAATCTTGTTTACATAAAAATGAAGTATAAAAATATTTTTTCATTGCCTCTCATAAAAACTTCATTGGAATTAAAGCAGTAAATTTAAATTGTCTGTTTTTTCAGGCTTCTAAATGTAAATCAGAATGAAAAATATGTAAGGGAATTTGTTTTGTAATTCAAACAGGACTTTTCACTCAAATTAAGAACATTTATTTATGGATAAAAAGTACCTTTAACAGTTTGTTTCCACAATTTCCTTACATTTTCAAATGATAATATTTTTTATTTGTGGGAATGACAGTCAAATTGGAAAATCATTTTATTTTTTACCGAACACAAGTTAGTTATATATTTCGAGATAACTGAAGAACTATTGTTTATTAATGCTGAGCTGGGGCATATAAAATAAGTTATAGTTGCAGTATCTTTTCTGTGAAATAATACCTCTGAAGTGACAAGTAAAGTGTGGGGATCTTTGTGTGTTTCATCCTCAACTTTTAAATTATGAGAACCCACCCACTTTAGGATATATAATGAGCACAACCACTAGGTGCCCTATTATGTAAAATGCCATCAATTCTGCCCCTTAAAATCTCAAAGGGGGAAATATTTCAAGTTTAATTATCAAGCGAGTCTTTTTTTAAATTATATACATTGATATCAAACATCAAACATGCTTTGCAATAAACAGAAATAACTACAGCAATTAATTAAAAAAACTAATGATATATAATGTAATTTAGAAAGTAATTTTTAAATTACATTAATTTTTCTTCTACCCTCTGTTTGACGGTAAAAAAATTATTAAAAAATGGAAATATAGAATTTAAATTTGATAAATTTCAGTTTCTATCTTTCTTTTTAAACAACCAAATTTGTTTCTAGAAATTTGTTTCTTAAAGAAAATAACTAATGTGCATATATTGTCGTCAAAATCATAAAAGTTCTTTTAACATTGAGTTGTGATGAAGAATCCAGAATATGATAGTATTTTCAGACATCCCATATACGATGACTAAGAGGACTGGGCAAGGTTGCCCATGAGTCACAATGCTTTCAGAATCAAGTGCGTGGTTTTAAATGCATTGCACCATCGAGATATGACTTCTACACACCTATCTCAAGACCTTGTGGCTATGTCTGGAATAACAATATTGGGATAAATGATATGCAAATGATTAACTGAAAATGGCTTTCATTCTTAAAGAAAATATAATTTCTGGAAATAGCTTTCATTCCCAGAGATTATATTCTCTTTAGGAAAAGAGTCAATGTTTATCTTGTTGCCATTAAATCTTTTATTAAATAAATCAAGATTGGTGATAACTTCTTTCTTTTTGCAGAAATATACCTCATTTCTTCATATTTGTAATCTTAATTTTGGACCCAATGTAGTTAGTAATATATTATAAAAGCATTTCATTTCATAGAAAAATATGTTTTCATCCCTCTTCCCCTAGAAGCTTTATTATTCTGAGGTAGTAAAAAATATGTGAATGATTTTAAATTTATCAGAGCATTATTCTCTTTCATGGCATAAAATGATAGTAATACAAATATAAATGACTGTAACATTTGGCACAATACCAACAAATGATAAATGTAATTTTCATTCAGTCTTACATGATACACAATTGTTAAATTAACTAAAATATATAAAATTTCTTCAGAAAAATTAATTTAATTGCAGTCTTCAATACATATTTTGCTATTCAAAAATTTTAATTAGTTTACAATCTTAATTATTTGACCATTCAAACCTTTCTTAAAACTATATATATATATATATATATATATATATATATATATATATATATATATATATATATATATATATATATATGTCTCATTTTCCAGATCTTTTACACAATAAAAATTTGTGTTTCATAACCATACTTATTTTGAATATCCTTTCACTTTTAGGATTACAATAAAGCAAAAAAACTAAATTTTTAAAAAAAAGTATTTGAAGTTTAAAGTTTTTAATGATAATGATTTTTTAAATATATTTTGTACATTGCATTTTCCCTTTAATATGTTTTTGAAAATTGGTGATTAAAATTAACTATCAATGAGTTTATATTTTTTAAACACTCACTTTGGTATTTATTATTTAAATTCACCTAAAATATTTTTAGTGAGAGATAGTTAAATACAAAAATAAAAGCATTTTAAAATGGATGAATATTAAAATAGTTTTGAGAAATAAATTTCTAGGCATATTTTCATAATCTGCTATGAAAATATAGTGCTGATAAATATTTACGTTTCTAAGAAACTGAAAATGTATATACAAGTACAGTACTTTTAGCATTTGGTATTGATGTAAAAATAATATTTTCTATGATCCTTAAATATTTTATATTTTTAATTCATGAACTTGAATTAAATTGTCTACTTTTAACATTTATATCATAGTCTGTGAGAACAAACTTGAATAAAATTTAAGCAAATAAGAATTCTGATTTTACTTTATGTTAGTAAAATACAAACATCAAATGAATTCCACAAGGCTTAGAAAAATAAAATATATGCAACTATTTCACAACCTATTTATATAATTAGTTAAATAAATATTACATATACATAAAAGGAAACATAGAATTATGTGATGCTTCTGATCTAAGATAGTGAATAAAGTGCCAATCTGTGCATTGTTTAGAACAATTCTCAAGCAAAAATAGCTATATTCAGTAAAGAGAGCTCCAATCTTATCATTTGTACAAAACTATGCTTTGACTGCTTCTTTCACACTTTGTATAGCTCTTGTTGCACTGAATATATAAATGATTAGCATTTAGCCACTCTTGCTCAGGACTAGCATCTATTTGCAATGCATATAAGCCAAATGTATGCTAACTTTAAATTCAGTGTAATATTAGGTGAAAAGACTATGTTAGAAATTTTCTAGCGATTGATTTACAGTATTGATTTGAGCTTTCTCTTTTAAAAATAAATATAATAACTTGGGTGTAGTCATCTGCAAATTTATTATTGATATATAAATGTTTCAACACAATTAAGCAATTTAAATATTAATTTGAATTAATGATATATGATGTTAACTTTTCTTGACATGTCTTATGTTGAATTTTATTTGGTCCTTAGCATTTGAGAATCCTAAATAAAAAGTCAATGGAAAAGAAATTGATAATCATACCTATAACTCTTTTCTTTTTGTTAGCTTATCTCTAACAGTCAGAATTTTTATATATATAGACCTATCTCTTTTTCTAAATAAAAAAAATACATATATACTTTTAAATAGAACATATTTACAAGAAAAAAGTAACAAGAGGCTAAATGAAAAAGTAACTTTATTTTAGTCTCTTGTTACTATTTTTGTTCATAATTTAACATTGATATATTTATATAAATTAAAATCCCAACACAAACTTTTGTATTCAATTCAATTATAAAATTTCGTACATTTTAAAAGCAAAGATCAGCTAATAAGGATGTTAACTTTTACTTTAAAGAAGCTGCTTTCTAGTAGGCAATAAATATACAAGTTTACAACTTTACGTGTATAAAAATTAAATACCCTTATCAATTAATAAAAATATTATCACAGAAAATTTTTTGCAAACATTATTCTACTCTACACTTCTATCATATAATCTGCTGGACATTTGCATTTAGCATTAACAAGTGCACAAAAAGCAGAGTGCAAATATTTGTAGAGGAAAATGAAAAATAGTATCTTAACATTCCATTATATAGTTATATCTGAAGGCAGAAAATAGCTCTCTAGTTTAAACAGTGCACATTAATTAACTAAATAAGATTCTAAATGTTTACAGAAGTTCATAACTCAAGCTATTTCATTAGCTTTTTGACAATATTGTTCGGAAACTTCCCACAGTTTCTTGGCCATGTTTTCATCTTCAGCATTACTTGCAAATGGCTCCTTCTTGCAATTACTATAGTAAAAACCACTTTCTCCTTCAACTTCTTCAGAAATAGCGCAATGCAGAATGGTTTGACAGCCCTGATACGGAGTTCGCACAAAAAATAAAGCAACTGGCGCCAAAGCAACTATTTTCCACCAACTAATAGACACATGCCTACCAAGATTTGTCCAAACCATACCTGGACTAACAGCATATGTAGAAACTCCAGTACCTTGCAAACGCTTTGCCAACTCTCGAGTGAAAAGAACATTAGCAAGCTTGCTATTTTTATATGCCATTCTCTTATCATATTTGGCTTCTGAGTTCAAGCTTTCAAAATCAAGAACTCCTGTTTTATAAAGAGCAGAGCTAACATTTACAATACGTGACGGGGCTGACTGTTTAAGTTTTTCAAGCAGTAACTTTGTCAAGAGAAAATGACCCAGATGATTAACTCCAAACTGCATTTCATACCCCTCCTTGGTTGTCATGAAAGGACACTGAAAAATACCAGCATTATTAATCAAAATATCAAGCTTATCTTCGCTATTGATGAATTCTTTGGCAAAGCGCTTAATCGAATCAAATGACGCAAGGTCCAATTCCATAATTTTGAGTATCCCACTATTAGACTTTGATCTTATTTCAATAAGTGCTTTCTGGGCTTTTTCCGGATCTCTACAAGCAAGTATAACTCGAGCTCCTCTCTTAGCTAATTCTACGGCAGTAGCTTTACCGAGACCTGAATTAGCACCAGTTATAACAACAGTCTTGTTTTTCACGCATCTTTTAGTTTTGCATTTTCCCCACTTATATTCCCTGTATTTTCTTACAACAACCATTAATACAAAGGCTGCAGCAGATGCACTTAATATTTTTAAGTACATGAGTACACTTTTTCAATTTCGATTAAAAATACAAAGATTTGTGTGTTGTTAATTATATCTGATTTACAATTCTGCTTATTTGTTTACTTTAAATAGAATGCATAAACAACAAATTATGCTTTTGCCAACAATAAAATTTTAGTTCAGAATGTGGTGATATTTTTATCTCGGTTGACTTCCAAAGAGGAATTACAGGCACACTATGCTATTATTAAAATTTCATCATCAAAAAGTAATGACCTTATTACGGACGTCAAAGTCACATTAAAGGAATAAAAAGTAGGAATATGCAAATGATTAGTATTTTATGGCGTTTAGACGACATAAGAGAGACAAATAACATTTAAACCACTACATAAAAGAAGATTTATGCAGTAGATTTCTCATTTAGATATCTTCTTTAAGATCGGAATTTTCCCAGAATATCTTGCTATGCCTTAAATAATAAAATGAAAGATTTAACACCAAGTGTCATAATTCCACATATTCAGAATCACTAGTATTCCCCCACCCCTCTCCAGCTAAATCGATGAAACGTCGCATTTACTGAGATAATTTGAAATGAGTAACCCTTTCTGCCATCCAAATCTAATTGAACCCTCTGAGCTCAGTTTTTCGTCCTAACCAAATAAATCTGGCTTTCAGTAAGCAGAGTTGGAAAATGCTTACAGTAATTTTGGACTCTTATAAGGTTGGTTGCAAACAAGAGAGATTTCGCCTGTAAAATGACGCCGGTGAAGATGTGACGTCGGAAAACGAGACGAAATAGATGTTCTGAGTAACAATTTAATTATTCAAGAAAGTTAAGAAAAGCAAGATTTCAGTGTCAAAACAAATTATACTCTTTCCCTTTTGTTTTTTCTTTTTTTCTCTTATTGAAATAATGTTTAAGTTTAACTTTACAAACTCTCTTTTTTCATGATGAAGACTAATTCATGGTAGAGGTCATTAAAATCATTTTTGAATACTTATAAACTCTTTATTAAATTTTAGTACACTAATTTTATTAAAATATGTAGATCTAAGATGTCAGTGGAACTAAAAAGATATAATTTATTTTGACAAATAAAATGAATGTTCTACTATTATAGTGTGTATTATACTCTGTGATAGGTTCCCATACAACCACACACGTCTATTAGACGTCTTTTAAAGATCCATAGAGTCCAAAAGACGTCCTGGATACCTTTTGGATGTCATAAAGACGTCCATGGTTAGATGTGAACTGGATGGTCTTCTATCGACTACATATATGATGAAAATAAATACATATATGATGAATATTTCATTGGTTTAACAGCACAATGACATAATCTATATATGTTTCGCCATGGGTTAATTCGTTAGGGATTTGTTTTACCGGCGAAATCAGTATCGTTTGCTATCCTATTAAATTCCCCAAAATGCTGAATAATGCCCATTTTTGCATAAAACTAAAACAATTTGGAGAATATTTCTAATTATGATTGTTGTATAAATTAAGTTTTAAATGTTGTTATAAAATTACTTGAAAGGAAAGTATAAATAATGTTAACACCAAATTTTATTAAAATCTTTGACTATCCAAATAGTATTAAGAGCTCTAAAATAGTTAATCTACCTTTCTGGAAAAAATAATTTAAAGTATTTCTGTTGAAATAAATCCTTAAGTTATGATGATTGATTTTTTTATTTTATTTGAAATAATATTATTAGTCTAAAAAATATATCATCTAAAAATAAAATTCTATATATTGAGCTATTAAAATAAAAATTTTAAAAATATTCAATAATATTCCCTTTAATTTCCACAGAAAATTTAGTGTCCATTTTTATAAACATCACATAAAATAGATGTTAATATGCTCCTCAGTACTGGATCGAACTGAATAATTCGTTTAGTTGAATGCTCCACTTGATCATGTGTGACTTCATTTCGTGGATGATTGGTGGAGAGATCACCCGAAGAGAGCTAGTAGTCCAAGTCCAAGCAACGATGTACAGGTTTGTTGCCATGCTGCTTGCCAACCTACCATATTAGATATTATATTTGTTTGTAAACAAAACTGTCGTGTCAATCGGTGATCACAACAGAAAATGTTTGGTATTAGAAATATAAATAACTTCTTTCAAAAAATTTAACTGAACGAAGAAAAACTTTAATCATGTCTGTTCCAATGTCTCGCGAAGAAATAAATTTTGTTCGGTTTCTTGCAAGGACCGAAAATTTTATTCCTAAACGTGAAGCTAACGAATGGAGACTTGAGCAAGTAACTAACAGATTCAATGATGTCGTAATTTAACCATAAAGTACAATTATAATTTGCTACTTATACTTTATTAATATTTTTTTTAATTTCAGTATCTTAAGAACTTAGAAGCAAGACTTGATGAATTAAAAAAAATGAACACATGGTAAATAGAATATTTCTTAGCAGTATTTTCAAACAAAATATATTATTTAAACTAAATATGATAAATAATAAAATATTTATATATCTTAATATGATATTCTGGTGACATCTTAATTTAATTTGCTGTTCCACAGTGATTTTCGTCTCTAAAAGCTGTTTATTGGGATCTACAATTTAAGTGAATTCTAGACTCAGGTGCCGTATAATCCATGAATCCAAATTCTGAATTTTTTGGCGATGAAGAAATGTTGCCAAGATGACATATCGTGACATGCTGCGATGACTTAAATACTAGGGTTACCAAAACAGAATTTTCTGCATAATTCTTATAGGTCTCCATATGTATGACGTTATAAAAATGAGATTGCCAGATACATAAGAAAATCCGCCAAAAAATCGCCAATATCAGAATTTGGCGCATGGATTATACAGCACCTGTGCCGAATTCTGAATAATTAAAATATTCTCACATCCTAGATGACAGTCAAATCTACAAGTTGCTAATGCTATCTATTCAATGTAATGTTTAATAATTTTTATTAAACATTATATCGAACATTTCTTTTCATAGTAACCTATCCCCCAATAAATCTTGATTTCAACTCTTGGTTAAATGGCATGAATCTTTATCAGTACTAACTTTTTTCCAGCACAACTGCTGTATAATCCAACATGCCATATTCTGAATTTTTTTGGTGATGAAGAAATGACGACTAAATATTGTAAATACTAGGGTTGCCTACATAGAATTTTCTGCACAATTCTTAAAGGCCTCCATCTCTATCATGTAATAAAAACTAGTTTGTTTGATAAATAAGAAAATTCACCAAAAAAGTCACCAAATGCAGAATTTGGTATGCTGAATTATGTGGCATGTGTGCCTTTTTTCCAACATGACTCAAAATTGCTACAGAATATTTTCTTGAATTAAATTCCACTCCATGACATTAATTAAAATTATAATCCATTATTCTAATTTATAAAGTATTATCCTTTTGTTATCTTAAATTAATTTTGAAATTTTAAACTATGTAAAATTATATTTTACTAATGTCTTATAATCTATTTAGCTAGATTTCATCCTTTGTAAACATTTGTTACATCTTGTTTTCCTTCTCTTTTCAATCCAATCTTATAATTGCTTTTGAATGACCTAGAATTTTAGAAAATTCTTACTTTATTCTATTTTGCCCATCTTAGAGTTTGTAATTTTGCATAATACTTCTGAAAACTTTATTTTAATTAATGTTAATTTTTACTTCAATTTTCATAAGAAAATTCCTAACAGTTACTTGGGATTCCCAGAATATACTTTTCATAGTTTGTATTTTTCATTTTTATTAATTGTATGCATTTTTTTCATAAAATACATCCTATAAATTGTGACAAATACATATTTCTTTGATTTGCCTTCTATATAATTTACATTGATGTGCTTTATATTTTTCAGATAATTATGTTTTTCTGATTTATAAATATATTTTTTTAATTAATTCGATTGGGATTTTTTAATAAACATAAATGTGAGAATATGTTTAGAATTATTAGAAATTTTTGAGTTTATATGAGAATAATTATATTTGAGGTATACATATTTATTAAAATATATTAAGAGAATATATTCTGATTAATAATAATATGTATATATATATTTTATATGAGAATATATATTTTTATTAATTATTATAAATTTTAATGCTTTGATAGAAATCTGTGTTTACATTTACATTCTTTCAGTTATGAAAACTTGAGTTTCATATTCTTTATTATTAATTTTAATGTTTCATAAGTTTATGCTTTCACATTTAATCAGCACTCATTTGCTTAAAAATTTATAGTCTTTTTTAAGTAATGGTACTTATAATTAATTATATTCATTGACAAAACTGCATCAAAGAGTTTATATTCTGTTAGTTTTTACAGACAAAAAAATGTTAATAATGTTTTTCATAAAAATATTTTAAACTTAAGAATATATAAAGGTGATTTCTATAAAGAATTTGCAAAGTTGCAAATTTTGCAATTTCCTCAGAATTTCTTTGTTTATGTGTGCTCTGTATAAACTTCACATGACTAGTTTAATTAGTGACCACCTCTACTTTTGCCCTTTTATAATATTTGCCCTGGACTTACTGACGCCAGTTAGAAATTCTGTGGAAGATAACTTTTTGTTTTATTGTAGAGTGCATTGGGCACTCGCGACATAGACTAATGATTAAAAAACCAAGTTTGGGTGTAGGATAAAAAAATTTTTTAATTACTTTGAAAACTGTAAAATGAAAATTTTAATATTTGATCTACAATATTTTCTTAAAAGTTATATTCTACTTTATATTTTTTATCATATCCAACTAAACCAATTAACAAATATTTACACTACTTATTTAAGAAATTTTATCCTCTCAATTAATAAAAATAATTATTGTAACATTGAAAATGTCTTTTAAAATGTAAAGATGGTATTTAGACCCTCAAAACTACAATTTTAAATACTTTTAAATTAAATTAACTAATAAAAGTTTTATTAATGTCATATCAGATATCACTTTTATAGAGTTTAAAATAATTATTCAATGTCAATTACCAATCTTGCATATAAATTTAAAAAACTTATCTAGATGTAGAATATTTCTTTAGTCTTTTAACATGTGTTATCGATTACACTGAGCTAAGTAATGTTTTTATAAAATGACACTAATTGTTTTTAAAATTAATGTCAATGACTATCTTATTAAATAGAAATCTGTTTTAAGCAACACATTATGAACATTAGATATTATCATTTATAATTATTTTTCCATTATATATTCCTCTTTTTAATCTATATTTTTGTATCTCATAATACTTGTAAACTCTTAAAAAAATTATTAATACTCTTATACTGTTGCTTAGAAAAGAATTTTTTTAATTTTAAAAATTTTGATAAACCTTCATTTATTTGTAATGTTTGTAAAAATGTAAATTGTATTAGAATAATCTTCATAAAACTTATTAATGATATTTTTAATTTGTGTTGTTGTTGTGGCTTATGACACTTGGACAAGCCAAGCTCGCTATGCCGTTGGCAGTGCGAATTAAGTCAATAGGATGCATCTTTCGTTTGTATCAGAGCACCACAAAGGTGAAAGTACGACTTTTGCTCTTTTTAAGGTGCCTCGTAATTTTGAAACACGGTCAGGTGACGAGGCAACATCTGAGCTGGCAACCTCCTCTCAAAATCCACACCAGCGGAAGGACTTTGGACATCACAGATTAACGTGGACACGTCCCCAACCCACGGAGTTCCAGCAATACAGTGAAGGAGAGTACACTGTGGTCACCCTCCCAACCACTGCCCGCAGCAAATGATGCTTCACTTTGCTGAGCTTACAGGAAGCGGCATGAAGCTACTGAGCCACTGGATGCTCCTTTTTATTTGTAATGATATAAAGCAGTACAATAAATTCTGTTATGCTTCAAATATATACACCTGAAAAATTAAAAATTTGTTAAATTTTTTTATAAATAGCTGTGAAAATGTATAAACATTGCTATTCTTATTTTTCTATTGCTCAGTGTTAAAGAATAATTTTCATTTGTTTCAAATTAAAGATGTCATTGATGTCCTTTTTTCTGATATAAAGTGCAAACATGGAGATGGCGGAAGTAATGATCTTATAAATTGATTATTGTTTGTTAACTTCACATTGATAGAAATAATGTTTTGGAAATTAACATAGCTAACATTTTTTGAATAATTATGTACTTTTTTTATCTGTTTAGAAACATTTATGTTTTGTTTTATGCATCTATAATTTTAATTTATAATAACTGATTTTAAGTTAAATAAGGAAAATATGTATTTGATTTTAATATTGTTAAATATATTTTAATATAATTGATTATTAAATACATTTTTCTTTAACAATGCCCGGATATATTTTACAAATCAAATTTTTGGAAGCTTAGTTTTATAAAAACTGGCCTTACAGTTAGTTTATTTAAAATTATGTTTTAACTTACTTTTTGTTTATTAAATAAATAATTTATAGCAATTTAAGATTTTCAAAAGAATACATTTCTATATTATTTAATTTGTAATGCATACTTTTGTAAAAATTATTATTTTTTTTTTTAGTCAACCCAGTAAAGATACTTTAGCAGAATATTCTCGTCGAGTGGAATTTCTTCGTGGAATAGTGGAAGCTGAAAAATTAGTATGATATTATTTTTTAAAATTTAATTTTAATAATGAATTTTCTTGTCATTAATCAGAAAATAAGTACTTATCAATTATAATAAAAATGTGTCAGCAATTGATTTTCCTAGTTATTAACATACTTAAACATTGATAAAATTGTCATAACAAAGCAATATTTAATTTATAACAAAAACATTGTTAAACTTTGAATTTGCTCAAATTGATTCAGTTTTATAGTTTGTTATCATGAATAACAATTGACATGGATTTCAAACATAATAGTGAAAACCTAAATTATAATGGTATAATTCAAAGAAACTGCTATTAATGAATTGCTGAAATTGAAAATGATCTATTTCTTTTAATGTGTTTGTAATATCAATAGTTAGTCTGAATAAAACTTTTGTGTAATCCATAAATGTTGCCTATTTTAGTTTTATTGTATCCATAACTGATAAATAACTAAAAACAATATTGCTTAAAAATTTTAAGAAATCTTTTAATTTTTCATTTGTTTTATTAATTTAATTTTGATATACAATAATTTTAAGGCTTGCAGTTTTTGTTAAATATTATTGTTTAGAAAAATTATAACATTGCAAAAATTTTATGTGAGTGAACATTAAGATTGGCAGTAGATGCTCGATTTTATAAATACTTCTGTTTTTACAAAGTGACAAGTCCCTGTCCTGACATCATAAGAACAATGGCTATCTTTAACTACCATTTACAACCTGAAATTTAAATATTTTTTTCTATTGTAATTTTATGTTTTTCTCAAATGGTTTTCTTTTCCATTTTTTATTTTTATAATCTGATATTTTTATAATTTGTTTTTGATTTATTTTTTATTTTACTCCTGAGAACTTGATTTATTCTTCACTAAGGAAGTTGCACATGCATGCTTTTCAAACATTGTAGGAACAGACAGTTCATGGGAAAGAATTGTGCTATCAAAATAGGCTCCTAAGGGAGGTAAGAGCATTGAAAGGTTAAAAACTCTGTATGTAGAAACATAGAAAGGAGGCAAAACTCTAAAAGTTTGTATCCTGCTATTCTATAGTTGGTTTCATTTCATTTGAACTTCTCAATTTACGAAGTTTCATTTGTCAAGAAAGAGATGGAATTAGTTCTATGGAAAATTTGCCATGCTTATTAATCAAAGTAAAAAAGAAAAAGAAGCGGCAAAAAGTGCAGAATTTTAAAGAACCACCTCTTAATATTTTTAAAAACTCAGAACAAAGTTCCTTGAAAAGCAAACAGTACCAGCAAAAGTGCTCTCTTTTGAAAATATTGTAGAGAAGTCAAACATGCTAAACTAAAAAGTTTTGCATACTTAGTTGAAAAAAATTAGAAGATTGAACATTTCAGTTGATAGTAATGTCATTAATGTTATTTATGTTTATTCATCTGCTTTGTTATGAAGTTGAACCTAAATTATTTTAAAGCATCAGATCATGGCTCCAAAATTTTAAAACCAGACACTGAACTTTAGAAAATTGTGTGGTGAAAGTGGAACTGCAAATAAAACTTCGCTCTTGCTTTTGGTTCAACAGTTTATGGGTTCAAATTCCACACCAAACATGGATGTTTGTGGTGGTTCAGAATCCACTTTAAATTGTAGGTTCAGGTATAATTATTCTTCATGTGCAAAAGATGGTCATTGAGCAACAAACAAAACAAGCAAATAAAATTTCTTAATTTGAATGGAAAGAAGGAGTATTGAAATCGCTATTTTTTAAATATGACCCATGGAATATTTTCAAATAGACGAGACAGGTTTGTTTCTTAAAATTTTATCTGAAAGAATACTCAATTTTAAAGGTCATAAATGTAATGGAGTTAAAAAAAAGTAAAGCAAAGAATTAGTGTTGCTTGCAGCCAACTTGAATGTAACAGAAAACTGTCTCTTCTAAGAAAATATTAAAAGTATCAATGTTTGAAAAATATCCAAAATCTACCAGTTGCATATATGCTTACATTAAAACTTGGATGATTGGGAGTATTTAAGAAAATTGGGTGAGAGTCTTGGACGTTTTTTTACAGAAATTTGTAAAAGTTCTGATTATTATGGTTAACTGCACTCTCATGTTGATGTCTTGGATATTGAATCATTTTGTGTGGAGTCACTCCTGCCTCATAAATCAGGGCATAATCAACAGATGTAAAAGCAAATATTGTAGGGTACTTTTGCAAAGTGTGATTATAGGCTTGGTGTTAAAGCAGCCTTATGAAATTGACCATCTAGGACTAAGAAATGTATCTATCAATACTTGGAATAATGATAAAGGAAAGACATTATTGAGAGTACTTCAACAATCAGGATTTATTAAAGAACTCACTGCCATTGAAAGAAGCCAGATAGTTTACCTGATGAATTGAGCAAAAATGAGTCACTTATGAATGAGAACCCTTTGGTGTCAGATATTTCATTTGAGGATTTTTTAAATATACTCACATATGATATGTTTAGAAGAAATATTGGATAATGAAATTATATATATATTGAGAATATAATGAATGAAAATGAAAAAAAAGCTTTATTATATCCAACAAGTAATAAAATCATCTATTGCAAAGACTGTCTGCAAAATTAGAAGCAAAATAGCTAACATGATTAAAGTACTTTTTTGATGGGGAAAACAGCAAAATGTTTTTATAATGGGGAAAAATGTGTTTTTATAATTGTTATTAGATACAGAAAAAGTTAAATGATTACTTGCCTAATTTTTCATCAATAAAGTGAAAGTAAATACTGTTTTTAAATATGAATCTTATTTTACGTGTATTTCTGATAGAGAATTCCAAATAATTTTTCTGCTAATATTTTATTATTATGGTTAACTGCATTCTCATGTTGATGTCTTGGATATTGAATCATTTTGTGTGGAGTCACTCCTGCCTAATGCAGCTTGTTAGTTTGGTGATAAAAAATAAATATAATAGTAAAAAATTAGTTTGGTAAAAATATCAGATCTTAATTATCTAATATATTTTTTCTATTTTACAAACTCTTATTTGATCCCTATCATAAAAACAAGCATCTATTGGTATAATATTAGAACTATTAGAAAATAACTTTTTTACAAAAATATTTGAACCTTTAGTAAAATTTTTATCAGTTTTAAGGTTGGTAATCAAATTTCTACATTTAAAATGATTAATTATCATTTTTATAAGTTGAATATATATTTTTCTGTGAGTATAATAAGACTCTTTTTAATAATTTTATTTTCAATTTTATTAAGTTTTTAAAGTTTTAATGGTATTGAGGTAATTTATCAATTTGTGTTTGAAAAAAAAATCTTCATTTGGTGCTCTGCAATTAATTTTATAGTTTTAGGGAAGACAAATTTACTGAGGGATCCACAGATTTTGTCTTCATCAAAAATTTATTCGACCCACTTTCTTTTATACAGAGATCGTACATGGTTATACATTAGTAAGCTTCTATATTCAGCTTTGAAATCAATTAAAAATTACTTTTGTTATCTGTGCAAAAGGGGCTTGATTTCTAAAATATGGTTTTAAGTAATTTTCTTTATGAATTTGAAGACAGATTTCTTTGATTTTCCACATAATGCTTCTTAATGAATAAAACATTGTTTTTTAGGACATGTTCTATTTTCTTTTAGCTATCCAATCATAATTTTCTTCTCTGCTGCCATTACTCTATCTTGGTCATAATGCTGACATTTACTAAAACCTCTAACTTTGTCAACAGTTTCTTTAACAGCACCTTATATGTCTCATTTTTATTGTTCCTTTTAAGCAAACAAACAAGAAGTTCTTTAATGTTGAAATCTTCAAATGTGATGCAGTCAAATATTAATAACAGTCTGACATTTAATTAATTTACATTCATCAAGCTAAATTGAGAGATATTATTAAGCATATCTATTTGTACTCTTAATTTGTATTTGACATTAACAATCAATGCATCTGAACTTCTTTTTTTGTTTGCTACATACTTTTTCTTTTGCTGTCTAGAGTTATAATACTAAAGGCTATATTCCTGTGGTCCAGGTTTATTTTGCATCAATGCTTAACACTCAAGCTATTATTTGAAATAAAATATTCAGTTTTCCAGTTGTTCTTATATTTTCATCATCAAGTTTGTGCATTTCCTTAAATTTCCATTCTTTTTTACTACTACCAAACCCAAATTTTTAATTCAAAAATATCCCAAACAGGAAAAAACTGTTATAGAGACCATTAATTCTTATTATTCACCTAAACAAAACCTCCAAAATAGACATTAAAATTTTTTACATGGTTGAAAAATGAACATTGGAGAAAATGAGACATACTGAATCTGTTATTCTGAAATAATTTTATTCTATGGGATAGGAATTGGTCTTTCAATCCGTTATTCTCCTATTTATTTTTAATCTTGTTTGAAATTTCTTTTTTGCTGATTACCTATTTCCTATTAACAAGGTCAACCAGAGTCAAAATTTAATGTAATTTTGCTGTTTTTCTTTATTAATACTATATTTCTTACCTCCATGTGAAAAATGAAAAAATTCCTGAAATTTCTTTTTAACTATTTCTTTTAATTTTGTGGGGCTTAAAAATTAACCTGAGTGGACTTTTTCAACCCATAGGCAACAATTTGAAAGCTCCTGATTTAGAGTAAAAATTAATACATGTCAGGTTTCTAAGCAAAATACTTGCACTTATTGCTACTTATAAAAGTTTTAAAAAATTCTTTTTTTTATGGTAAGTTTAATTCTGCTCCTCATGTTTTAAGACTTAAAAAAATATTTTTACTATGAAACATTTTTTACATGACATTTTTTAATACATTCTAGATTATGTAATTTTTATTATAAACTCTCTCCCATTAAAATTGACATTAAATGTTTTTTTCATTACAAGGGTTTGAAATAATTTTAATTACATTTTGTATATTTATTTTAAAATTTTACGTATCTTAAGAATTTATGTACATCTTGTTATTGTTATAGCTAGTTTCTCTTATGATATCAAAATGTTAAAAGTACTTTGAAAATGTGTAAGAATATTTTAAAATGAAATCTTTGTTTTTTGTATTTTTAAAGTGTTTTATTTAAATTAATTTTAAAGTGTATGCAGTGTTATATAAACTATTTGTAAAAATATTTAAAATATCTGCGCATGCTTATTTATGCTTTGAGTATTGATTTTTCTATTTTATAGCTATAACTAGTTTCATAAAATTTATTTCATTCACTTAGTATGTCCTTAATAAAAAACTGTATTGAGTAATTGGTGTAGTTTTTATAAATTATTGCTAGACATGCAAATAAATATACACTATTGTTTATATTTAAAATCAATAATTTAAAATTATGGTCTATTTTTAAATGTTTTTACAAAATATTCCAAAATTTAGTTTTCACTCAAATTTTTTAGCTGCTTTTCATATTTGTTTATGTAAAAAATTATTTTTAAATTTTTAAAATAAATGAAAAAAAATGTCAGTTTTTTTGTTATTTATTTTAGAAAATTTTCCTTAGAAGTATATTTTTCCTTAGGTATAGTTAAACACCACTTTTGAGTTAAATTTCAAATGTTAATTTATGTTTAAGAAATGTTTCATGAAGAAATTATAATTTGTAAATAATAATAATAAAATATATTTAAAAAAATTTGTTCCAGGAAAGGAATAAAGTAAAATAAGGTTAAAATAATCATGATGTTCATTTAAAATTTTTTAGAATTTTTTTAATGTAAAACAGCCAATTGTGTTATTTAGTGTATACTTTGTTATAAAAAACATTTCTTATAACAAAGTATACACTGACTGTTCTAAATGCTTTTGCTTTGTTATATTTAATTGCTTTATAAGCTGAAGTTAATTTAAAGTTAGTTCTTTTCTTTCTTATGTAATTCTTCCTAATATTTATGACTTGCTTTCTGTATAGTTTAATTCATTCAGTTACAATTTAATTATTTTAGTATAAAGGATAATCAACTTTGTATTTTTTAAATCCAGAGTAGAGACTAAAATATTCCATGAATTAGTTTTATTATATGTGTAAAATTTAAATTGAAAATTTTTTATTGAGTTTGTATGTCTTTATGTACAAATCATTGTATTTTACTTTTTGACAATAGAATAACTACATTTTGCTTTAACAAACTGTTTTCTTTCATTACAGCCAACTGTTTCTGAAAAAGCTTTAGCTAATCAATTATTAACACCTGGAACATTTATTACACCTAGCAATAAAATACATCTTCAAACTAAGGCTCAATATTTGCAAAAAATGCGTGATGAGTTATTGGGCACAAAAAATGATTCAAGTAAGTAACAGTAAGAAATAATTTTTGTTTCAATAAAAAATACAAAAGGAAATAAATAATTGAAATTTAAAGTTAGAAATGTATTTATTTTTATTATTTTATTTCTGATAAATAGATGTTTAAGAAAACATATTTTCTTGTTTACCTAATGCATAAATTATCTGCAGTTTTCACAATATTTTTTCAAATTTTGGAAGTAATGATAACTTTTGACTGTTACTGAAATTAATAATTGCATGTGATCTATGGATTATATGATAAAATGAAAATAAGGATTAATAGATAATTTTTATACACCATGGAAGCCAAATAAACATTGCAACTTTGACAGGAAAAATAAAACTGGTATTTGGACTATAATAATTTTTTTAAATAATAAATTTTTTTTCTTATTTTTTACAATTTTGATTTTTAATTTTAGTTATTGAATAAAGGAATCTTTGCTTTGTCCCTTGTGTTTTTGTTATCATTATTTCATCTTCTTGCTGTTTATTTAGTAAGTAAAAAATATAAGTTAAATATTGTATTCTTTTTTAAAACATCAAAAATGTATTAAATGTTTTTGAGCAAAAACATTTTTGTTAAGTAGTTATGAAATATTTTCATTTAAAAATACTAATCTACATTGGCACGTTAAAATCATATGATAATATTCTTGCACATCAGTATATTTTTTTAGTTTTTTCTAAAACTTATTGTATGCAAATATAATTATATCTGATCGATAAAAAATTCACCTGCTAGATAAAGTAGTTCAAGCTTTCAAATCGAACTATTGATCTTTTTCTACAGATAGCCCTCCTACAATACAGCATCCTATTACATCGTTTCATTATAGCAGGATAGAGAAGTTTTATTTTTCCTATGTCAGAAATTGGTCGCATTGGCCATTTTCCTTCTAGCAGCCCAATACAAATTAGCCTTCATATGATAGTTGTCAAGCATATGAGAATTAACGTTGTCCAGAGATGGGCAAACGGTCAAATGACTAAAATTCATTGCCTCTCCTGTGAAACGCAGGGGGCAGTCAGGAGAGTTAAAAATGCCAATATGACAAAGATGATCTTGAAGGTAGTCATGTCCACTCTGAATTCTAAAATTTACACTAAAAATTTGTTGTGGGAGGTCCATAGGAATAGGAGCCTGTATCAGTTTAGACCACACTTTTTCTGTTGTCTCTGTTTTCTGGCATTTTTTTACAAAGGCATTTGTTGTTTTGGTAATTTCGGATGAAATTTGGTTGTATGAGAAAGACAAAGAGGGCTGTGGGAGCAAGCATCCCTGTTTTGCCAGTCTATTGCAATGGCTGGGAATCCACTGAAAGAAAAGAATCCATCCATCATTAATAAGTTTGCTATTTGTATTTTTGTTTGTTCTTCACGTTTTGATTGACAAGCCTGAAAGGAGCAGAGTGAGAGGATGGCTGCCTACAAGTCGACAAAGAAGACTGCAGGATTGAGAGAAGTATTATAGGTCAAAAGTTGGAAAGTAGCCTGTTTAATTGGCTCGATCTCAGCCTCGAAATTTGTGGCATTTATACCAAAAGGGCATGAGCTTTCAAACAAATTTTCACTGTACCAGCCTGCACCAGAGGTACAATCCTCCTGGGAGGGAGCCATCAGTATGAGTATGTATATAGAACCATTTATTTCTTAAAAATCTATTCGCAATAGTTTCAAGAGCATAGGCTCGAAGAGATTCAGTGATAGTGTTATTTTTTCTTTGTAAGGTGTCAATAGAGAGACTTATAGTTGGAATTCTAAAATTTGGTGAGAATCTCTCACCAAAACAAAAAGGTTGACAAGGAAGATGACTTAGGCTGTATTTAGTCATAAGGTCTTCTGCTCTCTTGAAGAAAGATTGATGAGTATTTAGTCCATCTTCTGCTGGAGTAAGGTTTTGCCAGTGCTGGACAGGAAGTCTTCTACACTTTTCAAACTGGTTTAGTTGCTGCCTTTCTTTACGAACCCTCAGAAGTTCCAGATCTGTTTCAATCTCTAATGCAGTGATGGGTGTAGAGCAAGCAGCAGAAGTAATAAGTCTCAGAGCTTTATTTTGGACTTTGTCAACTCTGTCACAACAATTGGCAGAGGCCAGCAGTTCACCGCCATAATCTAAGATTGGTCTAACATAGGTTTTATTGACAGTGGTCAGGACATCTGGTGATGAACCCCAAGTAACACCTGATAATCGTTTAAGGAGACCAAATCTAGCCTTAGCTTTCCTTGCAGCCTCCTCTGCATGTTTTCTCCAAGGTAATTTCTTATTAAAGTGAATGCCAAGATATCGGAAATGGTCCCGTCTGGAAAGATTCCGATCACCATATTTGATGGATATTTGGTGTTCTTGTGTAGACTGCATGAAAAGTTGGTAGACTGTTTTTTCAGAGTTTACAATCATATTGTTGTTATTAGCAGTATTAATGACTTTATGTGTTGAGAATATAACAACCTCATCTGCAAAGGCAAGGCAACGAATTCCAGGCAAAATCTGTAGCTTTTCAATGAGATCATTAATCATGATCTTGAAGAGGGAGCAGCTTGAGCTAACACCCTGTGAAAAACCATTTCTCATTTGGACAAACCTAGAAAAAGTGGATTTATATTTGACCTTTGGCTTGTCTTTGGCATAGAAAGGATTTGAACCAATTTAGCATACGTCTCTGGATACCAATATTTTGTATCTTATTGATTAGTTTTCTTAACCAGACAGAGTCATAGGCAGATTTAAAATCAATGAATACAGCAAGGGTGGATTCCTTACAATGAAAACTATCCTTAATACACTGGGAAAGAAAAGCTGCTTGATCAATAGTTCCATGTTTTTTACGGAAACCAGCTTGAAGGTCCGAGATTTTATTTTTGGTTTCCAAGAAGTAAGTTAGTCAGTTTACGATCATGCGTTCCATTAGCTTGCCGCAAGCATTAGTCAAAGATATGGGTCTGTAACCCGATGGATCAGCAGGATCTTTATGTTGTTTCAAAATCGGGACAGTAACAGCTTTTCTCCATTCTGCAGGTACAGAAGTTTTCCAAATAGTATTGAAGAAGAGAAGAAGAGTGAACACTGCATTGCTGCCCAAATGAAGAAAGAAGTCAGCAGGGAGGTCATTTGGACCAGCACATTCTTTGCAGGCCTTGTCTCTTTCATTGGTTTACAAAGTTCATCAATTGTGAAATCACTATTAAAAAGGATGTCCTCATCATTGTTCAAACATTCGAAAGAAAAATGCAGCTTTCGTTCCTTTGTTTTATCCCTGGGGAATCTGCAGACAGAAGCATAATGTTTGGCTAGTGCCAGGGCTTTTTCAACATTGGTGGTAAATTGCTTCCCATTCATAACAAGGGGTTCGTTTACATCAGAAAAGTGTTCATTGTTTAAAGTTGAAAGGAATCTGTGGGCACGAATGCCATCCCTTCTAAAGTCATTTTTTGAGGCAAAGTCTTTAAAACAATCTCTTTTAGTGAGTTTAATGGCTCTCTTCAAAGAAGCTTGAGCACGTCTGAGGGCGATGTTGTCAGCATTATCACCAGTAAGCTCTGCTTTTTGACGCACATTATCTCTCTCAGCCTTGAGAGAAGCCAGTTCCTCAGTCCAAAAAGGTTTAAAACTCTTGGCTCTGCCTCTAGGAATCATCTCAAGAGCAATAATTTGGATAGCCTCTGAAAAGGCATCGTAGCTCTTATTGATATTATTTTCATCAATGAGATCAGGAAATAAGAGTGTCCGTCAGGAGAGAAAAATGCTGCCAGTCAGCCTTTTTGAGGTTCCATCTAGGGAGAGAGTCCGGGGTCGGACCAGTAAAGGCTGCCCTACAAAAGCGCTTCACACAGAAAATTCTATGGCCATACCCTGTGCAAGATTCCAATAGGTTCCATAATGTCTCAGGGGCAATATTTGAGTGTGCCAAGGCAAAGTTGGGGTTGGTTTTCTGCCCTTTAAAAGAGAGAAAAGTATGGCCACTGCACAGCAATAAAGACGTAGGAAAAGAGTCAAGGAAATCCTCAAGAGCTTTACCCAGTGGGTCTGTGTCACTATAGCCCCATCTTAAAGAATGGTAACTAAAATCACCCAAGATAATTGATAAGAGAAAGTGTGAAAACCCTTGTTCCCAGCATGTTTTAAATCAAAAATGATAAGAAAATTGCAAAATCTTTTTACAAATTTGTACCTAATACTGCAAAATAGAGTTTTTGCTTAATGTAATTAAATACTAAATTGTTTTAAAATAATGGCGAGACAGAATAATGCCTATTGTATATTTTTTCATGAAAAAATATAAATTCATTCATAATTTCATTTCCAATTTATTTATAATAACTTTATTCGAAGGAGATTTTTAAGATTTGAATGCCGAGAGTAATTTAGGGGGTGAAACTAATATTTCTACACCCTAACGTTATTTTTGTTCTAGCCATTAAATCAAGATTTTATTTATACTATTAAAACATATTACGTAAAAAGAACATAAAACAACCGATTTTAGGCATAACCAATTAAAAATTAATTAATGCAGTAAAGTGTGAAGCATTTTTTCAACTAGGCAGTATTATATTCTCTCTCTAATAGGATTAAAACACGAAAGCTAAAAATTAATTGCATGTTGGAAAATTGGTGGTCATTAATAGTTAAAATAGAAGTTACACTTGAATTGTCTGAAAATCAAATTGTTACCAAATTAGAAGGTGATTGATAGGAGGCTTTGTTATTAATTATCGCAATTATACAACAGTGGTGAGTGGAAAAATTTCAAAACTGGTTTTATAAAAATACCATTGGAAAATAGAAGGAAATCGTTTATGAGTATAAGGGCATTAAAAAAAATCAAAGTTTATAATTTCTTGTTGAAAATATCAGAAAAAGGCAGGCATAAATTTTGCTGATACAAAAGATTAAAAAGGAAGCTGCAAAATTAAATCTCTTCATAATGTGTAATCTAAAATCACTTTATAAGAAACTGTAAGTAAAACAAAATTGCAGATTTTTTAAAGAGGATGCAACGTGCAAAAAAAAAAAAATCTAAATGAAAAATACTATGACGGTTATATGTTTAATGAAAAAATATTCTCATTTGATTGCATTGATATTTATGAAGAAAATTCATTACATTAAAATATAATTCAATGAAAACATCATTTGCATTTTTATATGATATATTTTTTTATGAAAATCAGTTTGGTTGTATGGATTTAAAGAAAAACGTTTTTTTAATAAGTTTTTGAAAGGCAACCTTCCTTTTTGTAATAATTCTTGGCTTCTCATAACAGTTTTTTACAGTACATTATTTTTTAGGAACCTGTCTATTATATTATTGAAGGATTGCTTGTGTATCTCAAATTTTGGAGTAACTCACATTTAAAATCATTCACCCTTATTTTGAAATTTTTGTTGAATGAAAAACATTTTCAAACATCTAAAAGACAACATTAAAAAAATAAGCATAAATATCTTCCCAAATAGAAAATATTACAAAAAAATTATAAAAATTATCAGCCACTTTACTTTTTAAAAAAAGTTGCATTATTTTGAGTATTATGCTTTTATTGTATTTTTCAAAAGATATTCTAATATCCTATGAAGATTTTAGCAGCAATGATTTAAACGAAAACTTATTTATTAACCAATATTATCTTAGTAAAATTTATTCTTAAAATAATAATATAATGTAATTTTAAATTTATTTGTTATTTGTATATTTTTATATCAGGTGAAAATACACTTGATTAATTAAGGCATAACTATTTAATACATCTGCATGAGTAACAAAGAAATTTATGTCACTTTTAAAGTGTGCATTAAGTAATAACTTTTTTGTGTATTAACATTATGATAATTTCAATGACCAGTGTAGTTTTAAGTTAAAAATATTAGGCTTTTTACTAAAAAATGTAACCTTTGAATTTAAATCTGTAATAACATACAATTTGCTTATTTACGTCAGAATAACAAATTATCCTTATTAATATATAAACTGTAGAATTGTTATCTTAACTGTTAATTTGCATTTGAATCTCAATTATTTAAAATCTGCTTGAAATATTTGTGACTTTTGATAATTATTGTTAATAAAATCGTATAAAATTTTAAATATTAAATAAAAATTCTATGAAAAATGAGAATATTCCTTTTCTACATGATAGACATGATAAAAAATTAACATTCCTTATATTATTTCATTTAATAGTTATAGTGGTATAAATAAATTATGCATAACTTTAATAAAAAAATTATAAACTGCTTTTCCTTTTAGCTGCTGATGGTGTCCGATTGAGAGCAGATAGTTCATCTCCACAAGATGATTTTGATGCTGTTATGCAATATCACAATTCTATGCAAGAAAAAGTTGCAAATGAAATGATGTCTCTTGTTCAAAACCTGAAGCAAAATAGTCTTCTCGCTGGGCATATTATCAAAAAAGATACTGAGGTTATTAAAACTAACAATTATATTTTTACTTAATTTCTTAATAAATATTTTTATTTTTAAATAAATCAAATTAAAGGTGATTGAAATTTGAATCTAGTTGTGACTTTGATATTGAAAGTTAGTTTAAAATTTGTTTCATTAATTTTATTTGATGTATAATTTTGATTCTGGAAAGCAATTTGAATTTTTTTAAATCAAATTTTTGTAATGCTAATATAAAATTGGTTGAATTCTAGTGAAAGGCAAAAGTATAAAAGACTGATTTGTAGATACAAGTGATCATTGTAATTCATGCATACAGGAGCAAAAAGAAACATTACTTTTATGCACTACTGGCCATTAAAATTGCTACACCAGGAAAGCGGCACACACACAGGTGAAATTTGCATGACAGGTAGAACTTGCTGTGATATGCAAATGATTAGATTTTCAGCGCATTCATACAAACCAGGCAACAGTAGCGACATCTACAATGTGTATAAAACCAGAGATTTGACAGCAGTTTTCTCATACTCAGTTTCCGTTTCAACGTTGTTTTTGGCAAAGAAAGTTGTTGTAATGCCTAGTGTAAGAAGAAGAAATGCCTATCAGCACGTGTCTGACTTTGATCGAGGAAGGATTATAGCCTACCGGGGTTGCGGTTTGTCGTACCGCAATATTGCTGCTCTCGTCGGTTGAGACCCCATGACTGTTAGCGGAATATGGAATTGAATGGGGTCAGGACAATCATACGGAACGTCATGCAGGATCTCAGCGACCCCCCATCACTAACAGCAGAGAAGAAAGACATCTTATCCGCATGGTCACAAGGAATCGTACAGCCACGTCACGAACCCTGAATCGAGAAATGGAGTCATTTGCAAGGCAACAAGTTTCTGCTCGAACAGTTCAACGACGTTTGAAGCAGCATGGATTGTCTGCACGGCGACCATGGCTTCGGCTACCATTGACGCTGCGTCACAGACAGGAGCGCCTTCAATGGTGTTATGAGCGACGAACCTGGACGCGGGAAAGGCATCACATCATCTTTACAGATGAATCTCGGTTCTGTATACAGGACCATGATGGCCGCATCCGTGTTTGGACGCATCGTGGAGAACACGCATTGCCAGCTTGCATTGGACATCGTCATACTGGCCCATCTGCTGGAGTGATGGTTTGGGGTGCCATTGAATACACGTCTCGATCACCTCTTGTTCGTATTACCGGCACTTTGAACAGCATTTCCGATGTGTAAAAGCTCATGGCTCTGCCCTATCTTCGAGGCCTCCCTAATGTTTTGTTTCAACAGGATAATGCATGACTGCATGTTGCCCGTACTGTTCCGAACTTCCTTGATACAGAACAGGTTCGACTGTTACCCTGGCCAGCACGTTCTCCTGATCTGTCACCAAATGAGAACGTGTTGTCAATGGTTGCCGAGCGATTGGCACGCCATCACTCACCATCCACTACTGTCGATGAACTGTGGCATAGTGTTGAAGCTGCATGGACTGAGATCCCCGTACATGCCAAACAATCTCTGTTTGACTCCATGCCTAGGCAGATAAATGCTGTTATTGCAGCCAGAGGTGGCTGCTCTTGGTACTGATTTCTCAAGATCTATTCATTTTAATTTCCTGTAAATCTAATCACTTGTTATTTCCACTATAATGTATGTGTCCAATAAATATTGTTCTGTTATTTGCATTCCTTCTTGGTGTAGCAATTTTAATGGCCAGTAGTGTATATAGTTAAAAGCAACTGAGTATATTTGCATTCAAGCATAATGTGATGATATTCTATGGAGTATTAAATTTCATAAATTATTTTTCCTGAATATTAATTATACATGCATAAATTTTTGAGTGTATTGGATGCTTTGTTGAACCATTACTCCCAGTAAACCCCAAATCATTTAATCTTCACAGAATAGGAATCCTTAGTTTTATCTTAGTTTTTATTGATCAACTGTAGGTGAATGTTTTGATTGTGTTTTTGGCATACTAATCTTTAATCTTTCAAAGTAAATGATTGTGGGTCTTATGGGATTTTTTTCTTGTGACACTTGACTACAGCTTCCTAGCTATGAAAAATCGCCCTTTCCTTTAGTCCAAATATGGTTAGTATCATATAAAACCTTGCAACAACATTCAGCTGTTAGATTATCCACTATTCAGCAATAAAAATTACAATTACGAAAGGCTGTAAGATCCAAATATGACATTCAGCTGTTAGATTATCCATTATTCAGCATTAAAAATTACAATTGAGAAAGGCTGTAAGATCCAAATATGACTTTGAACTATAAGATGTAAGAATGATAATTTTATTAAAGTGAAATTGTTTGTACATATTTTTAATTATCATATGGATACAGTGGTTCATATTTTTTATTTTTCTATTCAATAATAAATTATAATTTGGCTTTAATAATTTACAATTTAAAAAGCAAAAATTTGTAATTACTTTAATTTTATCAGCAATTTATTATCATGATCAAGTGACAAAGTCAATGGTTCATATGTCATATTATTTCCTAAATTTTCCCATAATACATCCTGAGCATTTTATTTCATAGTCTGTATTCTGACCTTCAATTCAGAGCTCCCATTTCATCCCAAATATTTCTGCCATAATTCATAATTGTGATGGTTCAGAGTCAAATTTAGACCTTATCATAATCCCTAATATGTAAAAAAAAATGACTAGAGCAATTAACCAAACCAATATATACAAATATAGTCCATATTTTTTAAAAATAAAATCTAATATTGAGCAACTAGATTTTTCTATTTAACTATTCGCTCCCTCAAAAATTGTAATTTATATTTAAATGAGAAAATGTATGTGTTCTTACATATATGTGTAACTAAAATAAAATTTTTCAGATTAAAAATAGGCAATGTTCTAATAATTTATCATTAAAAAAATATTAAACTATTTATTAGTATCTGGCATTTCATAACTATAGATTTAGACTTAGACCCCTCTAAAGCACTCACTTCTATCACATTCTAACTAAAAATTAAATTTTTCCATTATATTAATTCCAAACAGGAAAATTTGTTAAGTAGAAAAATAATACAAAACTCAGAAAATATTGATAGGGAAATACACGAATTCCATAATTTAATTCAGCTCTAATCAAATCAAAGTTGACATATATATTAGAACAATAGATTAGACCTAAATATTAGAACAATGGATTTTTCATTTATACTAGATATTTGAAAATACTTTCATTGTAAGTATCTAATACTTTGTATGTAAGTATCTTCCATGAATTTAATCATTAATATATCTCCCCCATATAATAGTGTTTTGAGAGTACTGTGACTGTCCACTAAGAAAATCTATTAATCTAAGTGAACAGTTTTTGTTTAGCTTTAATAGCTCTGTCTTTTATTAAAATAATCATGGTTTTATTTTTCCTATCTTTAATCATTGGTTTTTTATTAATTTAAAAATTAAGCATCATTGCTAATCACTCTTAAAAATTTCCATAGTTCCAAAATTATTTATTACTTTGTTAAAATCTGATTAAAATCTAATAAAATTTTAATTTGTTAAAATCTAATAGATATTCAATTCATGAGTTATCTTATCATTTGGAACACCTTAATGATTAGGCTCTCTAAAAGGGAAATAAGAATATTGTTATAATTTAAGATTAAATCTATATATATATATAATATTAACATAATAATAATTAAAATTGAATTATAATAATATATAATAATTTAGAGTTTACACATAATATACCCAAATGAAAAATGACATGAATGACTTTGGATGACTGAATTTCAATTTGGCTAAGTAAATAATTCTTCTATTATAACAGTAGCATTTAAACAAATTCTGTGTTACATGAATGTGTCATTAATTTTATTTTGAAACTTGATAGTGTTGCTGCTTAATGGTAATTTTATACCATGCATTACACCACAAACACCTCTTTCAAAACCTATTTCCGAGATACTGATTATATGCAAATGTAACATTCTTTAGAAAGAAACTTTTAATTATCCTATGTTAGAAGTTATATATTATATATTTTGCCACAAGCATACTTAATAAAAATGCCATGAAAAGGCATTGCTGTTAAAATGCAATTTGACCATTAGAACTGACTTATAAATACTACTGAGCTGTAACTTATATTTTAAATAAATAAAATTCCTTTTTTCATTGTACATTCAGAGAAAATGCATCTCAAGAAATTATTCAGGAATCGTGAAGGAGTTTTTTATACAAAATTTAAATTTTAAAAGTATCATTTTTTTTAACTATTTGTTTATGAATAAAAATGGACATATAGCTGTAATGGTGATCCAATGAATATCTTAGAAATTAAGTCTTTTTATCAAAAATATTTGTGCAAACCTAAAGGAATTTGCAATTATAATAATATACATGGAATAAATGAAAGATATACACTTCATAGATATCAAACATTTTTCACATGCTATTAATTCTTTACATAATCTTTTTTTATTTTAATACTTTTTACAACATGACATATATTTATTAGAATGACATTTTGTCATTAAAATTAATTTATCACGATTCAACAATTTAAATTTGTATTCTGTGAATTATAATAAACATTCCAGGAGTTTTCAAATAAATTTAATCTTTATTACTTACACATTATTGCCAACAATTGAAGTTAGATTTTTTAAAGTTTTTTTTAAAATAATCAATTGTTATAAAATATAAATTTAATTAGAGTTACGTTTTTATTTTATACATATATGTAAGAGAAAAACCAGTATTTGAGGAATCATTCGTAAGTACTTAAATTCTAAAATTGTTTTATAATAATTAATTTATTCTTATTTTCTTCTTTTAGACCATACTAAAGTCGGCAGCAATGGCTGATGATCGTCACAGCCAGCTCAAAGTAGAAAGTGATAAGTTAGAAGTATATGCAAAAAGGTCTTGTAATTGGTGTATTTGGTTTATGTTAGCAGGTGTATGTTTAATTTTTTTGTGGATGATTGTATTTATTAGACTGTTCCCAAAGAAAGAACGATTATAGTATTTATATATTAAATAAATTATTTTTATAAGCTTTTGTTTGTTATGCATTTTTGGTATTATATACACATTCATATAAAATAAAAATTTCATTTTAATAAATATTGCAAAGTTAGATTGCTTGAATGATTAAAAAAGATTTCTAAATTTCTTTATACATCTTGAAAATGTATTTAAAAATTTGTTATTACATTTATGATTTTAGAAATTATTATTATTATTATTATAATCAAAAAATATTACATGTTAAAAAGAAATATTTGCAACTGTATCAATCATGTTTTATTTGTTGTTCAATATTCAATCTATAGCGAAATTTCTACTACTTGTATTTTTATTACCAAATACATCATTTATCATTGAACATTGCCTCAAATTAAGTCATTTAAAAATAATTTTAAATTAAGTAATATATATATATATATATATATATATATATATATATATATATATATATATATATATATATATATATATATTAAAAGTATTTAATATACTTAAAATTTTTAATAAATTATCAAATTGAAATAATTAAGAGCATATAACTTATGTTTTATAAAATGTGGTTTTTCTTACAACAGCTTTGTAAAATAAATCATTATTGGCAAGATCAGTTGTAAAATATTACCTAATTGCTTATACACTTGGAGGAGCATTATACATTCACTTTTTTTGAGGTTTGCAGCTTCAGCTTAATTAACTAACATATGTCAAATCTTATTAGTGATTATGGTACAATCGTTATTGGGGTAATAACTCATATAAATTAGTAAAAATATTTATTTAATGATTTATAAAAGAACTTATGTCTAAAATTTTATAAATTTTAGACATAAGTTCACTAAAATTTTATAGATACACAGGATCTTCAAAAATTATGTGTGTACTTTCATCACTTTTAAGCATCGAAATTTTTATATCCATATAAGTTTTCTTTCTCAGATTATAACATCCAATAATGACGTACTTTTTGTTTTTGTAGTCTTCACATGAACATTATTTCATATAACATTATTTTTCTACTTTTTTAAAATTTTGTATTATCATTATATGTACTTTACTGGAAACATGTTGTGGTTATAATAAAATAGGCATGAATCTGCAGTTGTTAGTTTCAACTAATTCACACAATTAGCCAGTAGCCTTATGATTTGAAATTGGGCGACTTGAATAGTGACATTTATGTTCCTTTGCGAAATCATTATATTAATTATTTCTCGATAATCATACATTCTATACACAGAAATTATACTAATATGTCACCAACCAAGCACCTGAATGTTTGACAATTTTAGCTCAATAATTGTGTGTTTCATATCTAACTTTGAAATGGAAGTTTGTAGTAGTTGGTATCCATTTTAAAACTATAGATCCTGATTGAACTAGCTCTTATTTTAAAAAAGTATTCATGGAATGATGAACAATCAAACGAATGTCATGTACCACTTGTTTAGTTTTTAATCAATCTTATTTCGAATTTTCCTGTAGTAAACAGTGATTAAAAACACTTCCACAATAAAAAAATTTTTCAAGATTTTAAAAAATCATCAACTTACAAATTTGCTGGATACAAACAGAAAAAGTGAATGAGCTTTAAAATGTACAAAATTTGATACAGAAATACATTAAAGAGGAGCTGGGTGAAAAAATTAGTTTCCCGAATATGAATAATATAAATTTGGTACCAGAAAATGTTTATATTGAAATTGTTTAGCTTTTCATTCTAAGAGTCTGTTCTTCTATAGAGCACTGTAGCACAAATTAAATATTATGGTTATTTGTTTTTATATTTCATCGGAACAAGAATAAATTAAAGAAGGTACTAAAATAATATAGATTTGCCATATTAAGTTCTTGAATTATAAGTTTATCCTTATTTTCTCCAATAAAGGAAAATTTAAATGTTTTTGGAAGAAATATTTTATTTAGTTCCTTATAATACTCTAATTTGAATTAATTTAAGTTGTTGATGTTGTATTTTAGTTAAAATGTGTGTTACCTAAATAATAGAATACCATTTCTGATTATAAAATTTCTGTGATATAGCAAAATAGAAATATTTAATTCTTTGTCTGCTATATATTTTTAATATTGGAAATAATACCCGATCATGATTTTTTCTAACATGTAATCTTTATATTATTTACTAAAAATTTATCACAAGTTAAAATATCAATCCATCAATGCTATTCTTCATAGTTAGATTTTGTAATATGAAATTAATAAGCAAATTGTTATGTAATGCAATATCAATGAAATTAATCTGTATGCATTTCTCTTTTGAAGAAAATTTAAATGTTTTTCAAATTTTGCATCTCATTCATTGAATTCAATTAAGAAGGAGGAGTTATACAATGTTTAAATGTCAAGTTTCTTTAAACAATAATTCTGCTTCATGTACATTGATAACATGAAATATAACAAGTGTCTACTATTCTTCTGTTGTAAAATATACTTTAGAAGCTTTTACATTATTCTTTTACAATTGAATGAGACTACATTGCCAAAGAAGAAAATTAAAAATATTGCTATGTAAATTAACTAGAAAGAAGAGTGTAATAGAATATAAATTTCATCATATAGAATATAAACTTCATCATATAGAATATAAACTTTCATCATATAGAATATAAACTTCATAGAATATAAATTTCATATGATTGTATATTTCTAAAAAACGGTTTGACAACAATGTGGAAGTCTTACAATGATATTATCACTAACATTAATACTATTTTTGTTATTTCAAATACTTTACAACATTACATCAGAGTAATGTATCTCATTATATTTCTAATTCTCTTAATGGTGTCTCAACTTGGATGTTTTGGAACTGCAGCACAATAGGCTAAGTTGTGTTGCAGTGACATGAGTATAAAAGTGCAATAATAATAATAAGCAATCTGTAACTTAATAGTCTGTGCCTTGAAATAAAAGTAGACCATTAAAGAATAACAAAAAAAGAGGTGGATATATTTCATTCATATTGATTTAATGATTTCATTCAGATAATCATTAATTTGTTATTATGAAAAAAATTAAAACAGTTAATGTAAAGAAAAAAAACTTGATCTAAAAGTAAAAAATTTCTAATTTATGAAAAAAAAACCCTCTTGTATTACAAAAGTTGTATAAATCTGTGCATTTTATAGTCAACAATAATTACAAACAAAAGTTCAATAAAATACGACACAATGAAACTTAAAAATCAATATTTTAAAAATGGTGAAAAGGAATAAGAAAGCCTTTCATACAGAAACAAAATATTCAACTAAAAAAGTGATTGCCAGTAAATCGAACTTAACTTTTGCTATTTTAGGTTTTAAATGACATTTTCTTTGATTTACAATATTTTATGAAATAAATTTCTAGCCATTTTACAAGGTTTGTTAAATCTATTCTTAAATCCTAAAATTATTCACTAACGCTTCTTTCAGTTATGCTGATTCAATCAGAAAGCATTTTCCTAAAAGAAAATTTACTATAATTTTAATTTCTGTTATGACAGTTAAATAAATGCCTACATTCCAATTGTTTTTGCATGTGTTCATAATCATGTTTCTTCTGGTTTCATACACATATCTAATATTTGGTAACCATATTGCAATATTTTGCTTATATCCATATAATAGTATACTAAGTATCTATGATATAAAACATATGTACTGTTTTAAAACTTCAATAAAAATATCAAGAATTTATGACATCATTGTATCTTTATTTAACATCAAAATTCCATAACTATTTTTTGTAACTTCCCAATAATAAATACTGACAAATCATTAATTAATTTAGACATTATTGAATCACTTACCAAATTAAAAACATTTTTTTTTCAAATTTATTAAAAAGAAAAATCACAATATTTACTATGTTTTTTTAATGGGTGTCACATACATCTGAGCATCCAAAAACAAAACTATTACTAGTGCAACACTGCATTTCATAATTATAATTTATTTTCTTGTTGAAGTCAAACTATTTAATATGCAGTCATTGTAAAACTAAGGTTTCTCAAAATTAGTATAACATACAATAAAATATATCAATGACTTTCCATATTAATAAATAAAACATTTTTCAACAAAAGAAATTAGAGTAATTTTGATTTTAAAATAAAATAAAGATGCTGGTTCCACTAAGGGAATAATATTTTCATTTTTAAAACAACTGGTATTAACTTTATAATAACCAATAAATATACATTCAATTTAATACCTTGCCATAGTTCATATAATTTTTCCAGATTTCATTCAAACAAACAGTATATTTTATAATGATTATGCCATCATATTATAGAAAGTTTAATTTCAATTCTTTTAACATTTCTTAGGAGACTTTTGGCGGATATTTAGTTTTATGTACTTTTTATATCAATTTTGTGTAATTTTTTAGTGATCAATAAAAATATATCTTATTTGCAGTAAAATTTGAGTATTTTAATGAAAAATAGATTAAATTTTTCCCATTTGAAATTAGAATCCTTTCTTAATTATGATGGCAGATCTAACTTTATAATATAATTTTTTGATTATTTGACCTGAGTGTCACCAGTAACTTAATTTTAGTTCAATCATCCCTGAGGGGAAGAAAGATATTTTTGATTAATATAAAGTAAAATTTGATTTCAGCACAAAATATCTGAAAGCAGTAAAATTTGTACAGCATAAAGACACGTAACAAATAAACATTTACCGATGAATCTAACAAATGTGCAATGAGACAAACAGCAGATAACGAACAATACACTTTTACAAAAAGATGTGCAATTTTTTCACAATTTTTTAAGTCTTAACATTTTTACACAATCAAACATCAACGATTTTAAGATATATATCTATATATATATATATAATATGCATGTATGATATATATATGGCACTCACAATGAGAAAAACAATACATTTTCATTTACAATTATAACCTCATACAAATAAAAAACGAGACACATTTTAAAAAGAAGCTTTTCCACATACTATCTGCTTGCCTCATAGCTAAATAGATGAAACAGTTACGCAGCATAAAATATCTTAATTTTTTCCAGAGACAAACAATATAATCAAGGTGCAATAATTTTTATACATATGAATTATATATATTTATATTGGATAAAACTTACATCAATTAACATAATTTGATTCTTGGCATTGTTATTTGAAAACTTAAAAATATTTTACCATAAAATATATATTAATTTCTATCTGTCAACATTTCTCTCAAGTAGCTGTTTATCACGTTATTAAAAAATCATTTATTAACAAAACATGAATCATTTCAATGTCATAAAACTTTAATAGGGATTATAACATTAGTAATTTCATATTCTATGATTGGAGCTACAATATTATAAATTGAAACATAAAAATTTGCAATGGCACACGATTGTAACAAAATACTTTGTGACTTTATAAAACTACAGATTCTTTGAGCAAACATTCCATTTAAGGTGTATAGTACATTCTTCTTCATTACATATTTATGAACAAATGTGCCTATATTTGGTACATAAAAAAAGATCTCTGCATCAAAATAACAATAAATAAATATTCAAAGGATCTTTAAAGCAGCCTTGTTTGCTTCTTTTAATGGCATGTCTCTAAGGACATGTATCACAAGCAAAAATATATCTAACATTTATATAGTAGCATTTATTTATTTCACATACAAATTTTTTTTCTTCTTTTTATCTTTAATAAAATGAACATTGCTCAGACAATTGTCATCAGTAAAATATTTCACATGTAACAGAAATTTATAATAAAATATGGATAGCTTGTTAACTGCTTATACTCTACATAAATTTACAAGAAAGAGATAAGCATATTTGGCAAAGTGAATGTGCTTGCTCCTTTGCATACAGTCCCATTTTAGAGAAGTTTAAATCGTTAATTTGTGCACATAATTTGAAATTTTTTTTCATTGCACTATTTATAGCTATTTACTGTTCAATTAAGTATTTTAAACATGTAAATAACAAAAAAATAGTATAGTTCGATATTTTACTGTACTTTAAAAGACATTAATTTTGAATAAAGTATCTCTATGCACAAAATTATAGGTTACGTATACATTTATATTACACATAGTTATTTTATTTTTGATTAAAAAATTCCAAAAATTTTCATTTACGCAAGGTCTGAGGCTAGAGCTCAAGAAAATCCACCCAACAAATATGCTACACTCTGATATATTACACAATATACATTTCTCACATGCAATTACACACTAAGTACATCATATGACAGGTACGAACATGCTTACCCATCTAATATTAATCCGACATATAAGTACTACCGTATATCGGCTGTTTTTTTTCTCTCACTGTGCAAAGTAGTCTAAAGAAAATATATTTCTTCTGGTGTGCCCATGTAGTGTAAAAAACGCATCTGACTAAACCCTGCATCTCTATCTATTTCAAAAATTTAGAACCTTGGGTGAGGATTCATCATTGCATTCTTCAGTACAATAAATAACTTGTTCTACAAATTTACTTTTCATGTGCTTTCAGCAATAAGAAAAAATCACTTCATGATGATGATTATGAAATTTACAACATTACTGATTTGACTTTGAATTATATCTAAAGCCAAAAGTAATAATTCTCTTATAAACTTCATTTTGATTTAACTAATTTCATGGAAAATGGGAATAATTATATAAAAATTTATTTAATGGGAAGAATAGTTAAGTAAATAATATCTCCTTTATAAAGAAAAACATATCCAAGTATTATGGAATTTAATAAATGAATAATTTTAATATATATTGCCTTAAAAATGCATATACAAAAATATGACATTTCGCATATTTATAATAGCGCAGGAAGATATTTTGTTACAAATAATAGATCACTACATAGCTTATTTTTTAAATTAAATTGAAATCGTGTATTAATTTAATGTCTTAATTTTATATATTAAAAACCATTTTTATATTAATAAAACATATAGCTTCGATTTCCTTTAATACTTTCTTTTATTTCTAAAATGGACATGTAAGAGAAAATATATTATTTTGCATAATGTTTGCACAGATTTAGAAAGGAAGTTTTATTCCAGAATTTTATGATCAGTAATATCAACAAGTAGGTAAACATGCATCGATAATAATGTTTCAATGATTTATCATGAGAACAAGTTTTTATCCAACGAATTATTAAAAAACTTAGTTAAAACAACATCATTAATCAACATCAAATTCAGAAAAACGAATACAATGATGAACTAAAAATTACATATTATACTTACATTTATATTTCTACATTAAACATAAATTTAAGAAAATAAAAATAAACTAAAAATTTTACTAGTAAAGACTGAAATTTTAAAATTACCAATTTTGCAGCAAATGTATACTAAACAAGCATGACATTTATTAAAATTTTTTTACTAAAAAGTTTGTACTTTTATGATTGTGTGTAGGTTATTTTCATTTACATTTTGAACAAATTTTTTTGTATACGTAAATTAATATACATATTTTTCTAAAATTATTAGAAAATGTTAACAGTAGATAACAGAAGAATATCATTAATTTTACTCTTGCAATTGTATTTCTCATGACTTAAATCTTATTTAAAAGATTAAATGCTGTTTAATTTAGTATCGTTTCAAAGCATTTTGGAGGAAGAATTTTATATATCCGAATCTGTAGGTTTCATTGTCACAACTATCAACGTTTTGTAAGATGCAATAGAAAAGCCCATTAACTCACTTAAGAAAAAATGAAACATCAACACTTTTTCTGTGAAACTCATAACTGCTGATTTAATTATTTATGCTCTCTCAAAGCAGTACTGCAGCAATACTGAAACAAAAATTAAAAAACATAGAAATGACACTTTTAATTTTGTTTTCATTTTCAGATATAAATCAAATATATTATAAAATAAATAACATTCAAATTTTTAAATGGTGAAAAAGCAAATAAATTACTTTTTTAAATGATCAACTTAAGATTCTTTGTAAACTAAATAGGAAATTTTAATTACTAAATATGTCAAGACTACATTATTAATTTTTTATTTCTTTATTTAATTTTCATTAACTCAGTGAATAAATTATTGTTAGTTATGAGCTATGCCTAAATATACCACTATTAAAAATAGTAATATAATTTAAACTACAAATATATCTTATAAATATAATATTATCAAAAGTTTTATAGTCACAGTAAAATGCAATAAAAGTAATTTTCAATTTGATATGCATTCTCAAACTTTCAGAAATAACGTTTATACATTACTCTAAAACATTTCTATTTCCAAATATGTAAGAAATTTGCTAAAAATTATATAACATTCTCTTACTGATAATTAATTAAAATTTTTGTCATTACATTAAAATACATAAATTAAAACTAATATCTGAATTTAAATACAGAAAGATTTCAAGATAAATTTTCTTACAGATAACCAGAAAAAAAAAGATTATTAGAATAAATAAAAAAGGCAATAATATATATAAGAATTTGCATGTAAGGATTAGTGTATAAACAGAAATTTTGATCTTGCTATTAAATATGTATATAGTACATACATATAAAACAATCAGAAACAATAATTAAAATACATTAATTGAGACATGCAATTATTCTAACAAAATGTTATTACAATGAAGAAAACAACAACAAATGATACATAATAACATTCAAATACACTATTTTAAGGTAGAATAAAATTTGTAAGTAAATCTCTGCTGTCAAATTCATTTGCATTCAAAAATTTTAAAATAAATACACATTATAAAATTGCATTTTCTACTTAATTAGAAAAATGTTTTTTAACTAAAACAAATTAGTGAAGTAATTTTTAATAATCTTTCACTTCATAGAATTAGAACTAAGAAATTTTTTTTATTCATGTAATTGTAATAAAAATAATAAGCTAATTTATATTTATGAAATAATTAAAAGATTGAAAGAAACAAAATATGCATGATTGTCTATTTGTATCTTATAATAAGGCAGATTAATGCCCATTTTAAAAAAATAACAATCTGGCACACTGAACAGTTACTTTGACTGGTGTTCAAGAGAAATAGAAGTGCGGCTACAGTACTGCAAGGAGGCAGATAGGGTTGATAGCACTGTCCATATTCATTTAGTAATATATTTATATATATGTATATTTGTAAGTTTATATACATCCACAAAACTAGACAAAATTACAAAGCTGTGCTTGACTTTCTTGACCAGAAGACAGTAAGTGCTATGTACCCCAACTGTCTGAAGTAAGTTTCTGGCGTTTCATCATCACCCCTTCATAGTCCAAGGTAGGAGGGTCAGGTGATGGAGAAGCAGAGTGAGTTGTGAGGGTGTGGCAAGGGGACAGGTTACCATGAACAGAAGGTGGCCTGCGCCCTGGAGAAGAGCAAGGTTCACTTTTTATTCGCATTGACAGTGGTGACAATTGAGTACTACTGGAATTTAGACCTAAATGCTGCATTGGATTTCCTCCAATATGAAGAGAATTAGAGCTGAAATCACAAGAAATAAATCCAAATGAAAAAAATTCAACTCAAACATTTAAGTTATAAAAGAAAATCATGATACAAATAAATTACATTTTTAGAAAGCTTATACTATATATAGAAGGGAATACTACTTTACATCATGTATGTAAAATGTAAAAAAAGATAAGTGCAGAGTGATACTTATTTTAATAATTTTTCCTTTTAACTTATTATTTTATCATCATCATTATAACAGGGATACTTAAGATTTCATATACATAATGAAAATATAATAAAAAGACAGTCAAAGTATCTTATTGATAATAATATCATTTCGAAATAACAGAAGAGTGTTTTTGCAATGATAAAAAAAAAACTTTTTGAAACTGTTGTTCTTAAAAAACATAAGGTACTTCTATTTTAGATTATATTTCAAAATTTACTTCATACAATTTCTTAATTTAGTTTCATACCAATATAGCTTAATATTGAGAAAAATTATTCAAATAATGAAATTAAAATTTATATAAGTTTTGTATTCTCCCAATTTTAACTTCATGTTAAAAGATAATAAAATGAGGAATTCCTCATGTTCGATTAACTAAAACAGAATATTAAATCAATATCAATATAGCAATATTAAATCAATATCTTTAAAAAATACTTTGTTTTTACTTTTTAAAATTAGATCTATTTTAATTATTAAATTTAAGTTTCTTAATTGAATCCTTTTTTGTCTAACTATTTATTAATAAAAGGAATAGCCAAAAAAAATTATAAATTATTAATAGCAAGTAATTATAAATTTGTAATTATAAGCTTTTCAATACAGAGTAAAATGTATTGCTTCAAAGTACATATAACTATAAATTTACAAGTTTTAATATTTTAGTAAAAATTTGTGAAGATAATTTTTTTACTTAAATGTAAATATTCTATAAAAACATTCATGCTTAAGAGAATTATTATACATTTACGTAGTTAAAAATTATCTTATACATTGATCTTATTTATATAGCATGGATAAAAAACTTATAGTAATACTTGACAAGAATGACAAGGGACATTAAGGAAAGAATAAGTTCTTTTAAACTAATATTGTCACAAAGGTATCAACAAAATATTGTAAAAATTAATTTATGTGTGTGAATTGAAGTTATTGAACATTAAAATAATTGAATATATTTCAAACATATAAAGAATTTTCCATTAAAAGCATTTCATTTTAATAAAGATATTTGTTACTTTATTCACATTACTATGATTTATACTTATTTATATTGGCATACTTTTATAACTTCTGATTTTAAACCTCTGACTAAAATAGCTTACTTGCTGAATTTTACATAAATATATTCTTCATAGAAATCGAATGAAATTAAAATATTTTGAAATTAGATGATTTATTTCATTTGAGAATACAATAAAAGAAAAAATTTGAATTGAGTAAATTTTATAAATGATGCAACCAAAAAATATTTAATTATTAAAATTAACTCCTAATTTACACAGTAACTCCACTTAAAATTTATAAAAGAAAGCAAATTATTTGAATAGAAATAATTTACTTTTTACATTAATTTATTTATAAAATGATAAAGAATAAGACTGGAAAAATTATTACTTGTTCATGTTTGCAGAACCAGCCCAATTATGAGAGAAGCCCGAAGAACTGAAACTACTATTAAGTCCGAGTTCTGGACTTAAATGGAAGTCACCTAGAAGGTATAATACAAATTTAAAAACTAAAATTTAATTTTAAACTAATTAAAATAATCATAACAGCACCTATAAATTGTGAAAATGCATCAAAAATTTACTATATCCTTTGGAAAACATTTTATGTTAAATTAAGATTATTAAGACTACAAAAAACCTTCATTTCTATTTTACATTTTTTACAAATGTTTTAAAGAAAATATACACAATGAAACAATATTTAATTGATTAATGATTTGAAAAAAATATCAAAAATGAAAATGGAAACTCTAAAAATATTTTGATTTCAAAACATTAAAGACTTTATTCATACTAAAAATTTATTGAACAAAAAATTTCCATTCACTATGAATAAAAAACTAATTATTTTAAATAATTCTTGCTTTAAATAAACTGCATATAAATAAACATTAATTCTTTTTGAAGTAGACAAATATTAATTCTTTGAAGACAAGAAAAGAGTAATGTCTTTATATTAATATCACAACTACCTTAAAATAGCATTGTCATTTAAGATACTTAAAGAAGTTACAAAATTTTTATAAATTCTTGTAATTTTTAAATTCTTATCAATTTACCCAAATATATTAATTCTCAATTAAATGCATACTTGATTATAAACATTAGCAACAGAAAATTACATAAATTTTTCAAGAATAAACACACAATTAATAATAGTGAAGATATCTGTGAAAAAAACAATTACAAAATTGATAACTGACAATACAAAAATTTCAAATACTTTAAAATATTAAGAGTAAACCATCTTTAAACTAAATGAAATCTAAAATAATCTTACTTGAGTTAAAAGACGAAAGATTGGACGGATAATTGGACACATTGTTAGGTGTGGAAACAGAAACAATTGGATTAGGTCCAAGTGAAGTTCTACAATTCTGAAAATTTTAAATATAATCAATGACCAATGTTTAAAAATAAGTAATGTAAAGGAAATAGTTTTAGAATAATTAATAAGAAAAATTTTAACAACTGAGATAATGACATATTTTAAATACATAGTTAAAAAAAAAAGGGAAAAATGTATATATAATAAAGAATATTCTAAAAAAATGTTTATTTACTTTTGCTTTTACAGTAAATTTATTTTAAAGGTATTAATTTTACTAAGCAAATTTTTTAATACAAAAATAATTTAGTTTTCAACAAAATAATAAACATTTAATAAATAATTTATAACAAAATGTATTACTTAAATGAAATATTCTAAGGTCATCTGTCAGAAATTTTAAGTTCTCTGATTTTCCAATTGGAAAATTGGTTAGACAGCTTTTACATTTATCTCAATTCAGTGCTTAAAATTTTACATTCAATAATCAGTTCTTAAATTTTTATGTTAAAAAATTGGAAAGATATGTTTTATAAATGATTTTTAAGCAAATTGATAGTTCTTAAAATTAAATAATTTACTGATTGCATTTTAAGTAATCTTTTATTTATTAATGGACTTTTCCTTTAAGAGAACTTTGTTCTCTGATTATTATATTAATGCCCAAAATAAATCTACATATTAAGTTAAAAAGGAGAAAAATGTAGCAAAGTATCTTGTTTTAATTTAGAGTCATGTGCATTTCCATGAATTTATACTTATTTTAACAATTTTATGTAAAATATGTAACTTTTATAGTTGAAGTGTATATATTGTCACTTCAGATTATTGATACTTAAATAGCTATCATTCTATATATGTATATCATTAAAATATTCTTAAATAAACATAAGAATATTGCATCACATTTTGTAAATAAAAATAGCTATATAAAGAAAGACTTTCTTTTATAAATAAATTATCTGTTTCAAATTCATCATATTTCAGTATAATTAAATGTTTTGCATCAAAATTAATGATATTTATACTATTATTATATTTTTAATTATCTATAATAATTTATTAAAACTAAAGCACAAGAATTTAAATGGTAAATTTAATTCTTTAATACATCTTAAAAAGAATTTGGAATTTCTATTCAGTTGAAACTAAATAATTAAATTGAGTATTTGATTAAAGCAAGGTATATATTAACTAAACTTCTGATTTTGAACAATGGATAACATTAAGATTCAAAACAAAATTCTCAACTTGTAAAAAGAAAAAGAACATACATGTACAAAGTTTAAATGGAAATAAATCAATATCTTTCATATGAGACAATATTAACTCAATATATCAATATTAAATTATAATTAACTATCAATGATTCACACAGTTTCTTAAAATAATACATATGACAATTCATAAAATAACTTTTATTCATTTTACTTTAAAAAGAAATTTATTTTTAATTTTTTATAAGAAATCAAATTTTTTTCAGTTTGATATTTTATTGTATGTAGACTATGGGAACATTTCTTTTCTTATTAATTACAATGGTTGAAAGTCATTTCCAAAATATTTTATAACAATTTCTGGGAAAAATCTACTACATTGAAACTTCGAACTGGTTTTGAATTTAATATAAGAATAATGAACTCACCACAGGAGAGGGAGAGTGTGGAGCATTTGGTATGATAACATGAAAATTGGATCTTGAAGGTGAAGGTTGGCGACTATGCCTTCCATCTATGCTACCTTCAGGGGAGATGCTGCCAGGTAAAGAACATGGTGAGCTACCCCTTTGATAACCATTACTACCTCTACTCACATCCAATAAATTACCTATAAAGAAAAAAATGCCCATTTTCAAACTTATATTCAAATTTCAAATATTTATTAACATGTTGCTTATAGTTTTCATAATGTAAGCGAGTGAAAAATTCCAAATACTGCAAAAAATTTATTTTTCATTTGAATTTATTACCTGATTAAAAATATTTAATTTTTGACTTTCCTAAACAAAATTTATGATTCAGTTAACTACTTTTTTTTAAATTACATTTACAATATACACATGCATGATATATTCTTAAATTAAAAATATTTACTATAACAAAATCAAGACAATTTTTAGAAAAAATATTATTAAGTTTTATATGAACAGATTATAGGAAAGAATTATATTCAAAATTAATAAACAATTTTCACTGTAAACACTATTTGATAATATCAAAATTATATTACAATTTATCAACATTAAAAATAATTCTAAAACAATGACAATAAGGTTTTTTAAGAATTTATAAACTTTTAAATAATTGATAATTAGTGCTTTGAAATAAACTTTAAACAAGGCAGTTGTGGGAAATAAAAAATCATCTTATAAAATTATAAAAATAACTAAAGTACACATTCTCAGTTAATAATAAAAATGGCAGGAAAAGTATAAATTACTTTTAAATGCAATAAGCAAATATAATTGTAATAAACAATATCAAGTTAATTGAAAGAAAATTTTATACGGCAACTCAATGTATGTGACACATATGTAATTTCATACTTTCAATACTTTTCTATCCTGATAGTATTAAAAATTTCATCTACCACCAAGAATTTCCTATCTATTTCGAAAATTCCAAAAGAATATTTTCACTTTTTGTGCCCTATTTAAATTAGTACAATTCTGAGCACTACATCGGTAGAAAAGATACACTGCTAAAAATTTAACTTTAAGTATATAAGCAAACATTAGGGTATTTATTGTAGAAATTTTAGCAATTATTCCATTTACACCAAGCAAAAGATAAAAACGTAACTAAAATTACAGACAGATCTAAATGTCATGTAATCCACAAGAATTTTTTACATTTTAATCATATTGTCAGTTTAAACATGAGCGTTATTATTATAATTGTTGCATAAATAAAGTAAGGGAGTTCAATATAAAATTATAAAAATTGAAAGTCATTAAAAATTAAAATTTGATGTCAACTTTTGATTCTACATAAATTATTTTAATTCAACAGAGTCAATTGTTGCTCTGATAATTAATTTTTTATCTGATTAATTGCTCTGATTTTTTATTATATCAAATATCACTGCATTAAATTTTATTTATTTATTTGCCTGAACTATTAGTGATGACTGAATTCTATGCTATATTAGGACTATATTTTGAAAACTCCCATCACAATAAAAACATTCCAATTTAAGGAAAAATGCTAGTCATCAATTTTTAATTGTTGCTCTAATATGTTGTGAATTTTTGTAATCTGCAATGAAGTTTGTAAAATCAAAACTCATTCACAGTTGAATAATTCAATACTAAGCTTTAAAAATTTGATTAAAGAATATAAACAAATGACCTTTCATTATTAAATATATTGATATATTTGAATTATTATAATTTTGAAATAATCATTTTCTTTTTCAGATGGAATATTTTTATGAGTATATGCTATTTAAGAAAATTTTTAATTGCATTTCAAAAAAATTAGCAATTTTCATATATGTGTGTGTGTGTAGTTCTTTGTACATTATAAAACATTGGTTGTGACATTCTTTTGCCTCACATGTATCTATCACAGGCCTAATTAATGAATCATGTTTTTATTATCAGGTTTTTATATACAGGTTTATATCACAGGTCTAATTAATGAATCGGAAATTTTTCAATAAAGCAATATTCACCACAATTTGGCTGAGGACTGACGGATGGAGGACCATGATCCAGTCCACTAGGTTCTGGAGTATAACTCACTGAAACAGGTAGTGGTGATGGAGACAATTCAGAAGCAACAGAAGATCCCTGAGGACACTACAGGAAAAAATTTTAAGGTGTGTCAAATATATGAACATATATATATATATATGGCAAACTCAACAAATAATTTACTTAAACTGATAAAATTAATTTTTATTTAATAAAAAATATTTATTGTTAAAGAAGGTTAAAAATTAAACATGCATACAAGAAATAAACTTTTTGTCAAATTTTACAAGTGATTGAGACTTTTATGCATCAATTAAAAACATTTTTATGAAATACTTCTGTCAAAAATATATGTTTCAACAGATATTTAAAAACAAATTTTAACCTATCAAAATAACAACATCATTCACTTTACATAAAAAAAAAAAGATTTATAAAACCACAAAAAGAAAATATAAAGATTAAAGAATTTATCATACAAATAATTTAAGTTTTATTTGCAGTTGAAGATAGAATTTAAACAAAAAGAAATAATAATTGCAGAGTCTAGTTTAAAGACTGTAAATTCTGAACATTTTTATTACATTGAAAAGAAAATATTGTAGTTTATTGAATAGTTGATAGAATTTTATTTTTTCCCATTTTGTTCACCTAAACAAAAATAATTTTTGTGATGTTTAATAATTTATTGAGTAAAATAAATTGTATATCTAATAAATTTTATGAAAACATTCCTTTTTATTGTCTCTGTAAGAATAAAAAGGTTAATTGTAATGGGAAGAAAAACTCACCCTACTGCTACCATTCATTTGAGAATTTCTTTGCATCATCATTTCAAACTCTTCATTTATTTTCTGAAACTTCTGATCAGATCTGGTAGGCATGGAATATTGTTCCATGTCAGGTTCTGGGCTATCACAGGAATTGGAAGAGCCTTTGAGCTCTTTTTTGTTTAAAACCTGTAAATTCAATTTCTACAACTAAATAATCTACAGCAACAAACAAAAAAATAATAAGATAAATTATTGAAAAAGTATCTTACACTATACAAAGGCTAATATTTAAATTAAAAACGTAACATTTAAAAGAAAAGAGCATGGAAAGGATATATAATGATTAAAAGTACATAAAATAATTTAAAAATGCTTTAAATATTGATGCATATTTATAATATACAAAAATAAAAATAAATGCTTTCACTGACATAAAATATTACTTTATGTCTATTATAAGTTAACGTTCAATATAACTTATTATATAAGTTATAATAAGTTAATAATTATTGTAACTTATAACAGATAGATTAAAGTTTTATGTTAAAACTACCCATTTTAATTTATTTGATTATATAAAATCAAATGTAAGTACACACTACATACATAATCATATATTGCATTATATATAATCAATGTATCTACACACTACAGAAAAATTCAGTTCTCTTTTCCCAGTATTTTCGTACAATCGTATTTCATTGTAAAAATACTTTTTTACTATAGTCAATTATTATAATTGATTTAACAAGGATTATAGCGATAAACTCTAATTTTATTCTTTTAAATTCACAATTTATATTTCAATATAATAAATAAGTTACTGCTATAGGAAGAATAATGAAATTTCACAATTCGCTTTGTTATTCAAATAAAGCATATTCAAGTGAATAGTAAGATTTAGTCTTAAAATTAAACCTGACAAACATCAATACACGTTAAGTAAAAAAAATTACTTATTCTTACCTCAACTATGTCACTATTAGTTCTACTTTCATGAGGCTCATTATACTCTGTATACTTCAAAAGTACTTTATCCATATCAGTACTTGCATACTGAAATAATTTATTGGTACTATTAAAAATGATTAATGCAATTTCACAGTCACATAGCACACTTAATTCATAAGCCTTTTTCATTAGTCCAAATTTTCTTTTTGTAAATGTGACCTAAAAATGAAGTTTTCAATTATATATGTATATATACACACATACAACTATTATAGCTAAAAATATTTTTTTAACAACATTATTTATAATTATAATAAATTTTTAATATAGGTCATCAAGTATTATGAATAATATGAAATGGAAATGGATTTTAAATAAAAGAAATTGTTTTAATTTAAATAGTAAATAGTAGCTAATGATGTTAAACAAAAAACATTCTCAGAGAAAACAACATACTATAAAAGAAACATTAAAGTAAGTTAATATATTTTTATAAAAAATATTTCTTTAAAATTCAGTGTAATTATTTCCATATCTAACATTTATGCAGAAGAAATTACTTTTATGTATGTATGCCACTATTTATATATTTCTTTCTAAAAGTAAAAAAAAAAAGTTATTTATTTTATGCTTTTTTTTCTTCTTAATTTTTTATAAATGTTTTCTGTCATTAGGAGAAGCAAACTTTAAACCTTCTTTAAGCTCAATAAATCAACATACATACTGTGTGTCAAGATAAATCCTTTTAACAGAAAAACACCAATAGTAATAGACAATAATGAACTTTACATTGTATTTAGATTTAAGAATTATGACAACTTATGGATTTTATCAGCAGCATGCCATAAGAGCATTTTTAAAAATTCTGTGTATACTACTAATATAAAATAGTTTCTTCATTTACTTCAAAATAAAATTCATCCTTTATCAATGCTGTATAAGTGATTTTAGAAAGGTAACTTAATCTAAAATAATTATAACATGAATTAATAAACAAAAATCAATTAACATTTTGAATTTAATTTTTTGATCAGTTATTATTAAACTTAGTAAATTTATTTGGATAACATTTGATAAAATAAAAATCACAATATTTATAATTGTTGATTTTCTGAAAATCTCATCTACAAAAGCAGAATAAAAACTATTCATTATTAATAAAATAACAGTCCAAAAATCATAGTTTCATAAGACATTTATTGTTATTCATAATATTCACTGTCATTTATATCATACAATTAAATGTTAATTTACACTTTAATTTATAAAATATTGAAAGATGATAACAAAAGCAATTCAAGAATTGGAACTCAAAGGCAATTAAATTACACAATTTTAACAATAAAAAATAAGGTAAATTTTACTGTTTGAATCTAATATAACTTATAAAAAAGGTCTAAATATAAGCAGAAACTTGAAATTTTTTTATACATAAATACTGTTTAACAGTTTATGTACATTACAATTTTTACTATGAAGAATTTGAAAAAAGCAAACTTGAAAATAAAAATTATCGTTAATTTATTTTAAAAAAAAAAAGCTTCAATGTTGTCACAATTAAGAACAAGAGTTGTTGCAGACTGAAAAAATGGGATTTTTCTTTGCTAAGCAACAAAGCACATTTGCATATAATATTTCTTACCAAGTGTCAGCAATTCTTAAGATTCTCAATTAAAGTGCAGTAATTTAATATGAAATATTATTTATGGAATAAAATAAACTGAAGAACACACCTGTCTATTTCTCTCATCAGTAATTCTTGATATTTGAATCTTCTTTCGCCCCATGGCAATATGCTTTACAGCAGGACCTTCCAGTTCAGATGTGGAAACAAAAGCAAATAAAAAATAAAGGAGTTGCCTTTTCAACAACTACCCAATTTCAAGAGAAATTCCAATCTAAAATGTAGAAAGTTGCCAAATTAATACAATTTGTTCCTTAACATTAATTAGCACATTCAGTTAAAAATATATAACATGAAAGAATCTATTAACATGTTTCAATTCAATAAAATGTATACAAGTGACTGTATTCCAAATTTAAGCTTTTCACCTTTTTAAAACATGTGGATATAAATATGGTAATCAGACACTTCATATCAATTATTTATAAATGCAGAATATTTCAATCCTTTAGCTTGTTTTCAAGAAAAGATATTTTCAACAAAAATACAAAATATTTTCGCTTCTTGTAACACATAATTTTATGTTTATTTAACAGATATATATTCTATACTTTCAAGTTCAAAAAACATTCAGATAAAAATTAATAAAATATTATTTTAGTACATATATTTTAAAGAACTGTTATATCTGGTTTTGAAAAGGAATCACTCATTATATGAAACTGAAACAGCATCATTTAACAGAATAGCACACAATTTTGGAAGAGAATTTAGTGTTATAGGATCATAAAAAAATTAAGAAATTAAATATGAGAGTATTTGATAGTGAATTACGTGAAATCACTTGTACTTTAAATAATTTAACTGATTTAGAAACCTAAAAATTGAGGATAAAAATGATTTTTTCTCCCCATATTTAATGTAAATTTTGTAAAAAAAATTAATTTGTTATACATTCAAAACCCCATATAAATTTTTAAAAAAACATGTTCTTCTAATAAAAAATATACAAATGATAAGAAGCCCTTATGAGATATGAAAAAATGGGTAGTTTGTTTAGTATTTTTATATATTGCATCCATTATAATAAAATACATAAGCATAAAGTTAGCATGTGACATTTATTAAATAAAAATAGTACAACATATCAGAAATGATATGAAATCAGTGACAGATTATTCATGAATTAAACAATAATGTTGAGATTTTTTAGACAGTTTGGTTAGTAATAATGGGAATTTTTAATATTTAGGTTTGATATATGTTAACAAACATTTATATATCATTTCTTTTAATTCCTTAATAAAAAGAGCAAGACAATTGATCTGCTCAGTTGTTTTTTAAACATACTTATTGAGATAAGCCCAATTGACCATCTCAAATTCAGTATTTATTAACAACATTTATTTTACTTTAACATAATTGTTTGGTCCTATTTTAAATCAAAATATTTAAATATTTTCGAAGACATTTTAAAAACAGACATTTAAGATATTTTAGATTGGGTAAAGAAATTTAATTTTTTCAATGGAAATCTGAAAGTTTTCAGTGTATTTGTAAAAATAAAACCAAATACCATATTTTACCCCCTGCAATCAATTACTTCTAAAAAACAAATCCAATCATGAAAAAGACTATTGGACTGAAAACTCTATAACAGAATAAAATTAAATTTAAAAAAAGCTTATTAAGGTATCAATTTAGATGCAAAATTATGTACTTCTTAAACTATGTTTACAGATTTCTATTTCAATTAAAACTGTTATAACTCAAATGAAATTTTTATCAAATAAATTTTTATACTCAAAATATTAAGAGTTACATAAGAAAAATAAAATTGGTTTTAAATAATAGAATTTCATACACATTTATCTATTTTTATGTTTTCAACATGGCATCAGTTAATTGTGAACTTATCAACAAATGAAATAGCGATAAGAAGAATTTTTTACTATAAAAACAATATAAGAATTGGTTTATTAAAATCCAATATAAATAAAAAATTAAGTTATAATTGTTAGTTATTATTATTTATTAATGTGTTATATATACATATATAACTGTAGATATTACAAGTGCAATTTTTCTTCGATAATTTATTTAATATGACGTACAACAAAATTTAACCGTAGAGATAGAAAATATCAGACAGGAACGTTCCTCTTTTCCCGTTAAGACTATGCCATCCTATCAGAAAACAACGCATTAAGACAATTTCCCAATACCGCGAAAAGAGTTATTAGGCAATAGACATTCTCCCACGGTAAAGACGAGAAGTCCATCCCTAAGCGACAGTTATCGTGAGAAATGGGATTTAGAATACATAACATTTCAATCATTGAAGAGAAAGGTAAGTTGGAGAGAGAACAGAAAGAGTATAAAAATGGGGGCATGTGCGAACTCATAACCCCAAAATAGAAACATACCTTACATCCCTTCAGCGGCAGAAGATCTGCTGATCCTCCATCGGGCATGTGCTCTGCAGGGTTACTACAAGATCACTCGTCTAAGCGAGGGAGAAAACGGCGCCAAAAGAACTAGACCTTAATTTTACGGATTTTCGTGATTGTTAAGGAAGAAAAGGGCCAGAAACGAGATGAAAAAAATAAGAAAGGAAAAAGGACATCACAAAATCAAACGATGTCAATCATGACACCTGATTCTGAAACTCCAAATACCACACAAAAGTATTCCACTTTTTATTTATTTTTTGTTTAATTGTAAAATGTGTTAACAGATTCGGATAACTTTCTCAAATAGAACCAGATTTGTAAATATATTTACAATTTAAACAAATACTAATACAAACTCTACCTATCTTGAGATTTTATTTATATCAAAGTTAAAAAAATTTTCTAATTATATATATTTTTTATTTTTTCATACAAAATAAGCAAATAACAAAATATTTAAAAGTTGTAAAATAAGAAAAATCATCATTGCATAGATGTCTTATGAATAAAAAAGGTAACGATTTAACAGAACATTTTATTAAATTTCTTAACTACTCCAAATATACCACACATTGAAAAGAATCATTACAATATATATCCTCAATATTTTCCTCTCATTATTTGACTGCTTTTTAAATCCTTATTATATAAAAACGAATTACCATTCTTTAAATTCTGCTATTCTCGGTTAAAAAAATATAATGATAATGACATTTAATATAATTCTATAGTTAAAGAATTACAAAATCTTAGATAAATCAAAGAAAATTCAAATATATCTGAGGACATTTCATGATGAAATCCATAGCTTATAACTGGAACGTTTATTAATTTTTTTAATTCAATAATGATTCCTCAATAGAAAATATTAATAATAAAAAAATTTTGGGGTAAATTTCTACGAAATAAAAACAAAATTATTTTTTTATTTAATATGATTCAAATTCTATGATATTTTGAGAATCAAATAAAGGTTTCGATGTATGACATGGAAAATTTTAGAAAAATATATGCTTTAAAAAATAAAATTTAACTACATGTCAAAACTAGGAATACTAATTTTGAATACTAGGAAACTAGGAGCTGCTTTATGAGAAATGAAAATGCATTTATTACCTTGAAAGAAAGAAATATTTTGTACTTTAATTTCCAAAATAAAAGTAGCGAACCAAGGCACAGGGCCTAGGTTCGATCTTCGGTCTGAGCAGGGTTAACTCAACTTTTCATCCTTTCAGTGGGTCAATAAAACTCAATACCAAAAATGCATGGGAACTAAACACTGGGGACACCTCGTTAGGTTGGCCACCTAACCGTGACAGCTTCACACTTCATGGCCCTTGATCATGAAAACAGATATGGGCACTGTAGGTTTTGGGCCCCATATGGAATGTCATGCCACTGAGTGTATATATATATTTCAAATAAATTTGTAAGGAGAAATAACTACGGCATATCAAGTGCAGAAATTGTAATTAAATTATTTTATGTTTCTGATATGTACTGATTCTAATTTCTAAATTAGCTTTACTTTTTATAACCAATAAATGTAAACAAATAGTTCAACAAATATAAATAAATAACATACGAGAAATTTGAAAGTAAAACTTTCAGATTACTTTGAGTTTATACTACACAAAATAGCAGTTTAATCACATTTTTAAAGCAAAATTGACAGTATACTCAGTGACTTTAAAATGGTTGTAGATTTCAATATTCTACAGCAAAATATGTTTATCATAGGCATGTAAAACAGAAATTAAGCCTTATTCATTCACAGAGGTTGATTTAATTGGAAATCTCATAAATCGAACTGTTACAACAAATTCAAATGAAAAACAAGCAAATTTACAGAGGCGTCAATGGCCGCATCATAATCTCTAGTGCTAAATTAATAAAGAACAATGAAAACGCCGACGCTTGTCTCTAACACGCATGCGTCTTTTGCAGAAGTAATTGAAACAATCTCTAATAAAGCAGAATCAAGGCTATCAATAAATCAAGAATACAGCAAACGATATTGAGAGATGTCTTATTGTTATAATGATGTGGATCGTTTAAACGGCGTGGTGTTATTTAAAATGTTGGTAAATAGTATTCGATTCAAGAGTTCAATTGTTAAGAAGGTATAATTTATAATACGTAAGCTTAAAATTAGAACAAACATCTTTTAGAAGATTTTTACTGCTCCGCATTCACTAAAATATTATAAATAATTTAACTAAAGATCATAGGCGAAACGCAAAATAAACTAGAGTATATGAAAGAAAAGAGTGCAAATAGAACTCAAAAATAAAATAATCTATATCTTAATAAGAAAAATATTGAGTACTTCATTTTTTTGAATTTATATATATATAAATGTATAATAAATTAAAACTCTGAAAATAAACGATTGAATCATTAAATATGATAAAAAAAAACAATTTTAAATTGTAATAAATATGAAAAAATTAAATTATAATTTCAATTTTTTAGTTTTCAAACATAGCATTGATGCATTTTACTCAAAACAGTAATTTTTTTTATAAATGTTAGCACACTGTTTAAAAACAAATTACTTAAATTATATTATATTTAAATGTATGCAATAGTAATTTTAATTTTAACTTTAAAAAAATTAAGAAAATGAGTATTTGTGATATGATCACTTACAGAGTTTACTAATATTTAATAAGAAATTTTTTATTTAACTATTATTTAGTTATCCCAGGTTAGAAAGAAATTTGGAAGGGAATTAATGTATTTAAAGCCAGGTTAAATTAATGAAAAAATTATTTAATTTACAATGTTATATAAATTTAATATATTTTGCATCACGAAATGCGATCAAATTATTTCCAACCATAATAATAAAGGAATTCTATAAAAAATTTTTAAAAATGGATTTCGGAAAATGTGTTTTTAGAATTTAAAAGATGAGAAATAAATCAGCATGATCCTTCTCTATAAAACCTTAAATAATTTTAGTTATTAAATTTATTCAGTAAAATAAAGGGAAAATATATATATGAAATATATAAGTTAAACTAAAAGAATAGGTGAAAATATAAAAATAATTTTACAAAAAATAAAATTATTCAATCTCAGAAACAAAACAATTTTTATGAATTAAGCAATATATGAATAGATTGCAATATATTTAATATCATCAAATCTTGAACTCAAATTAAATTTAAGTTAATATAAATTACAAATCATTAACATTTTTTATATTTTGACAGTTTACACAATGTTCTTTTGATAAGAAAAATCGAGATATATTACATAAACAGTAAATAAATATAACTATAATCAGCAACTTCGGGGATTTTAAAAATATTTTACCATTATTTTTTAAATTTATTTGTATTCTAGTACATTTACTTAAATCATAAACTGGCTTGTGAAAGAAAACTTAAAAATTGCAGGAAAAAAAAATCAGAAAAATGTAGGGGTAAAAATTTATAGAAAAAGTAATTAAAAAAGTAACTTTTTATAATACTGACGTGTCTATAGTAAGGCAATCTATGAAAAAGTATTCATAACAAATACATACATATATATACATAATAAATATAAATACAGACATATCTATTACAAAAAGAAGTTTATAAAAGGCATTGCTGTTATAAAAAAAATAAAAACTATTCATAACAATATACACTAATGAATTTTGGATATTTCTGTTAAAAAGGATTCTTAACAATATCTATTAATGTGTAAATTTTGGGTGTTACTTAATACATGGCTGTAATTAAATATCATGTTTATAATCCATGAGGTATATGTGTGAACTTAACATAAAAAACAAAGTGGGAAAAATTATATTGTGATAAAAAATATCAATGTTTAAAATCTTTCTTATTTTTAGAATCATAGTAAGATTTGAAGTAACCCTGCAAAAAGATAATTCTATATTTCCAGTTTATGAGGTAAAATTAAATGTCAAATCTATTCCGGATTTTGTTATAAATATAGTAAATTCTTGTTACTTTTAATAAATCTTAACTCATAATAATACAAAAAATTGAGTTACTGCTTCACTTTAAATACTAAAAACTTCTAGTGTTGTGTATAATGTGAGGAAATAGACGAACCTTAATGATCATGGAAATCAGATGACACCCAGACTCATGTTCCCCATTAGTATAGTTTTCCTCCCCCTTACAAAAACTGTAAAACTTTCTTCCCAGCAACCATGGTGATGAGAGGGAGCTGCTACCTAAAAGGGGGTCAAGGCTACAACGTCACAGAACGAGCGAGATCTCCCGACGCACGGATAAACAGAAGAGAAAAATCAGGAAAAGGTGGGTAAAACCCACTTTTCTGGACACCCCTTCAGCCGTTACCTAAGCAACCTTCTTTACGTACAACATCGCTTCGGTAAGCTAACGAACACCCGTGAAGCTTCAAAGCTCATGCTTTCATCGTCTGTGTTTATTAATTCGTGTGTGAGAGGGTTTCTCATTTCTCAAATAGTCGTTTGAACTTTTTCTTTTTAAAGCTGAAAACTATCCACTACTTTTATAATGATTTTATTAATATACCTTTAGTTGCAGTAGTTACGGGAAAAAATCTGAATATTTCTAATACAATTTATATATGATAAAATATATTAAGTACGGTACAAAACATGCAAAATGTGGAAAGTAAACTGTTAAAAGCCCAATAACATGGTCAATTTTTGTATAATAAAGTTATCTATTTAAATTTCAAAAATCCAGAAATTATTTTTTTCTCATTCAATATAATAATGTTGATTCCCATATTTCTCTTTCAGGTTTTTGAGACATTTAATTAATTCCTCGCAGACATTTCCTTTAAAAATAATTACAATTAATAAAAAAATCCTTATAATTCCCCATCTGTCTAATTACATACATTTTAAGTGGAACATTAAACGATTCTACGTTCTGAGCAAATAAACGAGAGATTATAACGAAATAAAAACACTGATTAGCACGAGACCCATTTCTCGCAGAACAAGCAATTAGATTCAGTATCATTTTACATTGAGGAAGTGCAACAGAAAATCGAAATCAATGCAATTTCAGCTTTACCTTTAACAGTACACTAAAATGACGAAAATTACTATTTCTTTAAGCAAATATACATCGTTTAGTATTTATAATAAATTTAATTCTGAAGTAATAATTGATATTATTTGTGAAAATAGAGTAATTTGAGAATGGTAAAACCTGGGAAAACATTATTCGTTTACACTTTATCAACATTGTTATTTTTCTCAGGCAGATTTAAAATCTTTATCAAATCAAAGATTTTAAAATCTTCAGTATATTTTTTAAATTTTAAAAATCATTCATTTGAATGAAAAGAAAACAAAACGCAATTATGGAAGAGTTCACATTCCAATGGCAATAATGATATTCAATTTTAATATTTCACGTTTGCTAGAATTCACAGCAAAATTCTCTTAACATTAAATAAGGAATAAATCACAATAATAATCTAAAAAAAGCGTATATCACTATAAAAAAAAGTGAGACATATTAAAAATAAAAATTGTAATACATTTTATGCAACTTTGAACTTGAAACTAATATATTCAAATCCATATTATTTTATAATTATTTGATTGTAAATAAGACGCAAAGAATTTTCGTTCATTTTTTTCCTTTGAAATAGTAACAATTGCAATTTATTTAACGAATTATAAATTCATGATAAAACCTGGTTCGATTTCTGAATTTATTCTAACAAAAGTTATAGAATTTAGAATAAATATTTACCATTAAAAATAATGATTTCCGAAAATCTAGGACGATAAAAGCAAACAATAAAAACTAATTTTAATATTGTAAAAATACACGGACGATTTGACGTTACATTGATAAAAAAATACACTTTTACATCCTCATTTTTTTCTATTACACAACATAATTACAAGAATATCATGTTTAAAATCCGCGTGGAAAATAAAAAAGTAAGACTTTTTTATTAAAATTACATTCATTATTTACAAGAAACGTTACGGTTAAAAGATATCTATCAAATCGAATCGACGCAGAAAAAGACCTTAAGCAAATGTATCTAAAGGAAATAATAGACAAAAATATAAAGAACCATTTTCCGTAAACCTTCTCCCCGCCCACATTTCAACGAGAAGTCAAATGTTTTTCATCTTATTTATAAAAACATCATTTTTAAAACGGCTGGCATTTTTTTATGCTCATAAGATTAAAGATATTACTGATTTTAAACAGAAAAGGAATATTGTACCTTGTTATCTTTTGATTGGCAATAATTTTAAAAAATAAATCCGAATAATTATCAAATATTTATCACAATTCAATATTCCTATACCTTAAAATTGTAATACCTAGAAGAAATGCACATAATATAATATTTATTGAATAAATATATTACACACTAAAAATATCAAGAGATTATGTTTTCAAGTTATATGTGTGAAAACATAGATCTTCAGAGATCAGTGCTCAGAATAACTACATCCGTTAGTAATAACATGCCCGAGTATTGAATCAAACAGATTGAAAGACATGAACAGTTACATGTAACTTCCAAACATGTAATTGTTCATTTACTGCACTGCAATTACATGCAACTTCAACATGACGTCACAATTTATCGACCATAGTGATTGCAGTAAGGTGACGACAAACCAGTTGGCAATCATTGACCACATTATTTCTATTACTGAGAGGTCTGGAGGACTTAATGGCTACGGCAACAGCCAAACATTCTCTGTAACAAGGAACGTCCGTAAAATACCGGAAACTTGAGACCGTGCATTATCCTGCTTAAATATAATGTTTCCTAGTGTTCAAATAAAGAATAAAGATACAGGTGTTAACATAATAGAAACGAAACGGCCTTTGTTAAAAGTGTAATCACTGCGAATAAATGAGCAATAATCGTATACTCAGTAACACCACACACCAAGTTCTCCACGACGTTGTCAAACACGGTTACGACCACCATGATCCCGTTAACAGTTTCAGGATTCTTCTGAAAGCAAGATGTCAGGCCATTCTTAGGCCCAGGTTCCTCTTTGATCACACCATTGAATAAGCGCCTGACCGTGAAGCAACTTCAAGGTGAATACAAACCATTGATCATCGAGCTGACAATCCATGTTGTTGCCAACGTCGTCGAACAGTTTATACAGACTTTTGTTATTTTGTTAACAATCCCATTTTTTGGCTTGTGACGTAAACTTAAGAAATATTAATAAACCATACTTAGCTTTACTAAGATTTATCTGGCCAATATTCAAAAATCTACAAAGCAAGATTTTACAATGAATTTAGAGTTAGTGATAGATTTCAATAAATAATAATTAATTCAATAAAAAAGCAATACGTTGATTTATACGTATGATCTTATTTTAAAATTTAAACTTTTGTTATGCCAGTCTGGTTTGAAATATTTAATTTTCATGTAAAATCTTATTGAGAAAATATTTTAAATAAAAACTTGTTTAAAAATAGCAATATAAATATTTGAAGAAACTCCAGTGTAAATTAAAGATATAAATAACAAAGCTTAATAGGTGAAATTTTCTATATGAAGTAATGGAAAAATGAAATTTATTCTAAATTGAGTATGGAAGCATTGGGATCAAAATATTAGGAAGAAAGATTAAACTTTTATGTCTTTTCTATCGAACGTCAGTATCAGTCAGCTGTTTGAGAACATTGAATACATTTTTAAACTTAATAAAACAAGTAATAATATATTTGTAGTTAAAAAAAAATAATCGTACTTCTCTCCTCAAACAAGTTCAGCGCACAACCCAATAAACAAACCCGCCTTCCAACAAGCGAACCCGATTCAAGGACACATAAAAGTTCACCAAAACGGCGATAACGCATCAAATGTAAGATCACCCTCACCAGTCTAGAAAGCTGTGATGGCGTGCCTCTCCGCCAATCAGCGCCCGCCCTGAAACCGCAAATGTAGCGGCAGTGGAGAAGTGGAGGCTGGTGATTGCGTCACTAGTGAGACGATGACGACTCCGCTCAGGGAAGATCCGATATCAAGCCAATATTGGCGGGAGGAAGAAATGTGCTGGATCGTCTTGAGCACTTATCCGCGGCGAAGCGCACATGCGCGCAACCGAGTGCCCCTCTTCTCTCCCACCCTCTCACTTCACGTGAATCACGCACTCCGATAACAGTCACGCAAACGAGACTTACAATATTTTCGCAAGAAATTGAGACATTTTAAATTTGGTTCGCTGCAAGTGACATTTAGATGTTTCCTAATTGCCAAAAAAAAGCGACATTTTAGAATCAATAAACATAATAAGTAAAGGAACTGAACCTTTAAACTTTGTAACACTAGATCACCGGATAATAAAATGTACGCGTAGTCCCAGAGATACAAGAAAATAAAATTACTTGGTGAAAAACACCGAAATTTAAGAGAGTTAAAAATAATTCACATGTCCACTAACTCATTAAGACACGGAAAAAGGAAAAGGAATATGTATAATGACCAAGTAATTGGCTATAAATGTACGTCTTTCTTTCAAATTTTTTTTTACCTTTTTTAGTGAAAAAAATACTACTGGCTGTGGTAAGAAAAGGTCTTTAAATTCCAAGGCAGATCATTGGGGATCAGAACATAATTTTTAGCATTTAGGCTGACAGATATGAAATATACTCAACACGATGCATAACTTATCATGAAATCAATGTCATAATGTAAGGAACTGATTATATCTTTCATTATTCTAATTTGCTAGTGCAACAAATCAAGTAGATATAGTTAAACACAGATGTCACGATGGAGAAATATAAAGAATGTAAACTGCCTCATTACAACATAGTTTTTATGTGAACCATTATAGAACATCATTGATATCGAAATCATATACTGGGAACGGAAAACGCACAATACGACATTTAAATACGATTTCAAATGTGTGATATTGTATAACGAGAATACAATTTTGACATTATTCTGTACATAAATAGGGATACGATTAAGATAAATAAGCGATGGTTAGAAGTAAGGTAGCAGTAAGGATGGTTAGAAGTACCTTGCAATAGCACAATTTTGAGCTTCAAATTTTTTTTTTTTAATTTTACGAAAGAATAATGAAAACCCTAGTCAGTTGTTCACTCAAAAAGTAATTTCTATATCTATTAAAGTTATATCAATTCAGTCAAAATTGATAAGAATCAAGGATGATTTAAAAGTGACTCTTTATGACCAAGTGGCAGAAATATTGAGACAGGGATTACTATTTTAAAAAATAATGAATGTTAGAAAAATAAGTCTTGAAACAAGTTTTGGATATGAGGAGACAATTATTTGGTCATTACACGGAATTAAAACCAAAATGCATTGATTAATAATTTTGTGATAATTAAATAACAAAATCAAGACTTACAATAAGTTTGTTCAAAAAATATCACAGAAGATTCAATAAATAAAATTATTAGATTAAATAATATGCTGCTTCGAAGATAATACTATTATCCTAATATTTAATTACGATAAATAGTTAACTTTAAAGATAAGTATGCGTTTGAAAATAATAACTCTCAGAAAATTCGAGATCATGCGTAAATTTATGTTTTTTTCTCTTTTTTTAATCATTAATTCACCAATCAAATTAAGCACAATTAAGTGGAAAACGAATTTGCGAATATTTGCATAATAATAATGCAAATTTTAAATTACTAAACTCATCTAGTGAAGCTTTATTTATTGACAAAAATGTTTAAATTTGCATGATACAACTTGGCTCCAAAAATTATTATTTTTCTTGATTCAATAACAGTTTAAAAAATTCCTTTTACGAATGCTCAAGACAGTGCCATAACTATTAGTTAAAAAGTTCACATAAATCTTCAACAGAATGAAATGAGATAGGATTCTCGTATTCCACGAGTAATATGACATTGGCCCACACGGAAATAAAGATCTCATAATTTTACGCTGACACTTTTATATTTCGATAAAGTAATTTTTGGCCTAACGTTACAATGAATTGTAAAAAGAAATTTAAAAGAGAAAATAAAAATATTAATACACAAAAAACAAAATAAAAGATGTTATTTATTTAAAATGTTAAAATAAATGTGAATAAAAAAAACTTTTTATTTTTTAAAAATAAAATTATAAATTAAACCAAATCAACACCTATAAATCAGCTCAAACAATTTATTTGAATGGAAATATGTAGCATAAAAATTCAGACAAAACAATGAAATTATTCTATGTGAATTTATAAAAGAGTACTTTGTATCAGAAAATAGAGCGAATAATATCGCAAGAGTAAAATATAAACACCAAAACAGGTTCTTAAAAAATACTGCATAAAAATTTAAATGATACAAAAATTTAAAAGTATAAGTAAGAGTGGTTTTTGAATATAAATAACAATAGGCAAAAGGGTTTCTTTTCTAAAATATAAATACATAACTTTTGACTAAGACCGAAATTTACGATTAAAAATTTGAATCGAATCGTACTATTAACACTTCTACAGTTAAGCACCTGACAGGTGTACTGATTGGTTGAGCACGCGGGCATTTCTACAAACACCCGCCTCCTCCCACCTTTCCTTGACAAGCTTCAATCAGTAAAATACCTTTAGAGCCGAAATGTGCCGCATTCACATCCAGCTACTTAGCTGCTGATCTATTAAAAAAAATATATACGTAAGGCACGAGGTGCATCGTGGAGTTTTTACAGCAGGACACACAAGGTCAAACTTTGATCTTGTCGCGCTCACTTATAAAAAAGGAAATTTGCATGCACAGGAGCGTATTAATTCATATTCATGACCGTAACTCCATGAGGGAGGGAGATACCAACAGTTAAAATGTCAAGGTCAGGGAATTAAATGGAATAGGACGGGATATTTATGTTGGAATGAAATCGGGTCGGAGATAGTGACACAGAAAATAAAAGGATAAGAAAAAATATATTTAAGAAAAAACAAAACTGAAGAAAGGGTAAAAAACTGAAAGGATAAAAACCTTATAGTAACAACATGAATTCTTCTAAAGAACTAACAAATGTTATATAATAAAAAAATAACATAAATAAGAAACATGAAAAAAATTTTTGTTTATATGAATTTCCTTCAGAAACATTTGTCATGCCTTATTCATAATTTGGTTACTACAATCATTGATTAATTTATTACAATCATGGAGTTGTGTGTTACATAATTTCTCTCTTTATTTACAATTGTTTATTTCATTTCTAATTACTCTACTGAAACTTTCCAATGTTTCAAATTTATGCAAAAAAAATTATGGATGCCAAAATTATCAACTATACACAGCATTTCTGTAAAAATTTAATTTCAAATTATAAACTACTCATTTCAAACTTTGAGAATAATAAAGCGACTGCGGTCTATAGAGAAGATGAGAATTAAAGGAAAATCTCCAAAAATAAAAAAAACGCACGACTAATGAATTAAAATTTTTTAAAATTAAAAAATACTTTAAACACAAGACAAAATTGATTATATTTTACTAGAATCATGACAAAAACAAAATTACGTCTCATAAGGAAACACTTCTCATTGTGATATTTTGCACTAATTTAAAAGATAAAAAAAAAGATTACAATTTGGGGAAATTTCAACAGTCGAATTTGCTAGACCATTGAAAATCTTTGCACCAAAATATTTGATTAACTTTTCGTAACTGCATTTGTTTGTGAAATTCTCCTTTGTAAAGCTCCACCCTTTTCTGAATTCAAAAGATTGAAAAGTGATGTTAACAATATAAATACGATAAACACTCGGTCTACGGTAACGCAGACAGCTAATGCTTTCTGTATTTTAAAGCAAAAAGTTTGAGTCACATAGTTACTTCTTAAATACTAGATAACGAAGCTAGATAAATTGAAATGAAGAAAAACAAAGCAGACTCATCTAATTGAATTATGCAGCAATGAACAAATGTTACCATGAGCCAAATTCCACATGAGATCTTAATATAATTATTATCTTTAAAATTATTGCATTTCAAATAAAAAGTAAAAAATACAGAGTGAAAAACTAAGCTTAAATTTTCTGGAATTTCCTTCATTTTAAAGAATAAAGAAATTTGCTATCTCTTAAAATAGAACCGGACTAAAATTATTTTCTAATGAAATTCAACTTAACTAATTTTTAGCGTAGAATGTAATTTATGATTTAAAACTGTATTTTAATAAAAAGTCATGTTAAAAACCTTCTATGGAATTCCAAAACAAAATTTCAATTATTAAAAATAATGATTTCAATGCAAAACATTCTTTTTGAAGATAACAAATGTTGCAAAATTTCGCTGGGAATTTTATTGCTTCAAAAATTAAATAGAAAAATATATAAATAATTAATCTCATTATTTTACAAATAAGATCTTTTATTTCTAACTCAACATAAATAATATTATGAAGCTCATATATAATATCATCAACTAAAATTTCATATATTATTATTGCCACATGTGTGTATACATATAGCTTTGCACATCATGATTGAAAATTTACGCAATCTTACACATTATTTAAACAAATGACTGTTTTAAAAAATTTCAAACTGCAATTAAAAAATTTGTAGTAGATTATAAAAGTTAAAGAGAATTTTTTATTTTTTACTTTAATAAAGAATTATTTTTGTACATATTTTGATGAATCCAAATTTGATTTGACATAATTACCAAAGATTTACTAAACTTATAAAAGAACTAACTCCATTCATAGAATAAAATTTCTCCTTATATAGAAATAAGAGATATATTGAGACAATGTCGTAAAGCATTTGCAAAATGAAGAATACAAAAGTATTTTCAGATGCTTATTCCAAGCCACCATTACAAGTACGCATTAAGCAACAGGGAAAGATGTACGTACACAATATTTTTATTAACACGAATTTCGCAGATTTTATTGTACATTCGTGAAATTTTACGGTTGCATATTTGCTCATTTTCGTTGCATATTTATTTTCCACGTAGCTGCTCCAAATGGCAATGACATTTTGCTGACAATTCGGGAACACATCAGCGATTTATTTGCAGAAAGATTGATGCTTGTTAATTTTATATTAAAAAGTGAAGATTCGATTGACTAACAATCTGCGCTAAAGAGACAATAAAGTAACAATAAAAATTTGAATCAGTTAGCCAGTATGTGTATGATTACATTATGTGAAAAATGGTTACTTAAACTAATTAACTAAAGTATTTACTTATCATTTTTGCAAATGAACTCGAAAGAGTTCAATATAGAGCATTTTTCTTACATGACGGTATAAATTCGTAAGCAAATACAATTAGTTCTAGAAAAATATAAGTCTAAATTATTGTTTTTATCCTTAGTTCACAATTTTTTACTAAAAAATAACGGGAATTACATTGTGTTGAAATCAACTCTCAATCAACAATTTTAAGCGTAAGCTATAAATACTCAATAAAAAAAACTCCACCAGTAAAATTCGTTTTGTGATTTGAATAAATAAGCAATATTGATATTAAAAATATATCGAAATTTAAGATAAGTTCAAGGGAATTTCACTAAAATTGAAAAATAAAGGAGATTCTAATAAAATGATCCAAAATAAACAAATAAAAAAATTTATACTAGGAGACATAAGATTCAAAATATATATATAGATATTGAATCTTATGTCTCCTAGTAATTAAACTTAAATATAGAAAATATACGAAAAATTTAATGCATATAAAAATATTTTATCTTTCTTTTTTACTTATACTTTTTTATATAAATTATTTAATTTGAACGCGAAATTTTCAGTTATTTCATAGAAGTAATGTATAAAACAAATTCAGTTATTTCACACAAATTATCATCAGAATTCGAAAGAGCAGAAAGTAATATTTTGAGTAATCCATTTTTAATTTATATTTATGATTTTCTTACAATATGCATATTAACAATATTGAGTTTATAAATAACAATGTAAATCGTTCTTCACACACAGCAAACTTGTAATATTGAGTATGAAATACTAAAACAATACTAATTTTGTGCATCAATTTATAAGATATACTCTCAGTTGCATTAATCAACAAATATGTATTCATCATGCAAACAGCAGTACAAGCCGAATTCTTTGCGCTTGCTTATAGCAAAGTGTACGATACTGCCCGCTTCAAAGCCTACTTTCGGAAGTAAATCACTATTAAAGATCACTTACTAACATATATGATTTACTTAGCATAGGCGTATCAAGATCAAGCAAGTATATAGAACGTGTTCATACAAGCCCTACGTAATAGAAAAAAAGGACTGGCTCAGAGAAAAAAGAAGAAAGAACCTTGAGTCGGACCCACACGAAGTGTCTTATCAATAAACAAAGCAGGTCGACCTTCAAAAATTAATAAAAAGAAAATAATGGGAAAAAATCTTGATAGGCTTTAGTCCTTTCACCCAATGGAAAATATTCGTACACACATTAAAAACTTATGCTTAGATTAGTTGAAGTGGATTAGCATGACGGTTACTTTGAGATTAAAATTTAAAAAAATTTTTATTAAGTATTAACATAAAAATAAGTTAGAAAGAAATAAGAATTAAACGTGTGCAATATATACGGATCAAATTTACAGAAAATGCATACAAGTTAATATAGGTTATTACAACAGATAATAAATCGAAAGTATTTAAAACGTATCAATACAAACAGCAGCAGAGATTCTTTTTTCTGAAAAAGGAAAAACTATACATTTCCAAATCCTTCGGCTCGAAAACACTTACGAAATCGCAAAATTTCAAGTTTTGATAATATCGGTAGTTAGAAACTTGCAACACATGACGATTCAAAAACACTGACAAGAAAAAGATAATCTGCAGTAAAGATAAGGGCTAGCAGAAAACAGACGATTTGTAAATATTTCTAGACAACAGATAGCAGGTCTGAAACCCGATTTGAATTGATTGTTTCCAAAAAATATTTTATATTTGCACAAGCTTGTTTAAAAAAACGTATTGTTTTACATATAATATAAATTTTTCGCTAGTCTAATTTGCAATAGAAGATGCGCCAATAAAAGAACTATATTTGTTAAAATTAAATATTTTTAGAAATTGGCAACTTCAGTAAAAAACCATATTTTTCAAGAAGCAATAATTAATATGCGTTTAATAATATTGAATTTTTTAAAATTATTTTTGTGAAGGTGGATGGGATAGCCTATTGTGATAAGTTTTGGATTGCTAGTTGATTAATGTAATAATGATTCATAATGACCTTTATTGATAATAAAAATGGATTGTCTCTAATACTTTCAAAGCATCACATGGGCATTTGATTATAACCTGTTTATTGCATATATATCTTTGGTTTTCTAGGAACTTTAAATTGCATCTTAATTTTTTATTTTAATATTTCGGTTTAAATAATTAAATAGTTTTAACTTTGCTAAAATTTAACTATTATTTTTTGGAGTTTATACTAAATTACTTGAAAACTGAAACTACCTAACTATTTGAATTTTCTTTTTTCTGACGTTAATCTAGCGAGTTTTTTCAAGTAGTAAGGTGAAACTTGGATTTTATGAGTTGTCAAAGAAATAAATTCTTGTTTTCTTTCTAAAAAAAATAAAATTCAACTATATTTAAGCGATACAAGCAAGCCATTTAAAATTATATTCTAATATTAGATTTAGAATTTAGCAGCATTTTAACAAACATTAGCACTTCAAGAAAAAATCACCACACAATTGAAGACATAACAAATGATATTTTAAAGAGTTTTTACAAAAAAAAATTAGGATTCTGCCAAAAATTTCTTTAATTTAATGAGTATCACCAACCTGCAAACGCAGTAGAGTTATATAACTGCCTATAAATAAAAATCAACATTTTCCTTAATCCTGGTATAAGAACTAAATGCCTATAAATGAGTAAAATCACCTAACATTTTTCTTAAACCTGGTACATTCATCGATTAAAAATTTTAAAATCGACAATACTAAAACACAAAATATTACAGAAATTGTTCAACTGTAAAGAGAGACTAGAATTAAATTGAAACTTATATAACCTTAACCACCAAATTGGCAACCAAATAATTAGTATTTTGGGCTTTGATTCAATAATTCGTGGATTTGAATCCCATCTCAAAATTCACTTTAAATTGTAGGTCCTGTTTTAATAAACCCAGGTGTGCAAATTTGATTTGATTTGTTTATCGCTCAACGGTCATTTTTTGCACAAGAGGGCTAATCAGACCGGGACCTACGGTTTAAAGTGGATTCCGAACCACTACAAACATCCATGCCTAAGATGGGATTCGAACCCACGAACTGTTGAACCGAAGGCAGGAGGGCTAACCATTCGGCTGCCAGCTCGGCTGCCCGGGTGTGCAAAAGCTAACTATTGAGGACAAACTAAATCAAATTTCTACATGTTAAGTCCTGATTGACATTACACTAAAAACATCTTTTATATAATTGTAATAAATTTATCACATTATAACTATCGAAATTATTTTCTAAAATATAAAATTCAAATAGTTATGCAATTTCACAGGATCAACCGAAGTTTCTAGTTCGCTGATAGAACAAGAATACTATCATTTATCTAGTCATTCAGCAAATACTGCAAAAATCGATAGAACTGGCCGGTACTTTAATTCAAAGCATGCGAAAAGATTTTTCAGCAATTAGGAATTTATCGGTAAACCATTTCCAGCGAACTTGCTCCAGTTTTGAAATGTTATTTCTCTTAATTACAGCATAACAGCTGCGTTCTTTATCAAATGACATCAGACTACAAAAAAAAAGAAGAAAAATTAACAACCATAGCACCGCATTATATTAATACAATATACATAACGGGTTACGAAAAAAAAAGCCTTTCAAGAACAAACATTCCATGTAAAAAAATAAATAAACCCATATTCGTGTATCATAGTTCTAAGAAATGGTAACAAAAAAAGAATCACACAAAGGCATGTTTTGTTTGACGTCTTTTTTCCCGCCACTTCCTCCGTGAGCAACGTAGGCCTTCCTTCCTCCTGGTTCCAAGACCTCTTCTCCAATTACGCGAAGGCACTTGACTCGGAAAAAGAATTCCCTTTTGAAAAACTTTGTTCCCGTTGTTTTACAATGGGGCTTGATTCCACACCGATGGAGAACCGCTTTGTTCTCTGGCCAGTTCGTCGCCCCCGCGAATGTAAGGCTGCTCAGAAGAAAAGGAATCGGCAGAATATATTCGAATTAAAAGACATTTTTTAACTACACAGCTCCAAACAATTAATCTAATTGAGAGTGAAAATGATTAGGGTTAGCATGAGACGCTTAACTAACATTTCTTGTCAATATATATTTGTAATTTATCGGTAACAAAGCTTAAATATTATAAGACATTGATAAAACAAAAGGGAAATGAATATAACGCAATGAGTCTCTTAAGAGATAAAATTTCATAGCAACTCTACAAAGAACACTCAAATTCTAAAACTATTTGTTCCAAGTGCATTATTTTGATGATTCTCGCACTTTTTCTGGGCAGAATTTTTCTGGGCGAATTTCACATATTAAGTTCCTTTATTAGTTCGAATTTCACATATTAAGAATCAAACATAAATTTCCCTTTATATATACTTTGATTATCACTAGCAATTTCAATGGCAGTTTATTCAGGAAAGGAAATGGCAGTACATTTAACTTAACCAACAGTGATGACCGTCAAAAAGTATCCACATCTCTCAACCCTTATTACAAACAGCTTACAGTGGTAATTTCAAACATAATGGTAACTGTAAGAGCACAATTATTTCTCAACTGGAATGCTTTTCAAGCTTGTTTAAGAAATATTAATCCATTTTCAGTACAAACAAGAAACTATTAACAATAGGTAATGCTGAATATTTTTATTAATATTTGCGTTAATTAAAAGCTAATCAATAAATTATCAGTACATATAAAATCACACTGAATTAGTTCGAATTTCACATATTAAGTTCCTTTATTTGAAGCACTAGCAAAAATTGAGTACAGAAAAATACTTCAATATTAAATTTTTTTTAAATGCTTCAGATTAGATTTTATATCTTGATAAATGCATTTACAGCATTGTTTATATATATGACACAATATTATAATATATAAAAGAGTGTATTTTTAAATGTATGTTTTTTGCTTAGTTCACAAAAATTGTATTATCAACAAAAATTTCTGCTACAGGTTTTATTCCAAACAGATACATAAATCATTTTATTACACTTCTGTTCATTCTAAAAGTACAGTTAAATAAAAAAAATATTAAATAGAAATTTTTTTAGTGTCGAATTATTGGCAAGAACTTTAAATCTTATTATAGAATATCAAATCATATTTCCAAAAAAAAAAATGAATACATAAACATTAAACTATAATTTATAAAATATAAGAAAAAAATTCTTATCTGCCTTTAAATAATATGAGTTATTATTAATAAAAAATGTGAGTTATTAAAGTTTGTATAGTGATAGTTTTTAGTTTAATGTTTTTAGTACTAACGTTTTGCTCATTTAAAAAAAACATCAATTTTACAGCATTTTTTCAATATAAAACATTTTAAATAGAAATTCACCTTAAAGGAATTCTACTGATATTTTGTCCATTAATTAAAAACAAAAATAAAAAAATGATTGCCACTCTAAAGCCTTATAAATTTGTTAACTAACATATAAGCATAGCATACGTAAAATATAGGAATTATGTTCGAAAATTTATATCAGTATTTTAGTTTTACATTAATATCAAATTTATCTCGGATTAAAATGAAAAAAGTGAATAAGTTTCAACCATCAAAGCACAAAATTGAAAATTTAATTTGGACACTGGAACTGAACTGAATAAATAAATAAATTATATGATATATCAACTTGCATGCAGATTCATAATTTATTTCTTGAAAGCAAATAAATTGAATAACTTAACTCGTTTAAAATAATAAGTAAAAATACATTTCTCTGAAAATTAAAATATTTATTTTCATAAGAGAACAGGTAACTTGATCGAATCATACAAATAATTCTATTTTGTAATCGAAAATATAATCAGCTTCAATATTTCTTGAAGATTATTTCAAAATATTAAGTATCTTCAAGATTTAAATCAGTTCAAACTTTTTCATGAATAAATGTTTTTCTGTGGAAGGGGACACATATACTTTAAAAAAAATTAATTAAAAAGATTTATATAACTTCACAATAAATATATACACATAAGTGAAGGTATAAAAATGATAAACAAGATGTTTATATATGAAATAATGAATTCTATTGAACTATCACCGTCACATTCACAACTGAAAACGAAAACATTTAAATCTCCACCAAACAAGATTTTGCAATAACTAAACATGATTTTGTAGATGACAATAAAAATGTACTTTCAAGCTCTTCTCATAGTTTTAAACAAGAAATAAATTTAGTGCTCTTAGGCTAAGTTATAGTTTCATTACTGGGAAAATATAATAATTTAATTATTTTTATTTTGTAATATTCTACGGTCTGGGGCTAGGATCGAACCTGAGAACCTTCTGTTTCGACTAATGCGATCGTATAAATATGCTATGATGAATCATTCTATAAAGAGGAGGACATTCCACGATGATAAGATTTGAAAAGGTAAACCTAATTTGATCAACAAAAAATTTTAATGTTTCGATTTTTCACCAAATTATGCTGTAAAAAAATCTTTTGGTTCGGCTGATGGATTTTTAACCGCTCAACGATCATCTTTTTTGCAAACGAAGGTTTATTAGACCGAGACCTACAGTTTAAATTGAATTCTGAAACACTATTAGCATAGAAACCAGCGGTGGGAATACAAATCATAAACTGTTGAACCCAAGGCCGAACCACTAATCATTCGGATCGGCTTTTGGTCAGTTGAATACGTAGTAATGAACAGAATATTTTGCACGTTATTAATATCATAATTTTATTTATAACCCATATTTTCAGCTTAAAATGCATTTTTTTATCTAATTAGAATAATTATATTTCTTTCGCTTTCTTACAAACACTACGATTATAAAATGATAAAAAATAAATAAAACCAGACGTTAGATATCGGTAGGCACCGCTAATTATGCAAATAAGGTATCACTGAAACAAATGTAGTGAAATAAACTTAAAAATGAATGCATTCTTTTATACATAATATATACATATTTTTTAACTCTAGCAAATTAAATAATTTCCTTCCACTTTGAAAAGATTTAAAGAAGTAAAATTTCAATTAGAATACATAAAAGTAAGAAAAACGCATAAATTAATAGAAAATTACTTGTTCTGTAAAATTTGATGTCAATTAAAAAGATTACACTTAGGTTATACGCAGTCACTAAACTACAGGTGCATGCCGCTGGTTCGTTATATTTAAAATCTTACCAGGCCTACCTAGAAATTACAGGCAAAGATGAAATGCATACATAAAATTATGCGGTACTCTATTGAAATACGATTGTGAATTTTTCGGAATTTTGAAGAAAACATAATAATCTAACTTATTTGCTTTGCGTAAGAATAAATGTGTGTGAGCTTATACAACTTAATTTTTTATAACATTTATTTAATTATTTGTAAGTGGAGTAGATTATTTTTCTCATTTACAAAAAAAAAAAAAAAAAAAAAAAACAAAATATGATAAATATTGTTTTAAAAAAACAGGAAATTTCTTTAAGTTTCGAAAATGAGAAAATAACTACTTAATTTGAAGTGCATTTGTAAGAAATTTATTCTATAAAAACAAATTTCATGATGTTTTCTTTTTTTTATTTATAAAAAAAACTTAAAAAACATTCTAATTATACCCCTAATAAAAATTCAACAAAAATATAAAAAGCTTTCCCATTTCCTTTTACAAATTGAGTAAAAAATGCGTGATCATAAAATATATTTAAACACATCCATCTACAGCTACTTCGCCGTCTTTTAAAAATGAAACAAAAGAAAATGTAAAAAAAACATCCAAACCTAATTAATGTATGATTTATATAAATAGCACTTGTAAATATTTTTCTTAGTTTACTTATTCTGATATATTAAAGGATGAACAGTTAATATATATATATATGTATGTGTGTATATATATATACATATATATATATATATATATATACATATATATATACACACACATCATATATATATATATATATATATATATATATATATATATATATATATATATATATATATATATTCAACTAGAACCTTTGGTTAAAGGAGATTTATGAAGGATAACATCCATTCTCGGTTGAAAATCTTATTCAGGAACTGAAATCAGAAAATCATCATTCTACTATACAGTTCGTTGTAAACTGCATTACCCATTGCGCCACAAGATCTTGTGAATGTTATGGAACAGAGAATATAAAAATCGTCATTCATCATATAACGAGTCCATAAATACAAGGAGTTATTAAAACCAACACTAGTAAAGTACTTAAAACATTGCCTTAAGTTTAGAAACTGCATCATTTAGAGAATATGACAATTAAACTGCCAATTTATAATATTTTTCCGAAGCAATCATTGATAGCAAATTTTTCTGTTTAAAAATTTTACAGAACCTTATTAATACCTTTTTTCTTACTTGCTTATTTTTTGTTTTTCATAAAATATTTTTTGAGCTGATATATTTTAATAAAGTTGTTGCAGATAAGCTGGATGACCGGATATAATATTTGGAAGATTGGTCAATAACAGGAAGAAGAGAGAGCGTCTCCTTTTAGATCCAGATGATAGCAGCAGAGACAGGAAAGCAAATTCGAATACAAGACAGGGCCTGGACAGATAGATAAGAATGCACTCAATACGACAATGATTATTCCCCGTGTGTGATTTTGTAAGGGTGGAGCACTAAGCACGAGCAAGTGTACAAGAATGTAGGAATTTTTTTAAAAGCGCCAAACGACTTTGAAAAAGACAGTTAAGTCTGATTTAAATTCATTTGGTATACTCCAGATTGCTTTTTTCAAAATGTATCCCAAAACTTTTTAATTATTAACTTTTGTTTTACAGCTTTGAAAGGAGGAATGATAAATTAAAAGCCTAGTATAGCTGTTGAATTTAAAGACGAGAAAATCCCCAGGGTAATTTTAAAAAGAGTGAACGAGGCAGATAAAAATTAAGAGAAATTTCAGTCCGAATGAACATAGTTTAATATCGTATTTCAAAAGCGGAAGAATGAAAATGAAATTCTCCTGCATTATTCAAATTTGTAATTGATAAATAAAAAAACACATATTTCATATATGATGAAAAAGATGAGTAATCTTAAATGAAATAGAAATTACAGTTAAAATATGATAATGTGGATAAATTTTATCAGTGTAAATTATTAATATGTAAAAAATTATTTTTCTTATAATTCAAATATTAATATTTTATAACGTATCCTTTATTTTTTAACTACATATATAAAAATATAATGAAAAAATAAAAATTAATAAAGTATAATAAAACATTAATAATATACTACGATAATAATCGGTATATGATTAAAAAAATTACCAGTTTTATACACACAAAAATATTATTGCGCACACAATTTCGGTTATTATTTTTCTAAATTTTTTACAACAACTTTATGCAATATAATTCCACTTAATATTTGCGAACATAATTTAGAGAAAATTGATGAAGAAAAATCTGAACACGAGAGTGATGCAACTAATAATTTATAATGAAATCTGAAAACATTTTGTTATACCATCACGCTTACACAATATAAAGAAGTTCTACAACAAGATTCTTATTCTTATAAAACACAATAAGTAGGATAAGGCAAATCAACCAAACTGTCGATTAAATCTTTTATTATTTGAAATGATACCACAGTACAAAAACACATAGGAACATTTAAAATAAACTAATGTAGAGAAAAATTAATAAAAAATTAACTTAAAAATATCTATAGCATTACATGAATATTCAAAATTTAAAACATCTTTTAAAATATTTTCTGTATTTTCACTCTTATTATCGGATTGCCTTTTTAAAGATATTTGTTCTCTGGAAAATAGAAATTCCCATTTGAAAGTAAAATATTTGAGTAAAAATTCTCTGATATTTCTATAATAAAGACAAAATGTGCATTGGATTCTTATGGTTTCTTTATCGTCCTCATCTTACACACATGGAATAATTCGATCAAGACCTGTTTTAAAGCAGAATCTCAATTATTACTAACATTTACGATCCAAGTAGGAAATGCAACTCCTGACGCTGCATGCGATGGCGGTTACGACATGGAAATGTCTGGCAGCGTCTGGTCATTATCATATGACTGAAATTAGAACAAACCAGCATGCAAGACTGTAACTTAAATAAGTGGGATTACTACCATTTTTAAAAAATGTGCAATTTTTACCCTTACAGCTTTAATTAAAACAGTATGAGATGTCTAAGAATATACCTTACAGTATTACTACTACACTAAATGGATTACACAAAATAACAACAGACTTTCCCATCTCTCTTAAATCCAGCTATCAATACAAATGGATGTTGATCGTGAACATCAAGTTGTATTAATTTCTTTTCACTACAATACGAAAAAGAATATAATTTAAAATTATTTCCCATGATAAAGTTTGTTTAAAAATTTACCCACGAATGTGATTTCCCTGGGTATAAAAATAGGCGTGGTCTTCCTTTTCGCCTCTATTTCTTAGTACTGGCTGTTTCCAGAGAAAATTAACGCCCAATGCAGGTACTATATCTAAGAATGAATCGATAAATTTTCCGCTTCACTACGAACATTACAACGTGCATTTTTTGGAAGCGCTAACTGAAACAGAAAATAAAGTTAACTTAACGTTTCTAAAAAAATTTAGCATTCATTTGGGCATACTTAAAACTAAACACTCACGTTGCTTAGTACTGGAATCTAGAACAATATGATTTTTTTAAATTCTTTATGCAAGAGGAATAATATTTCTTAACATAAAATTATTTATATTTAGTTCAACTAAAATAGAGGGAAAATAGAATTTAAAATAAAAAATTAATCATTCCAAAAAAAATATAAAAAAAATAATTCATGAAAATATTGCACGTAAAATTTAAAATGCTGTTAAGCAACATAAAGTTAAAAATTGTTTCATAAAGTTAATGTGAATACATATTATACGCACAAATAAATATTGAAGCGTTTACACGTATGAACCACGAGTTATTTTCGCAAGTTATTCTTTACCGATTTTTCCACTCTGTCAACATAATTTCACTAATTCTTATAATATTTAGTTACTTTTCTACTTGATAATTCTAATATATAGTTATACTTGACCAACTTAAATCAGAACTAAAAATTAACATCACAATTTATATGAATTCGATAGCCCCCCAGCTCAAAAATCAATACATATATTTTTAATCGAAAATGCATCCGTAAGCTCTGGATAACCTATATTATTTTTCAACATTAATTTCCGTAAAAGAGAAAAACACGGAAAACCAGAACGCCGAGAAATTCCTCACAAACGAGTCCAAGTGAATTCGAAAGAAGAGCGGCAAAGGTGCTTAGCACCAAAGAATTCGAAAAATAGAACAACCGCGAATCTTATGTGTACCAGTAAAACACGTCAACACGATCACTCTTTTCTTACCAATTTATTTCCCACTATAAAAAAAACTAAACAACTTTTTTTTTCCACAGTCTCCATAGTAGGTCGCGTTCTAATTTTCTTTTCTTTCAACTTCACCTTTCCATTTTAAGATTTCATCTTCGATCTCGTTGGCGATTGAGAACTTCTTGGAGCGAAAAACCCTTCCCATCTCTTACTTGAACTCTGGCGAATTTGGGACAAAAAGTTCAATGCACCGCACAATAGAAGGAGTCCAGCGTTTATAGGATCCGGAGACAATACCTGTTTCCGAAGTTAATCTCCGACACTTAAAGTGGAATGTAAGTTTTTAAATATCGGTCAACAAAATCGAATTTTATGCCCAAGGCTGTTGGACCAGGATGAGCAGGACCTTAAAAATATTTAGGAAATATGCCACTGGTGATTTAAAATATATATTGCAGTTCACGAGCATGGCTTGTTTAGACCAGCTTTTCACAATATATTATTGACAAGCAGTTGCCTTTTTCAACAGCCTTCTCGATGCAACAACAAAGAACACTTTAGTTCACAATCCAGTCACTCGCAATTGGTTTTATATATGAAAAATCATAACCACTAATTGTATCATTTATTTAAACAAAGGTGGAATTAATTTCGATTGCTTTTTCATCTAATATCTGCTGAATTAAAAACAAATAAATTAGAAAATGGGAAATAGTGATGATTTAAACTTTTGGTTACTTTCTTTGTTATCGATAACTGTAGCTACTAATTACTATATTTTTATGTAAGTTGACAGCAAAAAATGAGATTTTTTATGCAAGAGTAAGGTTTCTAAGATATTGATAAATAAATATGATTGTAACTTGGCGACACAAACTGAATAAAAACCAAGTTAGCTGATATTTTTTATCATTAAATTGATAAAAAAAAATATCGGCTAATAATTTTTAATTAATAGTTACTTTTTTCAGTTAATGATTTTGTTAATTAATAGCTATTAATTACAGTATCGGTAATTGAATAATAAGCGCTAATTATAATAAGAATTATAAACGGGTTTCAATATCGTTTGTCAGATTCTTACCTTGGATATAGATATTTCAAATGAGGAAATAACAAATAGTGAAGATAAAACGATAAAAAATCATATCAACAGATAATTATTTGATAAAAAAAATAGGGCATTTGAATTGCTTTCGTCAAAAAAAAAAAAAAAAGAAAAGAAATCACCTGAACAACTTTTAAATTAATATCATCATATTTTTACTTGTAATGAACAAATAACTATCTCTTTTTAAAAATGTTGGGAAATTAAATTTTTAACTTTTTAACATAAGGCTGTAGTACACATTTTCTTCTAAAGATATTATGCAGAATTTATGAGCAGCTATTGTACCCTGGCACTATGAGCATTGTCCAAATATAAGCAAAATTGGCACTATGAGCATATGGTCAAGACATTTCGAACTGTACTCAGATGTTTTCTCGCGCTACTATTTACAACACTTAGTTACCAGTATGAATGTCCTTCTTAAAGGGGGTTAAGTTTACACGGAGCCTTTTTTGGACGGACTTCCCTACCGAACGGACGTGCTGCAGAAGTGTTGTCCTAACATCCTTTTAAACAGGCTAAATTGTTCTCTTTGCAATAATTAAAAATATTGAAAATCTGCCTCTTTAATGATCACCAGGGCACAGGAGTAATCACAAAATACATTTCATAAATTTCACGTATATATTAATGAAAAATTTATAAGGAATAGGCAAATTTCGAAAGTAAGCGTTATACGCATTGTTTAAAATAAAAATAAGTATATTTGTCAAGAGGTAAAAAAAAAAAATTCAGAATATTCAGAGATGCAATTCAGAGAATACTATAGAAGAAATCAAGTATTTAATTTTCAGAAGCAAATCAAATATATCAATAAGACATATTTCATTTTGGTATATTGTCTTTAGATCCAGTTAAAATTGCACAAAAGTATTTATCCATGGAAACGATCTCACGAAAAGATTTCTACGTACGATCATATAATAACGCGCTTTAGATCTCGAAATAAAAGCGCTGAAAAAAATTTAAAGTATTATATTTTCCAGAAAGAACTATCTTTATCTGGTGATCCACATCTAACTAAAAATAAATTAAATATGATTTGCGAAATTATGTTTGGAGAAATAACAGAAGTCTAAATATTAAAAATTTATAATTCAATGTAATTAATTAAATAATTCAGTCAATTTAGTTAAAAATATTTTAAATTCCAAGCATCAAATTACACAGTCATAAAAGATTTACTATAAAAAGGTGTAATAGCCTCTCTGACATATAGACTTTGCTTACATCCATAATGCAATAAGATCTTTGAGTTCACACGTAAAAGAAGTTAACCAGAGTTGCTTTAAAATTTTGCTCAGTTACAAAATAACAAAATTACAAACTGAGCAACGATACGAGGTACTCGCACATAATCCTAATAATGAATCAACACTTAAAATAATATACACATCACTTTATGATAACTGAAAAATATCATAAAATTTCGAGCTGCACTGCAGTAACCAAACTGAATGACTCTTAATGCCTTTTAAAACTTCAAATATATACCAACAAAAGTACACAAACAATAAGAAAACATAAATAGTATTCCTTAAAAAAACGCCAAACTTGAGCAATATTCTCTTTAAAAAAGCCCTTAATTCAGCTATTTTTCGCGCAAATATTATATAAACAGCTTCGATATAGTAATATAAATACAGTATCCATCATATTCTTCTTCTATTCAACTAACGTTTGTTTTTCACCGGTTAAAAAGATTCGTTGGCAAATATTGACTCCCAAAAACAAAAATCAGTCTAAAATTTCAAATATAAAGAAACCCAACATTAATTTGACATCTTCATTGCTCGTAAACGTGATAGTAACTATAGTGGAAGCAAGTTTTTCTTCGCAGTAATCGAAGAATCCGGAATCTTTGTGCTTAAAATCGATACCGTAACACGCAGGGAAAATGACACCAGGCACGTAAACGCAGTTGGTAGAATGCTATCTCATGCAAAATTTAAGACCTCCTGTTTAAAATATTAACTAGAAAAGGGAAAATAGGGTCGCCATCATGAAAATGTCAAACGTTACAGAGCGTTTAACAGACAAGTTCTTAAGATATCCGTATACTTCAAATAAATTTATTTTCCTTCTTTTAAACTCACTTGTTTTTCATAAAATGATGCTTATACGGCTCTTTTCCAATAAGATAAATTTAACTCATCCCAATAATACACACACACGTCAATATTTAAGAAAAATATCGTAAAATAAAATGTTTATGAAAAGACGAAATGGCAACAGTAATAAAAAGTATCGTTTGTGAAATAACTTCTTCCATAAAATTGTCTTTTAAAAAAATAATTGAGTGTTCAATTAAAGACGGGTTAGCTCCAATTCAATAACCTGTTTCTGTGTTATCACCTCTATTTTCCGTCTCTCAACTTCGAAATACACAACTTTCTTTACTTTTTTTTCAAAACACAACTATCATTTTTTTTTCAGTTGAAGTTTACAATTGTCACACTAGTAAATTAATCTTAAACGTGATATTTGTGATTCTTAATATAAACTAGATTTAAAGCTATATTTGTCTCCAGCTGGAATACGGATCCCATAAAAAAACACAACAGCAATAAGGATAACGTAAAGAAAATAAGACCGTTTTTTGGAAAATTTAGGAACTTGAAAATAAAACTTACCTGGTATTAAATAATATACAAAAAAGTATTATTAGAATGTAACAAAAGGATAGAATCCGATATAGCAAGAAATTAAATACAGCATACACAGAAAAAATCCCAAAGAAAAACTGTCACTAAAAAAATTTTTTTTATTCATTCAAACAAAACATATTTAGTCCAAATAAAGTTTTAGTTAAAACGAAAAGTTAATAAAACTTTTGAAAATTTTCATTATAGGATTTTTTATGGAAACTTTTCTATTTACATTATCAATTCAAAAGGGGTATCCATAAATAAAATAACTCATTTTTCCCCCTTTTGAGTGGGATCGAAATATGTATACACCAATGTTTCCACGAAATAATTTCATACATTTTTTAAAGGGGATTGTACAAAATTTTTTAAATCTGAAAATGCTGCAACATACATTGAAACAGTGACAAAGTAGACTAGATTCCCACTATTCAGCAGAACGGTAAAAGTATTTTGTTGAATTTATGTGCATGTGTGTGGCAAGCAATTATTATGACATTTTTTATAAACTATAATCTTTAATACTATGACTATTCTTTTATTCAAATATATAGCAGTCTAAAATATATAAATAAATTTAAATATTAAGAATATAGCTAAAATTAAGTAATGAACATAATTAATCATTAATAAATACTGTAACTTATCAAAATCATTCCCTAACAAAACATTAACAATTTTATTGGTTTTTTTTCATTATATAAAAATTACGTAATTAGTTATTTTGTTCCCGTTGTAAGCTTTTTATTTACCTTCAAAATTGAATAGTAAAAATGAAATCAAAACTTAGTTACACTTAGCATGTCAAATTTAATTAAGAATTATATTTAATTAATTATTAAATTTAACATGTTTATAGAATGTAAAATATAACTGTTATATAATAAAAATAATGATAATCTGCCTAACACTCAATATGGATGTTATATCGCCTATGCGCAATTTTTTGACATAAATAATCTTAAATATTAACTTCAGGTTATCAAAACGTTCTTTAAGATACTTTCTAAAAGTAAGTGTTGTATACTTATAAAATAATAGGTTACATTTTTAAAGAAATAAAATATAAAACAAGAAATAATTATTAAAATATAGGATTATTAGCGTAGCAGAAAACTTACATGCACAATTTATTTGTACCAATGAACTTGTATGTGCAAGCAAGTGAACAATAAAAGTAACTAAAGTTAAAAAAAATAATAGGCTCAAATAGATGAAAATAATATCTAAACATCGTGTTCTATTACACATGAAACAGTTACACAAGAGAGGAAAAAAAATAGACCTACACGACTTAATGAGGTTTTAGTTTTGGTTTTTTATTACTTTTTCTATCTGAATCAATGATCAGAGAGGAGCAATGCTTGTTATTTTGCAATCTTCTTCGTACATAAAAACATTTTCAAAAAAATATGGATGTAATTATCGTGTAGTGCGTAAAACTGAATGGGGGAAAAACTCGTCAACTGGTTTTTAAAACACTTGAATTTGCAATGTTAATAAACGTCTAAATACTACCCGTTAGGACATCACCAACGATATCCTCTACAGATAAAGAGAGCGGATTTATGAAAAGAAAAGCACAGAAAATAAGAGAAATGCCACTAAGAATAAGGGGAAGTGTGATAGCAAAGAACTTCTCGATAACAAAAATAATAACTTGGATGAAAAAATACACACTGGCACCAAAAACAAGGAGATTACGAATTTCCAAGTTGGCCTACATTTTGAGAAATAGATAATATTAACTCCGTATTATCAATGACATTAAAAGAAAACTAACGCCTATAAGCAGAATTCGAGGATAATTCACAAAATCTCGGAAAAAGCAAATAAACTAGTACAAATATGCATTTAAATAATTTATATACGTAATAGCCAATATAAACATATTTATCACTTGAGGAATAATAAACTTAAACAGTTTTTAAAAATTTATCCCAAAGATTTTGATTTTTTTGCATTAAGTTTTTCTCTATAAGAAATATAAGTTTTATTATTTTTATTTACATATCTATATATATATCGCAGAAAATTCGTAAAATAGATAATCCGACAACAGAGATCGAGAGTTTATTATGATTGGTTTTTACCTCATATGAGACACGCTCAATTTTTTCCTCAGTTCAATTTTTGTACCTATAAATCCACTGAAATAGGGAGAAACTGAATGGTACAACTTAATTCCCACAAATGAAAAGATAGTAAAGTTAGAACCACACAAAATTAGATTATATGCAAACAAGTGAAGAGACTGATTAAATATCGTGGCATGACAACTGACTCTCGTTAATCAGTACATAATTTATAGTATTAAAATTTTTAATAAGAAATAGAGACAAAACTATACCAACTGAAAAAGTACACAGAAAAACATTATTATATGAATTTTGTTTCTTTAATACAAGCTGCCGAATGATTTTCTGAAGTCTTGGTGACCAACGTAATAATGAAATGGAATATAGCTAAGAGAAATACATTTACCTATTTCTCTTTTGTTTAAAAAACATTTTTTTAACAATTTTCATACATATTATCTTATGTGCAATATCCAGTAAGTGAGGGGGAATCTAATAAAATTAAATTTCTCAATTCAGATGCCGAAAAATAATTTATCCACACTAATAGGAAATTCAAAAATGGGTGTAGTATTAATGAGATTGAAAGGTGATCATTTTTATTAATACAGTTAAAGTCTTTCATATATAATACTGTCTATTTCTATTTATTAATTTTATTAATCTTTTGTACATATAAATAAATCCACATAATAATTACTCTTCGATATGTTTTTTCCCTCAATTAATGTCACAAAAAAAAACGGTCATTAGAACAAGGAACTTGTTAAATTAGTTGAATCCCACAGTTGTATTGAAACAAGATTTTAATTGCTCCAGAACTTTTTTTAATTATTTTGTTAACAAAACTGTATACTTAATTTTTAACTTTTAAGCAACTTCCTTATATTTTTCCCCAGTTACTCTAATACAAATGAGTTTAAATTTTAATAAAAAATTTAATACAACGAAAGAAATTTTCAAAGAAGAATTTTTAATATAAACAAGAACTTTATGTTCTTTTATCTCTCAAGAAAGTTAAAATTTCAAATAAAATAATAGATGTGATAAAATTTCATAGATAAATGCTTTTTAATGTGTAATTAAATTTCTAATTCATGATAATTCTTGACTTTAAAATTCTTTAAATAAAAATTTGCAGTTATTTTTTTAATTCGTTTAAAAATGCTCATAATAGGAAATTTCATTATAAAAAAATGCCAATCCGAAAAATAAATTTCGGAAATGATATAATCTTTAAAATAGAATTAAAACTCTATAACATAAAAATTGCTCGTTAATTTCCTCTTCCAAACCAATTTATTCCTACAGCAAAATTTTCCAAACCTGAAAATACGAAGAGTTAAAAGTTTCAAGCATAAAATTCCCCTTTTAATTATTCTGAAGTTTTATCAAAAGTTTATCAGTTACAATTAAATTCAAATTGGCAGTTTCACAATTTTTAGTTAAAATAAAATTGTAAAAGTCAAAAATTTGACTCTAATGTATTAAAACTGGAGTCTCAATATTTTCAACAGAAATATATATGATTAAAAAACTTTTACTTTTCTTAATTATAACATAATTTACCATCATCTCATCGAAATACAAAAAAAAAATTGCTATTAACAATTAAATTGTTGATTTTTTTAAAAATATGCTATTTTGAAAATAATAAGTTTATTTCCTTGATTATTTACACCATTAAAAATACCACTTCTAGTAAAAGAATTTCGCTATTAATTTTTTAAATTTAAAAATGGAATTTAAATGTATAAAAACAAAATATAAACGAAAATTCATTCAGAAAATCAAAAATAAATAAAATTTCTATATTTTTTTCATGATTCTTAAAATTGTTAAAAATAGGACCATTTTATAGAATATATTCTATAATACTAAATTTTAAAAATGTTAAAATGTTATTATCTCGAAGAATATTTAATATATATACATTATGCCACAAACCCTAGTAATGATACATCATTGTTCCTAAATGATGAGAAATAATTTTTTAATTGAAATTGCATAAATACATGCACGAAGAGTTTATAGAAATCACTAGACAAGTAAAGTATGAAAAAAAATTACATCAATAAAATAAAGTTATTTGTTTTAATATATATCTTAGGTAAAAAAAAAAATAAAATGTGTTTCTACAAAGGAAAATTATACTATGTTAAAAAAAATATTTACTATTTCTTAATCATGGATTTAAATTTTGAAATCTAATGCATTTTATTTAATACAAAACAATAACTTCTTAAAGGAAAAAAAAAAACAATTTTTATAACAATAAAAATCTCCAAAAATATTGAAGCAGATTTTATAATTCAAACTGTCTTTAATATATTTACTTTAACACGCGCGCGCGGTCCAAAATGTATATATATTTATCACTTTGCATAATAAACGACTCACGAAAACATTTTATAGTAACTGTTTAAACAAAAACATTATCTCGTCAAATGAGATTAGTTTTCCTTGAAATATCACCACCTAATTTAAAAGATTTTATTCACAAATATGCAACCTTCAAAACATCCCCAACGAAGTTCCAGGAAAATTGTGATTCGAATTTTCCCGTCAAAATTCAATATGCGATTTCTCAGAATAAATAACCTTTTTGGTAATCAAAACGGTACGTACCAAAAAATTGCTTGCAATTTTATATCATATAGATCAGCTGATTTTAGAAATCTATATCAAATATTTCACGTAATTTTAATTAAAAGCCGAATAAATTATTTATACAAATATTAAGTTTCATACATTAAAGTATTTGATGACATTTAATACATTACTAGTTTTGACTTTCAATATTCTTTCGTTTCAAAAAGATTGTTTTTGATTTATTTTGCAATGAAAATTTTGAGTAATGATTTTTCTGCACAATCATAAATTGGTCTTCCCAATCTTGTTGTATGCAATTTAAGCTGAGGAAGACAGTTCTCGAGAAAAATTCTAAGTGAACCTTTAGTATTACTAAGGATAACAATTTTTTTTTTAAATAAATTAAGAAGAAGGCAAATTTAATTTCACTGGCTTCTAAAATTTAATTTACGAGATTTTTTAGATTTATTTTTGTTCGTAACTTGATGTTCAAAAGGTTATATCAATCAAAACTTGCACTCCAGGCTACCACAAACATCTAAATTCGATATGAAATCAAACCTACGAATTGTGTTCAATTAAAGGCTAGAGAACGACTATTCAAACACCAGCTTGACCGAATATAAAAGAATAGAGAAATAAAAACAGCACTGAAGACATAATTCAACATAATCAGATTTTTTCTAGGATATATTCACACAACATAAAATTGCAATTTGTGGGGAAAAAATTAATTGGACTGCTATTTTACAAAAATCGCTTAAATTTTAGAGAATTATCGTAATTTTTCAATTTTTTTTTTTTCATGCGCGTCAAAAAAGTAGTTTTAGTACTACTACAATGTAACAATTTTTGAAGTCCTTTAATTAGAAATACTTTAAAAATTTAAAAACTTTAAAAAATCAATTTTTTAAAAATAATTGGTATACTTCACATAACTTTTTACATAAAATATAGGATATTTAATATGAGAAAAAAAAGTATAGAATAAATTCTATAATTAATTTATTTAGTAGAAACAAATTATTTCTGTAACTTCAATAATACAAACATTAAATGGCAACAGCGAAAAATCCTGCAGTAACAAAATTACCGCTAGAGGGCCATTTGTTAATCAAAATAATGCCATCCATGCAGGAGAAAAAAGTATTGAATTTTGGAATGAGCCAAAACATCAAATATTGTCTTTCAAAAACATTTTTGCATTACATTTAGTAAAGAACAACCGTATCGTCACAACAACAAAAGAAAGTACTTTGAAAACACAATTTACTTATTTAAGAAAACCAAAGCAGAATGAACAACAGGAAAGTGGTTGAAAAAATTAATGAAACATTTTTTACTATGTTCCATAAAATTATTCTGTTGGGTGAATTCTAAATTCCATGTTCTTCATAAAATGATGAGACGAATGCTGTAGAAACGTCTGTGATTCTGGCAATACTCCTTTCAAATGACGAAGGCATTAAAATCTCATAACAAACAAACCATTGCGATTAAAAAGGATAAGATTAGGTAAAAGATTTTTTGCAAGACTTTGCAGATAGATAGTTTCGTAAACAAGCTTGCATTTATAGATTAAGCCATTTTTCAAGTTTCTACCACACTTAATCGGCACAATTTACGATTTTGGAGCACAAAAAAATCCGTGTGGTTTACTGGAAAATGTAATTGAATAAAGATAAATGTATTTTGCATTATTTCAAACAGTTGTGTTTTTGTTTCTTATTTTTTTTTTTTCGAGAAAACTCGATTAACAGTGCTATCAAAATTTGCTAGCAGAGACATGGTTCCCTCAAATAAAGGAAAGGTTTCCAACTTCATTCTGCAACTCCACCATATTGCATAAAAAAATTTCCTCAATAACTTTACGGCAATCTGCCAATAACTGGGTCTTGTTTGTTGAACACTATGACATTGCTTCGTTGGCCAGAAATCTTCAGATATAATCTTTTACGATTTTTCTTTGTAATGGAGTTTTGTAAAGACAAAAAGCTCATGCCTCTTCCTCAGGAACTAAGAGTAACTAAAGTAACGGATAACTGAAATGATCCAATCATTAACAACGAACCTATCACAAGTGTCGCAGGAAAAATAATCGCTATATCAACGGAGAATCATTGATAAAACATTTATCAAGTGTACTTCTGTAGTTAAACTTTTATTAAAAATTTAATGCACCAGAATAAAGTAATTTTGACAAATATTAGTAGAAAATAATGTGAAATATTAGTGAAAATATAGTAAATCTGATAAGCTTGTTCGTAGTGTTCAAAGATATGTTTTCTTTTCGTCACACCTGGCAAATTTTATGAAAATTGGGACATAATGCAAATAAATTTTTTATGTTAACTACAAAAATAATGACGAAACAAAAAATCAAAATTATTTTAAATCCTCTACATATATTTAGCACAGATATATAACTTATGTGTATGTTAGATCTAGCCATATGAAATTCCAATATCAAAGGATTCTTCCAAATATAATTTTTAGGTACAAATGGCACATCCTTGTGTAATTCATCGCTGGATAGCCTTGGTAATACGAGACTAAAATTATAATACTAAATTGTGTCTCTGCAATTATATTCAGGCGTCAACTGAGCCACTGCCTGCAGTAGATCTTAATTTACCAAACAGGACAGCCTCTGACGATCTGCGTCATTAAAAATGTTTGAATGTTCAACTGTGAGGCTTTTGATGCTTGTCCAGTTGCATAAATATTCACTACTACGTGCGAACAACCGAACAGTAAAGTTTTGGAAATATTTGTTCCAAATCTTCAAGCCATTATAATCTATAACTGCATTCAAAGTCACTTAGATCAACAGGCTTACCCTTGAACACAAGTAAGTAATAAAAGAAACGATGCTTATAGTCTTTCCGATAAATTAAAAACCGTTGTCTATGGATCCCGAGCCTTCCACATCATCGAAATAAGTTCAATATCAAATGGGGCCGATGGTTGTTTTGAATCTTCGGTGTAGTGTGCTAATTTAATCTCTAATTCCAATTAAATGAATATTTACTTAATATAATCATATAAGGCATAAAAAAAATTTAACAAAATAACAAGATTGGTTGGTTGGGTTTTATGATACCAAGATCTCATTCAAAGAAAAAATTCCATATTTATGTTAATTATGGTTAGAGGAATAAAATCACGTAGAGTTAAGCGCAATTATAAGTTTTAATTTCTATTTATATACATTATAAATTAATTTTCGTAGCAATTAAACTATTTCCTCGTATAAATTCCTTAACTTCCTCAGTTTTAAAATTCCACTGAAATTCTTAAACTAAGTGAATACCACTTTACTTTATTCAAAATATAAAAAAATCCGATAAATTAATAAAATTTTGGAAATTTTTAAGATTTGGATTTAAGAATGCTTAGATTTGATTTGATGGTTACGATCCATACTTCTGGATCCAAACTATTCTGAACTTCCACATTCGAGTACTATAAGGATGTGTTCATGAAATATCAGCTCGGCCAAGAACACTTCGAATTCATTCCTCAGTTACTTTATCGATTTGATGGCGCAGACAAGGGGAGCACGAGTAACATTTTCCAGAAGGTACGGGATGTTGGTTTAAAAATACAAATCACAATAAAAACCTACTTAGATTTAGTAATATCTGCCGGTATTTCAGAATAAGTTTTTAATATTTTAAAATAGGTATTACAATATTCTCTGTTGATCATATTGAAAACATGTTCGAATGAATACTAAAGAATTCACACAGAATGCTACCATTCTATATAAGTAAGAACTATGATAAGTAATATTTCAGCTTCTTGGGCTATCAAAAAATATTGGTTTGAAAATACAAATCACAATAAAAACCTACCTAGAATTAGCAATATCTGCCGGTACTTCAGAAAAGGTTTTTAATATTTTAAAACAGGCATTACAATATTCTCTGTTGATCATATTGAAAACATGTTCAAAAGAATACAAAAGAGAATTTACACAAAATGCAACCATTCTATATAAGTAGAATTATAATAAGTAATATTTCACTTTCTCTGGGCTATTCATTCTAACATAAACGCTATACTGTATGGAGGGAAAAACACCACATATAGGTTGTTAAATTTTTGCAGTTTATGGGACCATGTTTAGTCGACGTATAATTCTTACAGCAAGTAATCAAGCACCAAATTTCTGGATACTTCTTGACATACCACCTTACAATCGAAATTTAAATGATAACTAATATAGACAGCATCTAGAATTTCTTTGATTAAGTATGATTCAATTCTTTAATGTTCAGGAAATGTTTGGTGACTAACTAAAATTTCCTCATTTTAAAACGTTTCGCGAATCATTTCACCTTGCACTACGGGAGAACATTGCAGCATTTTCTATTTAATTCACAAGCTGGTCTATTTTTAGTTTTCTCAGTCCCGGAAAACCATCAGCTTTTATTCTAGAAAATTCGCATTGTTTACTAGAAAAAAATATCATTTTACTGTATTTGTCATCACACCTAAGGAATAATTAATTCTATTTAACCTTTTCTATTAACTACATCAAAATATAATTTTTTAATTATAATAATTATTAAATTTTAAAAAAATTGCACTTAAATTTTTACTTTAATTCTAAATTAATAAAATGATTTGAAAGTTATTTTAATAGTTAAAGAATGTGTATTAATTTAAAAATCAAGAAATATATATATATATATATATATATATATATATATATATATATATATATATATATATATATATATATATATATATATATATATATATTATATATATATTTAAATAAAAGTTGTATTTTATCATTATTTAATAAAACGGAAATTATTTTCAAGATTTTTTTAAATAAGCAGCATGTGACCGACGGTACGGAAAAACCTTTTTTAACATGTTTGCTCCGGTCCCATGTGAACCAATGTGAAATCAATGTTAAAATACCAATCACGCGCCAGTGAGTGGTATGGGATGTTATCTCATTAGCCAATCATACATTACCGCAAAACGTGTCCATATTCCCCGTTACATTTTAATATCTAATAAGCTTGTCTGCTCTGGTATTGGTTTTAAATAAAAGTTATAAAGGCATGTGGTGGAAGCTAGTAATAAAGACATGTGTTTTTGAATTTATATTTGTTATAAAATTTCCATTATATAAAAAAATCAGTTGAATTTTGGGAAAAACATCTTTTCCGACAAGTACTTTTAAAAATGGCAACATTTTAAACACAAGCTAAATATTAGAATTATATCATACCAATAACTAAAGTGAACGTAATATATTCTTTTCTCTACTTTTATTTAATACATAATTATACTGTGTAATTTATGTTAATTGTACATTTTCACTTCATTTAGTGTTATATGCTTTATTTAAATATTCTGATTTTTATTGTGGGTCAGAAATGGGAAATTGGACACAAATCATTATTGATCACATTAATGACTGATATCTTGTTCATATTTTCACAGTTAATCCCTCAAATGTCATAAACATAACTGTTGCCGCCTTGAAAAATTGTTCAAAGGGCGATAAAGTGCGCCAATTATGGCAACCTCCTACGCTCTTGTTTCTCTCTGATTCAGAAGGAAAAGAAAAAGGATTGTATTTTGTAGCGGTATAGTCCGCGTTCTGATTCAAGCTATCGTGCTTAAATAAATATTGTTATTGTTTGTTATCGACGGAATTATTTACTTTAAATCCTACCATTTTGGTCAGTCGACCGGTAGGTGAATTAGCGTCCTTTGGATACATAAAAAATTTGAAACTTATATTGTTGAATATCTTTAAAAGATATTACTTTCGTTTTGCATCATGTCGGACTTTAAGGTCTTGAATCGCCGACGAGGCACTTTGAAGGCAAAAATTGGAAGATTAGAAGCTTATGTTAAAAGTGATAAAGCAAAGAATGATGATGCAGTCACCTTTGATGTAAAAATTAGAAACGTTCAAGAAGCAAAAACTGAATTAATTGAATTGCGTTTACAGTACCATGCTATACTAGACGAAAAAGATGTAGAGGAGAATGAACAAATCTTTGATCAAATGGATGAAGAAATCGAAGAATTGGAGGTAAGCTTGTTAAAATTAAAATCCTCCTTTAAAAGTGAAATATTGCATGCTGATTCATTTGCTAATGAAAAGAACTGTAGTAATATAAAAGTAAAATTACCAGACATTCCTCTTCCAAAATTTTCGGGACATTATGAGGACTGGAATAATTTTAAAACACAATTTGAAACATTGATTTCTTCTAATGAGCATTTAGATGAAGCTCACAAATTATTTTACTTGCAATCGTCCTTAACTGGAAATGCTCGACAAATTCAAACTACAGAAGATAGTTTTTCTTCGCTTTTTCAGGCGTTACAGGAGCGCTACGATAATAAAAGGCTTATCGTTAATTCAAATATTTCGGGATTAATAAATTTAGAAAAAATTAACTATGAATCAGGTATGGATTTAAGATGCTTACTAGACAAAGTAATCAAACACGTTAGAGCTCTTAAATCTTTAAATTTGGGATTAGATGATTTAAGTGCTAATATTTTGATTAATGTTGTTTTACAAAAGGTAGATAAAGAATCAAGAAGGCTCTACGAAATGTCGCTTAAAACATCCGAATTACCCAAGTGGGATGAATTTATTGAGTTTTTAAAAGGAAGATGTCAGTACCTAGAAAACGTTCACGCATCTCAGTTAAAACCGAAAGTGGGCAATAAAATGAAAAGTTTTTTCGTTGACTCTAATGTAAACAAATTTCAGTGTTTAATTTGTAACTCACCACAATATCACCCGATTTTCAAATGCCCAGAATTTTTAAAGGCTAGTGTGAAACAAAGATTTTTCTTAGTTAAGAAATTCAAGTTGTGTTTAAGATGCTATAGTTCGAAACATAATTTAAATTCTTGTGATTCTAAGTATAAGTGTAAATTCTGCCAGTCGATGTCTCATGGATCCCTTTTGCATGACTTTTCGAAATCGGAAATAAAAAATAAAAACCAAGGTTTCGAGCAGCCACCCAACAACACTCAAGAGCAAGGAGTTGACCTTGAGGTCAACTCTCCCCCCTCAGAGCTTTCGGAAAATACATGTGCAAGCGCCACTTACGGACATAAATCTCAAACTGTGGTGTTGGCTACTGCTCACGTTTTAGTGCGGGATGCTTTTGGAAAGTCACATGTGTTGCGTTTTTTGCTTGATAGTGGCTCCATGGTAAATGCCATAAGTCGTGAGGCTGCAGATTTGTTGCGGGTAAAGGAGAGCAAAATAAATATGCCAATTAGAGGATTAAGTGGCTCCCTAATAAATGTAAAATCAAAAGTAATAATGGAAATTTCGAATTCCTCTAAGGATTTTATTAAAGTTTCGGAATTTATAATTGTTCCAAAAATCACTAATATAACCCCCACACGACAGTTGAATATTAATTTAAGAAATTTGCCTAACAATATAAAACTAGCGGATCCCACATTTTTTAGACCGAATAAAATCGATGGTCTACTTGGGGCAGAATTATTTTTTGATATATTAAAGACCAAAAAATTAAGGCTTAAAGATTCTCGCCTAATTCTCCAAGACAGTGTTTTCGGGTTTATTGTTAGCGGATCAAATTCCATTTCTAATACGACCAGTAATTATTATTGCGGACTTATTCAAGATTCAATTAACATAGATAAAACTCTTAGCAAATTTTTTGAACTTGAATCAATTCAAAGTACAACTTCTATATTAAGTCCAGAAGAAATGGAGTGTGAAGAACACTTCATAGAAACGCATTCTAGAGCACCTGATGGCCGATATATCGTGAAAATCCCCCTTAAAACTGACCATGTGTTAGGAGAATCAAAATTACTGGCATCTAAGCAATTAGAATCCTTATGCAAAAGGTTAGAGCGAAATTCTCAAATGAAATCATTATATGAAGATTTCTTGCGTGAATATAAGGATCTAAATCATATGGAGGAGGTATCAGAGGATCGAACCCCAAACACTGTATATTACATGCCTCATCATGGAATCTTGCGGCCTGAAAGCAAATCAACGAAACTGAGGGTTGTTTTTAATGCCTCAGCTCCTACATCTACAGGTACATCTTTCAATCAGCTGCAAAAGTTAGGTAGAATTCCGCAGCAAGATCTTTTTTCCATAATGCTTCGGTTTAGGAAGCATAAGTTTGTTTTTTCGGCAGATATATGCAAAATGTATAGACAAATTTTAGTCCATCCATCGCAAAGAGATTTACAAAGGATTCTTTGGAAGGAAGGTCCAGACATTTCAGTTAAAACATTCAGGCTTAATACTGTGACATATGGAACTGCCTCCGCACCCTACCTTGCCACGAGAGTGCTTAAACAGTTATGCGATGATGAAGAAGCTTCGTTTCCAGATGCTGCTAGAGTTGGACGGGATGACTTTTATATAGATGACGTATTAACGGGATCACATGATTTGGAATCAACAAGACAATTAATACTCCAGCTTGCCCAGTTACTTGCACGGGCAGGTATGTCCCTTCACAAATGGAATTCTAACGATGACAGTCTTCTCGAAGGTATCACTAGTAGTGAACAGTATTCCTTCGAAGATTCTGAGAAAATTAATTCGGTTAAAGTTCTAGGTGTATTGTGGAAACCTCAACTTGATTGCCTTTCATACAAGGTTACAATTAAGCATAGAGACACTTACACTAAACGCTCTGTATTGTCAGACATTGCGAGGATATTCGATCCTCAAGGACTTATTGCTCCTGTTGTGACAAAGGCAAAATTGTTCATGAAGGAACTCTGGCTCTTAAATGCAGATTGGGATGCTACGCTTCCAGTTGCTCTTTTAGAACGGTGGACAGAATTTGTGTCACTTCTCCCAAAACTAGAAACCTTAGTTATTCCAAGACATTGTTGGAATGATGGAAATGTTACGATTCACGGTTTTGCAGACGCTTCTACGGCAGCTTATGGTGCAGTTGTTTATGCGCAGTGCAAGTTATCAGATGGAACTATTTCGGTTCACCTTCTGTGCAGTAAATCCAGAATTGCTCCGGCAAAACAGATCACTGTTCCTAGATTGGAACTTTGTGCAGCATTGCTGCTGGCTGAACTTATGCAGAAGGTTAATAAAGCCTTAGTCATCAAGGACTGTGCCACAATTTTGTGGTCCGACTCCAGTATCGTTTTGGCTTGGATCAAAAAATCGGCTCACGAACTGAAAACATTTGTCAGCAATCGAGTAGCAGCCATACAAGAGCTCACTGCGAACTGTCAGTGGCGACATGTGTCCTCAAGAGAGAACCCAGCAGATCTGATATCCAGAGGCCTAGCTCCAGATGACATCATAAGTAAGGACCTGTGGTGGACTGGACCAGCATTTCTTAAGGAGGCCACTCAATTACAAGAGACTAGCATTCCAGAATCTGTTGTGGACAATAATGAGTACTCGAAGGAACTGAAACAACAACCCGAGAACATTAATTTAACTGTTACAATAGAAAATTCAGCTTTAGGTCATATTCTTAAGATTACCAATAACTATGTTAAACTAATTAGAATTTTAAGTTTCTGTTTCAGATTTCTTCATAATATTAGAACAAGGGAGGACAAGCGTTATGGGCAGATCTCCAGTGGAGAATATCATTTCGCAGAAATAAAATTAATTTCCATGGTTCAATTAGAAGAATTCAGAGAGGAGTATAAGGCTTTAAAGGGAAGTAAACCCCTTCCAGGTAAAAGTTCTTT